>OZ038455.1:8592118-8960659 GCA_964036195.1 Sphaerolaimus hirsutus | reverse complement strand
AGGGGGGTGTATTGTTTTCTCAGCTCAAAAAGATCTGAGGCAATTTCCAGGGGGGGGGGGGTCAATTCAAGGGGGTATTTCGAGGAAATACAGTATGTGGAGATAATTTTGAGTGATTTTCTGTCACTCTCACTCAATATCGCTCAATTTTTGCACATATAAGTGTATCGCGTTATTATATGACGAATACATTGAATGTATACTGCCACCAAATGAATGTAAACATCTAGGCGACGAAATGCGGCCCCGAGCGGTACCACATCGTGTTGAACGGATCCGCCGTGGAAACTGAATTTCACAATCTGTGCGACGGGGCCGTTCTGATCTCCTACAACGGCAACTCGCACACGTGCTACATGAAAGAGGAGCCGCAGAAGTTTGTGGTGACCATCGGAAATAAGACTATCGAATTCGAGAAGGAAAACGACCCCAGCGAGCTGAGGAGTCCCAGCGCCGGGAAATTGGTCAATTATTTGGTCCAGGATAATGGTAAGTGTGATTTACGGTACTTAAAAGGTCGTTTACACGGTTTCCTGTGCCGACCAAAAAATTGAGTCTTAAAGTTCCATTATCTCGGTATAAAGTTTCATATCTGCGAGAAAATGCAGTGATTTATACTCACTAGCTGAGTGTACACACATGCCAATTTGCAGACAATTAGTGATTGCCGTTGATATTTGAAAATGAATTTCAGTTGTCGGTTCGATTTCAAAACCGGTTTTCGTTTTGAAACGAAACCGACAACTGAAATTCATTTTAAAACTTGGACGACATGCACGAATTATCTGCAAATTGGCATGTGTGTGCACTCACTGCTTTTGTTGCAAACCTGGAACTTGATTCCGGAATTATGGAACTTTTTCACAGTTTTTTTGTCGACACAAAAATCAGTGTAAACGTAGCTTCATTAAATTGTTCTCGGGATCTGCAATTAAACATTAATGTCAACTGTGAACAGCGCCCGTGTCTGCGGGGGTGCCGTACGCCGAGATCGAAGTCATGAAGATGGTCATGACGCTGTCCTCCCACGACGCGGGCATCGTGCGATATGTGCTCAGGCCAGGTACGGTGTAAATCGCTCTGGTGCCAGTCCCGGACCCTGTAAAGTGTCAAATGTCATGCAAAGTCATGGAAATTGCCCTGCAAAATGGCATAATGGCCACCGAGTTGTCATTTTGCAGGGCACTTCCCATGACTTTTGACACTTTGAATGACATTTGACACTTTACAGGACCTTTTTCAGCGTTCCGACTTCGGGGTGACACTTGATTTTTTTAGGTTGGTTTGAAAAATCTATTTTTATAAAAATCGTTGGTCGATCTACGTTTTTTTAGCAAAATTTTGGCGGAAATTAATTCACTATGTGTGTAGTGCAAATTTTTTATATGTGCAAAAATTGATTCTTATCACTTACTTGCTCCAGACGAAATGTTATGAGACGTCAATGGGATATTTGACATCAAACTATGAAAATGATCATTTTGTGCAAATGTAACATAGTGTAAAAAGATAAACATCGCATGATGAGAACATCACATTTATCTTTATCGTCTTATAAACATACCTTCTTCCTGTTTCATGCCCAGTTTAGGCTATTTAAATCTTATAGAATTTTTCAATTCTGATTTATAAAAAATAAATAAATCTAAATAAAAACTGTGAAAAATTCCAAACAAGCTTTAAAATTTCATATTTTTTCCGAACCTTGGCCACTACGTTTCGACCACACAATTGACGATTATAAATATGAAAAACTATGGCATTTTCAGGCGCGGTCTTGTCGCCCGGCCAGGTGATTGCCAGGCTCGAATTGGACGACTCCAGTCGCGCGAATCGCGCTGAGAAATTCGAGGGCACCTTTCCCGAACCGCGACTGGCGCAGGCGCTCAGCAACAACGCCAACAGAGACACAAAATTGCACGCCATTTTCAAGCAGTTGATTGTCCAGTTGAACAATATACTCGATGGGTGAGTGAGGTTTTTTAATCACCTAGATACCGTATATCCTCGAATAAGACCCCAGGGGAAGTATTATTTCATCAAGATGTTTTTTAGGGGAGTAATTGAAGGGGGGTCATTTTTACCTCAGAACTTGCACTATTCATTGTATGAGAGCATCCCGTCAGGCGTCAGCTCAAGTTACTCGTGTATTGAACAGTTCAACAACAACAAAAACATGGTATTCATCCAAAAATTCGTGTTCATCAGCATCCAAATCATTCAAATACACGTTTTGGATAAACATATCTAATAACCAGAGGGGGGACTTATTCAAGAGGGAGTTATTTTTTCCTCACCTGCCCTACATGGGGGTGTTATTCAAGGGGCGGTGTATTATTCAAGGATATACGGTATGTATTTATAAATTATTTGTGTTCATAAAATGCGGGTGTTTTTCGCAGCTACACGCTACCGGATCCCTACTTCAGCGATAAAATGAAAAAATTGGTTGTAGACTTGTTCAGCGTGCTGCGCCATCCAAAGTTGCCCCTTTTGGAGCTGCAGGAAGTTATGTCCGTCTTGACTGGCAGACTGCCAAGCGATTTGGAAGCCAAAATCAGGGAGAACATTGTGAAATATGCGAATAATATCACCAGCGTGCTGGCAAGGTTCCCAAGCCAGGTTAGTGCTACTGTGTTTTTTTACCAAAAAGTTTTCAACCCCCCCCCCCTCCCTTAAAAAACCAACTATCAAGTTGGTTAAGTTTGTAATCAATTTCCACATACATGAGTCCTATTTTTGATGGGAATGTCAGCGGGAAAATCCTCTTTTCCCGGCAAACCTACCGTATATCCTCAAATAAGTCCCAGGGGAGTTATTTTTTCGTCCAAGTTTTTGAGGGGGAGTTATTCAAGGGGGATTTATTTTTCTCAGAATTACATTATGTATCTGTTGTCGCTGATGTAGACTAATATTTTTTGTTATTCTCGTTTCACACACGGTACTGCATTTGCAGCCCAGGCGTAGCTTTGGTCTGTCTAAGTTCATTGATTGTTTTTTTTAGATTGACCTAACGTCTTTTCCACCTATCACAGAGGGGGAGTTATTCAAGGGGGGGGTCTTCCACACTGGGCCAACATGGGGGAGTTATTCAAGGAGGTAGCTATTCAAGTGGGGTCTTTTTCGTTTATTCGCATTTTTGCGCAGGCGATCGCCTCCGAAATCGATCGATACTCGGCAACATTGTCCGTACCGGAACGTGAAGCCTTCTTCTTGGCGGCCGCCCAAATCATGAATTTAGTTGAGCGGTACCGCGACGGCACCCGCGGGCACATGAAGATCGTCATTGAAGATTTGTTGAGGACTTATTTGTCCTGCGAACAGCATTTTCAGGTGAGATTTTTTTCGCGGGTTTCGTGCTGACCAGAGAGCACTCCCAGACCTTGAAAAAAGCCCTATAAAATGTCAAATGTCATGCAGTGTCAAAATTCATGGAAAATGCCCTGCAAAATGGCAACTCGGTTGCCTTTTGGCAGGGCATTTTCCATGACTTTTGACACTGCATGACATTAGCATTTTACAGGGTCTGGGAGTGGCACCAGATGGGTTTTTGTGGTATAAAACAGTGCGTTATTTGGACGGCACCAATGCAGTGCGTCCTTCTCTGCGTGTGCAATAACACAATGGTTTGTTCAGCGAATGGTTATAAAGGGTCCACATACACTAGTTCACATCGCAAATTCGTGTCAACTGAAAGTTTACTGAAGAACACAAGGAATTTAAAAGCATCACAGTTAAATAACAGAAACAATCAAAATTAAGTGTCACGATATTCGATCAACTATACTCTACCACATGGGAAATTTGAAATCACATAAATAGGTAATCGACCAAAATTTACCTGGTTGAAATGAGTTGACACTTATTTTCATGTCAACTAGTGTGAGCTATCAATAAGAAAAGTGTGTCAATTAAAAACCAATAATGCATCATTCACAGGTGCCGTACGACAAAGCCGTGGGCGCTTTGAGGGAGGAAATCAAGGACAAGGCACAAGTGACTCGAATGATTTTCTCGCACTGCCAGATTGCAAAGAAGAACAAACTGATCATAGCGCTGGTCAACCACATTTTCACGAATGAATCTGGTTTGATTCAGGATTTGAAACCGATTCTTCAAGAGCTCACGCTTTTGGGCAGAGTGGAACACTCACGGTCGGTGATGCGGGTTTATGTTTCGACTGTAGAAAAGCGCCTTGTGTCGGTACTCATCTAAATCCGCTGCTCATCTAAACCGGCTACTCATCTAGACACGCGACTCCTCTAGATCTACCCGCTACTCATCTATACCGCCTGCAGCCACAGACATCACGCAATATTCACTGCGCGACTGCATGTCGATAAGTGGCACGGCATAACACACTGCGAATGGCAGTTGGCTGGTTGGAACTTCATGCAATTATGTGACTAAAATGCATGCACTGCGTATGCATCACATGCACATGCCTCACTGCACATGCATCAGTGCACAGTTACCAGTACAGTAATCAGATGATTGCTGCGCACTGCACACCAGGCAGCCTCCAAGCAAGCATGTTTAATGCGTGTGCGCCGGTGTACACTCACGGTGTGCAGTCACACAGTTCACATCGCACAACATCTTCGGCTGTGGGGGTCTGCATGATTAGCGGGTTTAGATGAGTAGCGAGCCTAGTGTCAGAGAAAATTGTGTCATTCTTTTAAATTGTTCTGCGTGGGGGATTGTCGTTGATGTTTGATAATTGAGAAGCGATTGCATTCCTTGATGTAATGCCAGAAGACTCAAAAACACTAAAAACCTTTTAAAACTAAACTTCACTCTAGTAATTGACATTCCTCAATCTGATGTTAAGTCAATGCTGTCTAGTGTAAGAAAAACAGTGTCGTTTTATGTTGTGCAAAAGATGTTTTTGTAAAAACATTTTGAAATATAGATAGCGCAAAAGTGAAAACTAATAATTTCAGGTGCAAATAAAAAAAACTTTTTGAGTCTTCAAAAAATATTTATTTTTTTCTGAAGACACTCGTGTATACTCGCTAACCAATGCTGTGAATGTTTCAGGGTGGCGCTGCACGCGCGCCAGGTGCTAATCACGTCGCAGCAGCCCTCCTACGACAGTCGACACAATTACGTAGAATCGGTCTTTTTGGCTTCAGTTGACAAATTTGGCAGCCAGAATTCAGATCCAGATGAGTTGCAAAAGCTGATCAGTTCCGAGACGGCCATTTATGATGTTCTGCATGATTTTTTCTACCACCCCGAATTGGATGTGCGCACGGCCGCGCTGGAGGTACGTTTTTTGTCGTATTTTGTTATTTGTGCGTTAAAATGATCTTTCTGAAAATAGAAAAAGGGTTGAAAATATTATTTTAGATAAACTGTAAATTTTAACATTTCCTAAATGTTGCCTAATACAACTACATTAATGCCATTTCTGCACTCGCGCAACTAAAAAACGTTCGAATGCGCGAACGTTCGAACGTTGCCACGTTCATCCGGCCGCATCCCCTCCTCGCAGGTGTACGTGCGGCGGTCGTACACGAGCTTCCCGCTGAACTGCCTCAAGCTGCACGAGCTGTCGGGCGGCGTGGGGCTGGGCCAGGTGCGCGCCATCGAGTACCAGTTCAGCCTGCCGCCCACCCACCCCAACCGCCTGGCCAGACAGGGCAGCTGCGCCGCCGGCCTGCACACCACCGTCACTTGTACGTGGGGGGTAGGGTGGCAGACGGCCTTGCGGTAAACTGTACGGTACGGTACATCTGAAAAGTGCGGTACGCGGTACGGTACGGTACGGCAAATTCTGCCACCCTAGGGTGGGGTTTTAATTCATGGTGGCCATTTTGAGGGGGGTGTTTAGGAAATATCTACCTAGGTATATGTTTTTTGTTCAGCAATAGGTTTCAAATTTTCATATTTTTGGACTGAAAGCGTTTCGGTATTCATTTGAGCACGCTCATTTTCACCTGTTTATTTTTTTTGGCTACCGCAATGCACCCGGGAGCCAGTCGCGCACCCTGGCGAATGTTGTGTAAAGTGTAAAATAGCATGTAAAGTGTCAACTGTCTAGTATTGGGTGGGTTACATTTTACGTGATATTTCTCTTGAGATAAAACATAAATATTGCTTTTTACATGACATTTTGCACAGTACGTGTGGAACCTATCTCATGTGTCACTATTAATATTTTACTGACAACCCCCCCCCCCCAGGCATGGATGAGGACGCGTCGGGGGTGATTTTCGAGTGCTCGGAGCCGCGGAGCTGCCAGCGCGTGGGTCTGATGGCCGCCTTCCCCACCTACGACCACTTCGTGCAGGAGTTCGCCTCGCTCCTGGCCAAGTTCACGCTGCAAGTCGACCAGGGCTCGCCCGCCGACGCCTTCAGGGATCCGTGCGTTCACATTTTTCAAGCGTTTTTGAGTTGAATGGTTGACACACACACACTAGTTGACACAGTTAATTCGTGTCAAACTGTATGTCAACTGAAAATACAAAAAAATTCTAAGCATCGCACTTAACAGAAATAATGAAAATAAATCGTCACTATATAAAATATGAGCATCGATTAACAGCATAAGAATGTTGCAATAACATATTGACCTAAACAAGGACGTAGCCAGGGGGGGGGGGCGGGGGGGCCGAAACGGCGCTTTCAGAAGACGATTTTGTCGACAGTTTGACAAATTTTTGCGCGCTAGCGCGCATTTTCCCTTCACAAGATATCTTTTTGGCTGACCAGTCTCCACGGGCTCAAAGCCAGTGAAAATGGACTCGATTCCTGTCCATGTCGCTGTATATGCGTATAATATACATACGTATACTGCTGTTTTGGCGCCAATGCCAACGCCAGTGGCGCCATTCCCCTACTACAGGGGTGAAATTTTAGGGGGGGGGGGGGCGCCGCCGCCCCCGTTCGCCGGGCTCCGTATACAATCCGCCCCCCCCGCTCCAAAATCCTGGCTACGTCCCTGGACCTAAAGTTTAGTTGAATTCAGTTGACACGAATTTTGATGTCAACTAGTGTGTGTGGGCCCAATTCTGGTTTTCTCAACTTTCAATCCAGTTGCCGTAAAATTCATCGTCACAAACTGTGATCGTCAACTCGCAGCGTGTGCCCCGTCTTGGACGTGGCGGAGAGCGCGCGCGCCGAGGAGCCCATCAACGTGGTCACGGCCGCCATCCGCATGCACAAGGGCACCGCCGAGAAGGGCGACCAGGCGCTCGCCAACAGGTGCCATTTGGGATTGTCTCGTTTCGTCTTGTTGCGTTTGGGCGACGGGACGTAGTTGACTGTGACGGGATGGGTGGGGGTGTCCGGCGCGACCGAATCGATTTTGCGTCAACCTTCATGACTCAATTTACACTTCGACTTGGTGCAATGATCAACACTGGTGGTGGCGTAAATATGAACGATATTTTTGGCTAAACGGATCTGGTGCCACTCCCAGTCTTTTGAATTATTGTCCACATCAAACAGTTGTTCAAAAACATCATACAAAACTAGGTACATAAATACAGGCTGCAGGAATTTTGCCAGAGCCACCGCAGCGCGCTGAACGCTGTAAACGTGCGCCGTATGACATTTATGTGCTTGGAGCAAAGGCAGTTCCCCAAATACTTCACGTACAGGGCCAGGCACGGCTTCGAGGAGGACAGAATTTACAGGTGATTTTATTGTTTTGCCTGTTTTTACCTTTTTAGGGCCCACACACACTAGTTGACATCGACACCAAATGTCAACTGGTGCCGATCCCGATTCAAAGCTTGCTGACGAGCTGACGAACGACGTTCAAACGGAAGCTTTGAATTGGGAACGGAACCAGTTGACACATGGTGTCGATGTCAACTAGCGCGTGTTGAGCTTTAATTATTTGAAAAATGTGTGAATTTTCCTGCAGACACCTGGAGCCGGCGATGGCCTTCCAACTAGAAATCAACCGCATGCGCAATTTTGATTTGAATCGAATCCCCACGGCCAACAGAAGGTGAGTACGCGAACAATTTCTATCATTTCCACCGCCATTTCTGCAGCTGTTTCAATAAGTCTTGAGTGGTTTTTGCTTTTTATGCACCCAACAAAATTTCTCAGTTACATTTTTTTGTACTCGCGTACTTCGCGTACTTTTAAAAAGTACGCGAGTAAGTGAGTACCGGTTTTTTTTCGTATTTATTTATCGAGTAAACGTAAATACGTTTTAACAACTTTGCATCACACACCCTCTGTTGTCGCAGAATGCACCTGTACCTGGGGCGCGCGCGACGCCCCCCAACAGTCACGAGCAGCTCGGCTCCGGCGCCGGCGACTTCGAGCTCGCCGACGGCGGACACGCGATTTTTCGTCCGCTGCATCATCAGACACGCCGATTTGATCACCAACAAGACGAGCTTTGGCTTCATGAAAGACGAGGGGGAAAGGGTGTTGCTGGAGGCGATCGAAGCTTTAGAAGTGCGTTGTTGCGGCATGTGCCAATCCCAGACCCTGTAAAACGCCCTGCAAAATGTCAAATGTCATGCACCTCGGTTGCCATTTTGCAGGTTATTTTACCTAACTTTGGCACTTTGCATGACATTTGACATTTTATAGGGTCTGGGAGTGGCACATGGATTTTTTGTTATTAATATAGTTGTTCCGAGTTGGGATCGTGACTTATTTCTTTGTTCCGATTAGGCCAAGTAAATTATTGTCAATTGAAATGCAGATAGTTTTGCTACAATGCAAATGAGACTGGCCTTTTTATCTCTCGGGTGCGAACCTGTTACCAGTCCCGAGCATCGTAAAGTGTAAAGTAAAGTGTCAAATGTCACGCTAAATGTCATACAAATTAGTCAATTGTCATGAAAATTGTCAGACAAAGTGCCAATTGTCATGTCATGACATTTGCCGCTTTACTTACACTTTACAGGGTGCAGGACTGCCCCAGACGGCAACAAAGGAAAGCCAATCGGGTCAAGCCTACTACGCATGTTAACCCATTCCGCAAGTAGACCCATTATAGACACATTATACTCGCAGGGGTAAGAGAGGGAGGTGGGTGACCCTACCCCAAACCGCCCAGCTATCTATCTATCTCTGGGACAATTTTGTTGACAACTTTCCCCTGAACACCCCCCCCCCGCGAAAACCCAATCCTCGCAACCAACTCGCGAATTGACAAATGACAACATACACTGCGTTGTCACAATTCGCAGGTGGCCATGCAGTCGCACCCGGACGCGAGCCGCACCGACTGCAACCAGATCTTCCTGAACTTCGTGCCGTGCGTCGTGCTCAACCCCGAACTGGTCGAGGACACGGTCAGGCGGATCGTGGTGCAGCACGGATTCCGACTGTGGAACATCAGAGTTTTGGAGGCGGAAATCGCTTTCAGGTGCGTGCGTCGAGATGACAATGAGTGAATATAAAGTCAGCGGACATTTCACCCTACAAAATCGGAGAGTTAGAATTCACTCGCGAATAGAGCGAACACAAAACTTGGGTCCCACCCGGACGCTCGGAATTGAAAAAGAAAAAAATATTAAAAGAGAAATGGACGCTTCGCCGTGTCCATGCGTGCACGCCGCCCGTTTTAACGTTTCGTTTCAACGTTGTCCGTTGCAAGCGAAAAAATTTGACTGTTTAAATGACCCTTTTACCGTCTTTGCTAATTTTTCATTCGTTGGCTCCGTTCCAATGGAAGAGTCCCCATATGAGAACTTGGCAGCTAGCCAAAATTGCGAAATCCGCTATAAATGTGAATAAAAAAGGCTAACACTAACTATATAACCATGTATATAAACAAAAATAGCGATTATAAAGGTGGAAATTGGCAAAGTGGAGCAACTTTTAACGATTTTTTGCTAATTTTGACTTTTCACTCGCATTTGTATAATACGCAACTGGAAACTGGGATAAGAGCCAAGTTTTCATACGTGACCCGATCCATTCCAATCACTAAAATATTGCGTCACAATAATGCCGTCATGCACTCTCCACTGGAGAGACTGACGCAAATGTTTGTAGGGCGATACGTCTGCCGACTTTACATACTTTTGTTCTTCGAAATACCCCCTTGAACTACCCCCTCGAAATAACTTACTTGATTTTGGCTTGAGAAAAATACCCACCTCGAAGTACCCCCCTCGAAATGCCCCCCTCGGAACCCCCCCCCCCCTCAAAGTCTGCACTCTGAAAAAATAAACCCCCCGGTTGTATTTCGAGGAAATACGGTACAAAATATATACTGTATTTACTCGAATAATTCCCCAAGGGAATTCTTTTTTCGTCAGACTTTTTGAGCGGGTTGTATTTTTCTGTCTTGTTGGTGGTTTTAGTGAATGTGCTTGTGGTAGAAAACGTTTAAACGTAAAAACACTTGCAAACATAAATCTCATCTGCCTTCAAGCCACACTCTGCAACCTCAAACCTGCCCCCCCCCCCACAGAATCCGCCTATTCAAAGACGGGCCGGCGATCAACATGCGGCTGACGGTGTCGAACGCGAGCGGCTACCACCTGGACGTGCACCTGTACAAGGAGGAGACCGTCGTCGACGACAGCGGCGCCGCGCAGTCGGTCCGTTGACGCGAGAAAATCGTGGTTTTTGTTGAATTTTATTTCTATGAAATATTTGAGGGGTCCACTTCTTAAAGTCGAGAATTTCAATATTTCGAAGGTTGAGTTAAGGCATACGGAAACGACATATAGCTTTGATCCCGCACATTTTTCACTAATTGTAAAAACTTTTTTTTTCGACATTTCGAAAAGTTTGAAAACTTTTGGTCGATTTTTTTCTGGGTGTGGTACCCCCCCCCCCCCTCTAGACCCCTGCGATATTTTTTTTCTGGAGTCTATTTTACCACTTTTTTACGCTCTCAACTCTAATTGTAGGTGTACAAAAGTTGGAATCCTGCTGAGAGCGCGGATTCGGGCAGGAAGGCCCCCTTGGAGGGATTGGTCATTGGTTTCCCGTACGCAACTCGCGATGATCTGCAACAGAAACGATATTTCGCCCAGAAAATGGGCACCACGTGAGTTTTGATCGTTTTTATGCGGCTTTGATCGCTCATTTCGCCACTCACCAGCTAAGGACGGTCGTCGTTTTCTTAAAAACTCGAAACTGTTTTTTGAACGTCGTTGTTTAAGAAAAGGTACAACAAATGTTTTCGCTCTGGCCGGGACTCGAACCAGGGACCTTTCACTATGCGTGTGAATACTCTAACCGACTGAGCTACCAGGAGGCCACATAGTCCTCTGCTCTACCTTTAAGAAGCCGTTTTGCAAGACTATCAGCAGCGCACAGTCAGTTGCCTCCTTGCAGCTACGTGTACGACCTGCCCGAGATGTTCCGGCAGGCGGCGGTGCGGCTGTGGCGCGAGCGCCAGGGCGACAGGCGGCAGAGTCGCCAGCACAGACGCGTCTCCTCCAAGGTCGTCTCGCTGCTCGACGCCGACCTGGTCCGCCTAGGGGGTATCTGTCCTTTGCGTTTGTATTGCCCCCTGGTGCCAGTCCCAGACCCTGTAAACTGCCCTGCGAAATGGCAATTGTCAAAATCGGGAAACTGAAAGCTGATTTATAAGTTTTCCAAATTTCATGCGGTTAGCCACCGGGTGATTTTGTGAAGTAATCGCATGCTATACAACGATCCATGACCAAATTCTCAACATTCCACGTTGATTGTCAACCCTCCACTGCCCACAACATCACCTCAAAACCTTAAATCGACCGGCCCAACCCCGCTCGCAGACGGTGGCGCCGTGTTCGAGCGGCAGCACGCCGCAGCAGAACTCGCCGCTGGCCGGTGCGGAGGCCGGCTCCGCTAGCGGCGACAAGAGCGACCTGTGCAGCGAGGCCATCGCCCTGTCCGAGGTGGAGCTGGATGGGGGCGAGGAGAGACAGGTGGGGGGGTGTTGAAATGGGGCGTGCACTGATACGCACACGCGCCCGATACGCACATATGCCCGTTTTTTTCACTTGACACTTTTTCAAGTGATTTTCAGATATGAGTAAAGTGAAAAAAACGGGCATATGTGCGTATCGGGCGCGTGTGCGTATCGGGCGCGTGTGCGTATCGGGCGCGTGTGCGTATCGGGCGCGTGTGCGTATCAGGCCTGCCCCGTTTAAATGGGTCCTGTTTTTTTTAATAAAAAAAGTCGGGTTTTTTTAAAGATCGCAGCATTGAATCCGAAGTTTCGAACCTTAAATTTCGCATCGAATCCGGAAAAAAATCAAGTATAAATTAAAGTTTTGGTACGTATGCAATAGGTAAATAAAGTGTGAAAATATTGTGCACCTTTCTGCGCGCTACTGTAAATTAGATATTTCTCATAATTGTGTGAAAATGAGCATTTTGTGCAAATGTACCACACTGCAAGAATGATGAAAAAATGATGTACTCACTTTGAAAACACCAGATTTACGTATGAAAAGTCATGCAAAATGTCAAAAAATTCTGTATGGGCCCGTGGACATCTTTACCCCCTAGACATCCCTTCTTTGTGGGCACCAACTGCACATTGGCTCCTTCCGCATTGGTAATATGTCCTCAGTTTAGTCGCCGCCAAAAATGAAAACTGATTATTTAGGATCTCTACGGGGTAACGATGCTTTTTACATGATAATGATGCCCACAGCTCTTTTTTTTACAATTGTGTGTGTTCGTTTTGGAATGTGTTACGAATCTAAGTGCATTACTAAGTGATTCGTGCGGCGCAGTCGGACAGCGTGCTGAGCTGCAAGGAGCTGGTGATGGACTCTGCGGGGCACCTGGTGGAGACGCTGCGCTTCCCCGGGCAGAACGAGTGCGGCATGGTCGCCTGGCGCATGACTCTGCGCACCCCAGAGTACCCCGGCGGCAGGGATCTCGTCGTCGTCGGTGCGTTCCTCCACCCCCGGGGGTTGAATGGGGGGGGGGGGGTCGAGTCACCTTCGAAATCACGTCTTCACGGGTTTCATACATCATACAGACTTTTTATACATATTTTACGCATACATTTTACACATACAAATTTTTCGTTGTTTTTCACCTTCTTTTGGCTATTTCTTCGCCCTTTCTTCCTTCTACACCTTTAAAAAGCCAATATATGGAACCCTTGCGACCCCCCCCCCGCAACCGCCACCAAAAAAGTTTTTTCAGCTATGCGACCCCCGGATGATCCAAATTCAAAAAAACCCTCGCTCGTCCCACTTGCGCATTGAAAAGGTGGATTCATGGAAATATTGGAGAGAAAAATTGCGAACCAATGTGATTTTGGAATCGATCGTTTTATTTTTCAATAATGATTTATTTGGTTCGATAAATATTTTTATATAATTCACCAAAATTTAAACGAATTGAAACAAATTTTTAGTATAAAACAAATTTTACTTAGACAGTTTTGTAAGCTGAGTGATTGATAGTTGGTTAAAAAAAAGAGTTTATCTGTAGGATTTACGTATAATTATATTTAGACCAACCCTTGTCCTGATCAATTAATAACTTGTTCCATTCAGTAAATTCGCCGAATCTGTTTCACTTTGCGCAGCCAATGATATCACGCATTTGATCGGGTCATTTGGCGTTGCCGAGGACGATTTATTCAAAGAGGCCAGCGAGATGGCCAGACGCCTGGGTCCGTTTTTATTTTTTATTTAAAAAAAACCTTTCTTAATGTAAATCAAATGGGACCAATCTATTGTATCGAAGATTTCATTTCAGTGCTTATCTATTTACGTAAACTAACCCAAAAAATGAATGTTTCGATGTATTGTTTTTTTCCGCGTAGTCGATTAAGTTTTTAATTTAAAGAAGTTGTTGTTTTTCGAAATCTAAAAGTGCTTCAAACAAACGCGCATTTACAAGAGCACAATGGCTCCACACACACTAGTTGACATCGACACCAAATATCAACTGGTTCCGATCCCAATGAAAAGCTTGCATTCGAACATCGTTCGTCGGCCCGTCAGCAAGCTTTGAATCGGGATGGGACGCAGTTGACATTTTTTGTTGGTGTCAATTTTTTTGTGATTTTTTTTGTAGTGTGTGTGGGGCCATTGTGCTCTTGTAAATGCGCGTTCGTTTGAAGCACTTTTAGATTTCGAAAAAACAAAAAACTTTTTTTTAAATTCAAAACTATGTGTGCGTGGGCCCGACGCAGGCATTCCGCGGGTGTACATCGCTGCGAACAGCGGCGCGCGCATCGGTTTGGCCGACGAAGTCAAAGCCGTGTACAAAATCGCCTGGGTCGACGAAAATGACAAGGAAAAAGGGTTTCATTATTTGTATCTGACCCCTGAGGATTTTAAGAGGGTCAGTCGGTTTTTCTGTACTAAAAGTGACTACTAAAAGAGTACTGACCAGAGACTTTTCAGTGCAAACGACATTAGATGAATCCACATCTGAATACCGTATTTCCTCGAAATACCCCCCGGGAGGTGATTGTTTCATAGTGCTCCCGAGAGGGGGGGGGGTTAAACGAGGGGGGGTGATTGTTTCGCCAGAATTTTTTTAAATTCCTAGTACAAAATCGTTGTTTGTGAAGTGCGCTGGGGTAGAAAAATGCATCAATAACTGACATGTACAGACTCCTGTAGACTAATATTAGTACCTAGGTGCAATATTTGTCATTTCGTTGTGTATTCATCGAAATACGGTAGCATTTCTTGTAGGGATAGCCAGCGCTTTTTTCACGCCGCTATTTTTTTAGAAAGCGCAAGGGTCCCAGCACTTGAAAAAAGATGCGGGCCGTTGTAAAAAGCCTTTTTTTCCCTGTAAAGAGTAAATCTGCAATGAGCAAAGTCTATTTTTGCAGGTAAACGCGGGCGGTCTGAGCGTCAACGCGGAACTGATCACAACAGAGAGCGGGGAACAGAGGCACAAGTTGAAGGATGTGATCGGACGCGCGCACAGCATCGGCGTGGAGAACTTGAAGGGTGGGTAAATGTGACTGACGATTTCTGTGCACGTAAACCCGCTGCGCATGTAGACTCTAGTTTTCACTCAAAATTGCTAATTTTCATACCTTTTTATAGATTTTCGCCTTCAAAATCACTAATTAATGTGTTTTATAGTCTAGTTTCAGCTTTTTTTTGTATTTATGTGCTTATATGCCTATTTTTAGTAATTTTCCACCTATTTTAGTGATTTTTCTACCTTTTTTCTACATCTTAGAAAATCTATATATTGAACCCCAGTGAACCCCCAAACCCACCAAAATTTTTTCATGCTTTCTATTCCTCCAGAGGAGCGATTAGCTATCTATCCAACCCCCTGAAGGGTCAAAATCTAGAATACCCCTGACATGCACAGCGGGTAAACGTGCACAAAGACACAGGCTCAGTAAATGAATGTGGTCACGTTGCCAGGTCGACATTATGCTACTTAGTTAGTGATGAACAAGCGCCAGAAAAATGGCGCCGAGCGCCAATGGCGCCATGGTGTTACCCCTCTGACGCTCTCAAATGGCGCCATCCCAATCGTTCATCATAGTGCAGCGATTTTTTACGACATTTTGCCCCGATCACTCACCGGCATTCTCGCAGTCTGTAAATTACTTTGCAAGATGACAAATCAGATGGACACGTTTAATTTATCTGGAAATGTTTGTCTTAAAGTTTACAAATGCTAAAGTCAATTGACAAATGAAATTTATGACGCCCTGGTGGCAGTCCCAAGCCCTGTAAAGTGTAAAGTAAAGTGTCAAATGTAAAGTCAAATGCAAAGTAAAGTGTCGATCAATTGTCATGCAAAGTTCAGTAATAAAATCATTCCTTTTCGTCATAAATCATCAAATCATAAATACAATTTACAAGGCTTGGGACTGCCCCCTGTAAACAGTTCACGGGGCATTTCACCCAGTTATCACAATTTTCATTGTCCCAACTTCACTCGCACAGGCTCTGCTATGATAGCCGGCGAAACGTCGCAGGCTTACAATGAAATCGTTACAATTTCAATTGTTTCCTGCAGAACTGTGGGCATAGGGGCCTATCTGGTCAGGTTGGGACAAAGGACCATCCAAGTGGAAAACAGTCACATTATTCTGACTGGCGCCCCCGCTTTGAATAAATTGCTCGGCAGGGAAGTGTACACGAGCAGTAATCAGCTGGGAGGTTGGATCAATTTTGCATTTTCCGTGTATTTACTATTTTAGATCATTATTTTTTTTATCAGAATCTATTTTTCGCGCACAGTGCAGAAAAAGTAAAAAAGTGTTTTTTGCAATTTTCATCGTCTATTTTGATAGTAGTAGAGAAGAAACTCGCCATCCTATTCAATCTGTATGAACTTCGTGAATAATTTCTCAGCTCAATGCATTACTAACCCCCCCCCCCCCTGCAAAATGGCAGGCATCCAAATAATGCACAAAAACGGCGTGTCCCACGCGGTGGTGTCCAACGATTTCTCCGCGGTGGTGTGCGCCCTGCGCTGGCTGTCGTACATCCCCAAAGACGTGCACAGCCCACCCCCGATTTGTGTGAGCGCGGACGACCCGGTGGACAGACCGGTGCAGTTCTGCCCCACCAAGAACCCCTACGACCCCAGGTGGATGTTGGCTGGTGCGTTGGGGGTTTACACTTTTTGCACTGTTTGTGATTGGCCCCACACACACACTAGTTGACATCGACACCAAATGTCAACTGGTTCCGATCCCAATTCCAAGCTGGCATTTGAAGACTGAAAAGGTTTTCTTTAATTTCGCTGGCGCGTCAGCCAGCTTTCAATTGGGATCGGAACCAGTTGACATTTGGTGTCGATGTCGACTAGTGTTTATGGCCCCATTGCGACGTTTCGACCCGATTTGAGGCAATGTTTGCTTTGCGGCTCGCTTTGAAATGTGACAACCTCTCTCACACATAAATGATTATCATTGTATCAAAAAGTTATTTTTTATCTAAATTTACAGTATTTAGTTGGACTCAGATGCATTCAAAGCTGATTTATGAGTTTTCCAAATTTTTGTAAATTTGGTAAAAAAAACTATTTGGCGTGGGTTTATAAATGAGCGTTTCCCAAAAATGCTCGCAGGCCGGCCGTCGCCGAGCGCGCCGGACGTGTGGGAGTCTGGCTTCTTCGACCGGGGCAGCTGGGATGAAATCATGTCTGGCTGGGCCAAGACCGTCGTCGTTGGGCGCGCCAGACTGGGAGGTTTGTTGCACGTTTGCAAAACGCACACATAGGTATTTAGATTTGCAAGTGCATGATCACGACCGCACAATGAAACATGCTATAAGCCGTAAAGTTTTCTCTGTCCCGTTTGTGCATGACCGTGCATATCTACAAAGCCCTAAATTGGTCGAAAATTCGGCTCTGCACAGTTCTATTCTGTTATGACACTTTTATTATTTTCTTCGGTCGATACTGTGTTGTACGTGGTTGTTGTTTTTTTCAAATGTAGAAGGCGAAAAAAGGCTAAAATACCTAGATATACCGGTACATAAGTATATACCTAGCTCCAAACATCTAGAGTAGAGGTAACAAAAATATAAATTATTTTGGGTGAAATGTTACAAAATCCCTAATAAACTGCTTTAGCGTTGGCGGGGAGGGGGGGGGGGGTGTTTCACAATCCCATCAACTAGACCCCCTCCCAAAGCGTTGCCCCCTCAGGCATCCCCTGCGGAGTGATAGCGGTGGAAACGCGCATAGTAGAGCTGGAAATCCCCGCCGACCCGGCCGCCCTAGACAGCGAGGCGCGCCTGTCCAACCAGGCCGGGCAGGTTTGGTTCCCAGACTCCGCCTACAAAACTGCCCAGGCCATCAAGGACTTCAACAGGGAACGATTGCCGCTGCTCATTTTCGCTAACTGGCGGGGATTTAGTGGAGGGATGAAAGGTGGGCGGGTGTTTGGGGGGTTGAAGGGTCCATTTTGTGGTGACTGGGGTAAAAATGTCCCATTTTCTTACTTTTTACATCAAATGTGCTATTATACCCAACTGTCGCTTTTATGTGCCAATTCGGCTGGAAGCCAATTAGGAAAATCACGATACTTTCTATGGTTGCATAGTATTTAGTGGAAATTTTTTTGGACATTTTGGGAAAAAATTTACAAAATTCTACACTAGAAATGATCATTGAAAAGAACATTCAATTTGGTTCATTGACCCAATGCACCCATTATTCTATCTGATTTGGATACGATGGCAAACCCTCTGAAGAAACGTGTTTACATCAGTGTTTAAGCGTTTTTTCCTGAAATAATCAAATTTTTCAACTAGAATCAGAATTTTTGACTATTTTAGATAAATCTAAATTTTTAGTAGGTCTTCTAATCTGTTACCGCAAACACATTTTCACTTTGTTGCGCATTTATGGTTGGAAATGCTCAATACCAATACACGCAACAAGATTAGAGATTTTCGTATAAGTGAATTGTCTTGAGTCTTGGACCCATACGAAAATGTCTTCTCCTGTTGCGCATTGTTTTCGAGCATTTTCAATCAAAAATATCACCCAAAAAAAAATTTCACAAAAAAACTTGGCTACAAACGTGAACAAAGGACGTACCCCGCAGACATGTACGACCAGGTGGTCAAGTTCGGCGCGTACATCGTGGACGGGCTGCGGGAGTACGCGCAGCCGATCATCATCTACATCCCGCCCTACGGGGAGCTGCGCGGCGGCGCCTGGGTCGTGGTCGACCCCGCCATCAACCCCCGCCACATGGAGATGTTTGCCGACGAGAACGCCAGGTGCGTACAGGGTGTTTCCGTAGCCCCGCCTTCGGTCCCAACGGTGTCACGTTCCAGAATCCAGAAAAATTACGGGATTTTGTGGTCCCGTGGGAGGATACAATTGGGTGGTATGGCTATAGGAGGGGACTGATGCCTTCTGTGCACGTAAACCGCGGCGCATGTGGGTGCCCGGTGTGCATGTTGGTCCCCCTACATGCACACCGGGCCTCCATGCACAGCGGGTAAACATGCACAGAGGCACAGGCTCATTTGAACGCGTCTGTGTTTACCAGAATGAGATCAGTCTGGTAAATTCAAATGTGTTAAACTCAGATTTATCTGTTTTTAAATATCAGTACTCATGTAAACACACTGCTCTTATTTATGAGCGCGGTAGGGTATGGACAAAAGTTTTTTGGTGTCTTATTTGCGAGCGATATGTTCGCATTAAAAAGTTTCTTCTGCAGTGTGAATTTGTCGCATTGCAGGGGCGGCGTCCTGGAGCCCGAAGGCATCGTCGAGATCAAATACAGACAGCGCGATTTGGTCAAAACAATTGAGCGGACTGACGAAAAGTTTGCCGCTTTGGCTGGCGAATTGGCGGCGGCAGAGAAGAAATTGGCCAAATTGAGTTCCGCGAGTGGTGATAACGGTGCCGCGAAAAGTGCCGATTTGCAGGAGGAAAAGAAAAAGCTGCAAGAAACTGTGAAGGAGGTGCAGGTGAGCTTTTAAATTTGTAATTTTGTGTTTCGTGATCGTTGATGGCGTCATTTGCTACGGATTTGACTTTCGCGACAAGCAAATGAGTTCCCACAATTGAAAAACTATCGCGAAAACTATCCGCCACCAATTTCACTCGATTACACAAATAGCAAATATGCTGGACGGACAGACGGCTGTACAATGGATGCCACCGTATTTTGATGAACAAAGTTACGTGAAAAATTGTGCATTTAATTCACCCAATCTGGGAGCAATGTGATGTGATGAGCAATTTGTTTCTTTGCCTGTCCGTTTATTCAGATGGACTATGGTAGATTTGATTGTAAGGTGTGCCGTCAGACGGGTCTGTGCCATCCCACATCTAAACCCATCCCACATCCTGGCCCAGAAATTGGATGCCTGTCATATTTGATGCGTATTCCTTGCATTTTTGGTGGATAATGGATGTAAAAAATGTTGATGATGAAAAAGTGCTACATTAAGAGCTACTTTCGATGACTCGGTGATTTCGCAGGTCAAAGTTGTACTCAATAACACTGACTGCACTCAATAGTTGTCAACTGTCATGTTTTAACACATGTGGTGTCAAATTGCATTCAAACACTCTAACATGTTATATTAGGTAGATTGATTACCTTGTGTCATCATGACTTTTTTGAAATTCCTTAAATTGAATACAGTCTATTTGAGAGACAAAGTAGATGTAGATGTGGGATGGGTTTAGATGTGGGATGAGCCTCCGTCCCGTCAGACATCTATACTCGCCAGTGTGTCCCCTTTGCCAGCGCGAGTACACCGAGCGCCTGGAGCTTCTGCGGCCGATCTACCACACGGTCGCCGTGCAGTTCGCAGACTTGCACGACACCGCCGGCCGCATGTTCGAGAAGAAAGTCATCAACGTGAGTCCCTTGTCGCTGCCCAATAAATCACCTGACCCTGTTCTTTGGAGGGCGATAATTATTTAAAAAAATTTCTTGGGCGATGCACTAGCTCAAAGTCGATTTTGACGGTGAAAATGCAAAAATGTGCAAAAAATGAGCGGATGTTGAGGTAGAATTAGGGAAAGATGTGTGGGAATTAGCTCCGGATAAGTAGATGGGGAGCGATGTGGGGGGGAGTAGGGAAGTGGGTGCAATGCCAGCCACGTGACTCGCCCAGGCGGTGGTGCGCTGGTCCGAGTCTCGCCGGCGGCTGTACTGGCGCCTGCGCCGCCGCCTGCTCGAGCAGCAAGCCAAGACGCACATCCGGCACGCGTCGCCAGCCAACCGCCTCGACGCCCACGTGGACGCCATCTTCCACAGATGGTTCGCGCAGCACAACCAGGTACGCCGCCTTGCCACCCCTGTGCATGCGAACCCGGTGCTCGTGTAGGGGGTGTGTGCCTCGGCGCAAGTAAACTCCCAGCGCAAGTACGCTCTCCGTGCAAGTAATCTACTCAGTCGGGTTTAGTGTGTTTGGACCCCTCCGGGGTGCATATAGATAGTAAATCCTTCCTCCGAAATGACAGATAACTGAACCAGTTGATTGGGGTTCGCTAGGGTTCAATATGCAGGCTTTTTCAAGGTGTAAAATGTAAAAAGGAGAAAAATCACAAAAAAATAGGCGAAAATGACAAAAAAGGGTATTTAAGCACATATATAACCAAAAATAGTGAAAATTAGCGATCATTCACATGAACGATAATGATTTTGAAGTTTGTAATGGTGAAAAACTATTAAAAGGTATGAAAATGAGCTATTTTGAGCGACTACTTGCGCTGAGAGCTTACTTGCGCCGGGAGTTTACTTGCGCTGAGAGTTTCCGCCATGGGGCACCCCGCATGAGCCCCGGGAGGGCTGCACCGACAATGTGTCCATTGCGCTCGCGACGGCTGGTGATGTTGAGCATCATCGCAGAGCTCTGCGGCTTGGGACAACGACGAGACGGTGGTCAACTGGCTGGCGACGCAGCTCGACACGGCCGACGGGTCCACGCCGCTGTGGGACAACATCAAGGCGTTGCACAGGGAGGCCGCCGCCCACAACATACAGAGGTGCGTGCGCCTGTTCTCAATTGGGCTGTGTGTGTGAGCTAGGGTGTTCACTGGAGACCGGGTTTTTTTTGCTACTGAACACGCTGTACACAGATTCACTTTCATTTGTATTATAATTGTACTGGACTCTTGTGCAGTCGTGATCTTGCTGAGGCACTTTTGCACAGCAGAAATGTCTCATTCTTCAATAGGCTGTAGTAGAACATGAGAAGACCCTTGTGCCTGTGGACATGTAACCCCGCTTGACATGTAGCCCTGGTCACCATGTACTTCTACCATCAGTTACCACCATGTGATTTGGAAAAAAACCTGAAATCAAAATCATATCATAACATGTCTGCTTGACAATTCCCTGCCTGCCTGACATATACGCCCCTGCTACATGTGTAACGGGTCTACATGTCAAGCGGGTAGCAATACATGTTAAACGGGACTACACGTTGAGCAAGTTGACATGTCTAGGGAGCCTACGTTCATGAGAATGCATTCGCAGTGAGCTGACGGCGCGGCCCGAGCTGATGCTGGAGACCATGATGGAGATCGCGCCGCGGCTGTCTCCGGCGGAATTGGAGAAACTGAACGCTGTCTTGGCTGGCATCGCGCCCGCCGGCGTCGCCGCGGAAGGCGGAGCCAAGCTGCCGCACGCGCCCGTCGCCAGGAAGCAGACCCTTTGAGCTCGCTGTGCAGTTGTTTTTGCGCATTCCGTTTGTTTGGTGGTGGTCCACGTTGCTGTCATTTGTTTCTTTTTTTGCCCACAATTTGTGTGTATCTGTGTGCATAGTATTTATTTATTATTTTGTTAACCTTGCAACATGGCCCATTTTACTAGCTTCTTCATATTTAGCTTGTCAAGTAATTGTGCAAATATTTAGGACGTTAAACTTATTTTAAACGGAGATTATTTGTCAACTATTTTTCAAACTACCGTATTTCCTCGAAATAACTCCCCTCGAAATAGCCCCACCCGCGAATCACCCCCTCAACAGTAGCACTCTGAAAAATAACTCCCCCTCGAAATAGCCCCACCCGCGTATTACCCCCTCAAAAGTAGCACTCTGAAAAATGACTCCCCACCCCCCCCCCCCCTTAGAAATACCCCAATCCGAAAATGAGTGTAAAGATAATGTACCTAATTGCAAAAACAACATTTTGTGATCGGCGTAATGCAGAGTACACGTTAAAAAGCAATAATTGAATTTAGTTAGGACAGAGCTTATAAATATGTACCATTTACATACCTATAAAAGTCTAAATACATGTCGGTTACCTATCGTTCTACTGGGAGTTCAAAAAAGAAATAGTAAACCCCCAAATTCTGGCGAATGAATAAACCATCCTCGAAATATAACCTCCCTCGAAATACCCCCTCCCTCGATTACCCCCTCCCCCCTAAAAATTTGCACTCCGAAAAAGTAAACCCCCTGGGGGCATTTCGAGGAAATACGGTATTTATCAAATAAATTTCCTTTCGCTGTGAGATATTTCAAGAAACATAGATCTTTATGTGATGGAATTCAGCACGAACAAAAATGTAGAGCGACGGTCAGTTTACCATATGCCCAATGGACATTTGTGAGCGTTTTCGCCCAGCGGACGTAAATATTTCCGTGCACAAATAGAGCTATCGGTGATCGGACTGCATAATCAACAGCAGTAGATTTTCGTAGGAAAGTGGCCATTTGAATTGCGCTCCTGGTGGCTGTTATACTATGCACTAATTCAGTTTATCATATTCTATTTTTTACACTTTGCTCTTGCCACTTGCTGTGTATTTTGCCAGTGAAGTTTATGTATGTATTTATGCATTCAATGGAAGACGTTAATGGTTTTAAAATGATTGAAATGTTATTTTGTTTGCAGGTGTGCCTTAGATTAGCTTTCGCTCAGCCAAAATCAGTTTCAAAAACAAATTTCACCACATGCTGCTAAATTGACTAAGTTAGGCTGCTAACATTTTCTACACAGAAGTTTGCTTGTTGCATTTTTTCCATTTTTCTACTCGTTTTAGTGTGATTATAACCATTTTCGATATTTGTGATTATTGAACCCCTTGTTGAATCAGGTTTCCTTTAGTGATTTCTCCCATTTCTGTGTGATCATTTGTTTTTAGATTGTGAAGCAGTTTTACTCATTTTTCTGTACCTGCTGCAATTTTTTCTTCATTCGTTACTTTTACAATATTATTAACATAATAATAATAATAAATGTGATATTCGAGAAAGTCTCTGGAATGCGTGAATTTTTTTACTACCGTATTTGCTTGAATTGTTCCCCCTTGAATAATTTCCCCCTCGAATAATCCCCCCCTGAAAGAGGAGTTAGGAAATAATAATTCCCCCCTTGAATAATCCCCCCCTTTAAAGATTTGATCAAATTTGTTGTACCTAATTTAAACAAAAATGACACGTTATTATGTTTGTGTAGCATATTTCGTGAGATGAGTTCATAGAATCATGCTTGAAAATTTTGATGAAACGATAATTCCCCCCTTGAATGATTCCCCCCCCCCTCGAATAGTTCCCCCCTCAAAAATGACTGACGAAATAATAATCCCCCAGGGGGATTATTCAAGCAAATACGGTATTTTTGAACGCTAATACAAAAGTGAAAATCGATAGAATTTGCAAAAATAATGTGACCATTACTGATGACTTTGATAAACGATCACGGAATTGCAAATGTGTAGGAAAAGTTGACTAGAGAGCCATTTGTCTGCGCGTCTGCAGCTGCACTGGAATCTTCAGTTACCCTTCAAGTTCTTGCAAATCCAGTCCATACCATCCTGGCAGAGAAAGAAATATACCTATACGTGAATTTCGGTACTCTGTGTATTGTGATTTAAACTGGTCGTTAAAATGTAAAAATATGCATAATCCTGTTGCTGTGTACCTAGGATAAATCAGTCTGCGTCGATGAACATGCAACAGTTTGTAACATTTCAGTTATTGGCCACATTGTTTGTAGCGCCCTTTGACGCCTGGCGCGATTCTTCTGGATGGATTGCGCTTTTCCATTACCACCAACTGGCCCCAGTGCACTCGAAATCGAGTACCCAGTGATAAATCAGCTTTGCACGTATTTGAGTTGACATTCTAACCTCCGTCAACTGGAGATAAATAAAAGCGAACTGGAAATTCAACTCGATAGTGCGTAGTCAAGGTGACAACCCCCCCCCCCCCAAAAGCAACATGCCATCGCACCCTCAAGCCCTCTCCTGTGACCGCGCTGCAGGCCTGTATCTGCCAGGGCCGGTCCCTGAGCACGACCAGCTGCAGCCCGTCGGCGATGTGGCTCGCCTTGGCCGCCGTCACCGGGCGCCAGTCCCGCACCCCGTGAAATGCCCGCAGAAATGTCAAATTCCCTGTAAAATGTCATGTAAAATGCCCTGTAAAATGGCACGTCATCCGAAGCGTCAAAAGTCGTGTAAAATGCCCTGCAAAATGGCAACCGAGTTGTCATTTTGCAGTACATTTTACACGACTTTTGATGCTTTGCATGACTTGTCATTTTACAGGGCATTTTACATGACATTTTACAGGGAATTTGACATTTTGCAGGGTCTTTTACGAGGTCTGAGACTGGCACCAGGTCTTGCTTGTTCGCGAACACCAGCAGCGGCACCGAGCGCAGCTTATCCTCCGACAGCAGCTCCAGCAGTTCCTACGTTGTGCGGTTGGGCCGGAGTTGTGAAAATTACGCTATTTTTTCTGAATTACCTGAATGTAAATGTAAAATATTTTCTGTTTACTTACCCCCGAGTGTGGAAAATGTAAATTACAATTTTTACTTATACAATATATATATATTTTTACGTAATGTAAATTTCCCCATTTCACACTCAAAATACAGTGCATCAACGCAGCCAGGTGAACATTCTGTGGACCTTTTTGCCCTCTTTAACCTGAAAGATTACCATTTATGGTTATATCTATGTGTACTTAAATAAATATATATACTCGGCGGACATGATACTCTGCCTTCGCACTGATTTATGTCTCGTGTTGGAAGAGTGCCAATGATTATTAAATCATGCGATTTCCGTAAAAAAATGAAAAAATCAAAGAAAGAAAGAATGAAAGATGTGAATATCTCAATGAACAACATTATAACAACAATAAATTTTGCATCTTTTTTGAAACTCGCACGCGTTAACCATCGTTGGCACACTTCCAGCGGGAACCACGCGTGCAAGGTGTAAAGTAACCGGAGTATACCTACTTACAGCTATTTAGATGCCGATGCAATATTCTTCAAACATTCTGCGACGGTCCCTTTCCAAAAACAAATTTTCACGAACTGACCATTCCCGTTTCATCAAATCTCTTTTGGTCAGCACTATCGATGACATAGATGAGTACGTCTGTATTGTCAAAATAATTCTTCCAGTAAGGTCTAATCTTTCTCTGCCCTCCGATGTCCCATACGTTCAGCTTGACATTGTCTGCCATCACCGATTTTATGTTGAAACCCTGAAAAATGGGGTCATTATTCCACCCGGTAAAATTGGAGTATAATGCAGAAAATGTAAAATACTGTTGTTTTACCGGTACTCATGAGTACATGTGAGTAAAATGCTATTTTTTAGGAAAATGTAAAAACTTTACTTTCTTCCCAAGCGAATGTGTCCTCGAATAAGTCCCCGGGAGTTTATTTTTTGAGGAGGGACTTATTCGACGGGGGGGGGGGGGTATTTTTTCCTCACGTCCAGGGTTGGAAAAATCTCAGAAAAAAAACATAAAAATAAAATGAAAAATTTCAGAATAAAATAAAAATAAAATACAATTTTTATACAATTTTACTACAATTTTAATAAAAAGAATTCTACTAAAACCAACCCTGCTCATGTCCACAAGAGGGGGGTGTGCCAGAGTTTTTAGAATTACTGAAAGTTTTTTAAAAGTATATGTAAATGTAAGTATTTATTTTTTACTCACCACAAATTATAGAAAATGTAAAATACTTTTTTTTACTCGTACTCATGTGTAAATGTGAGTAAAATACTTTTTTTCCCAGGAAAATGTAAAAGCGAGTACTTTTCCCCTGGAAAACGTAAAAAAGCCACTTCTTTTTACATGTGAGAGTGAGTTTTTCACTGGAAGACATAATAGATGTCTTTTTTTAGTGATTATTCAGTATTTTTTGGAAAAAATGATATGATCTCTTCAAAATTTTCTTATTTTAGCAACAGAAACTTGTGATTTTGGAACAAAAAATACATTTTCTCTGTACGTGTGTACTTTGAAAATGCACGCGTAAGAGTGAGTACATTACTTAAAAAAAAAGTATATGTAAATGTATTTATTTACCGCGTACTCGCGTACGCGTATTTTTGAGTAAATTTACGTACATTGTTACAACTCTGGTGTGTGCTTAGTATATGGATATACGGTAGTGTGTACAGTGCCACTGAGAAGAGACCGACCTGGGTGGGCGTGATGGTGGAGATGTCCTCGGAGGCGAGCTGCTTGAGCAGGGTGGTCTTGCCCGCGTTGTCCAGCCCCAGCAGCAGGATGCGCAGCTCCCGCCCCTCCGTCTTGCGCATCTTGCGCAGCAGCGACAGCAGACCCTGTGGACAATATGTTCTTTTTGTTGGCTAGGTAGTTTGTGTCGGTGTTGTGAAATTGAATTGTGGCACAGTGCGATATGGGCGGTGGTTTTTTAGTTGTTGCTGACTCAAAGGTTATCGCGTGGTTCAAACGCAGATGCAGATTGCACACGGGGACAAATGCATATGAAGGGTGTGCTTCTAAAAGTACCGATCTACAAAAAATCGATTTTGAGATAATCGCGATTGAAAGTTTGGAGCATGCAATACCCATACATGGGTATTGGGTATGGGAATTTTGGGTAAGGGTATTTCGGCCATATTGTTGGATATCCACATGCATGGGTATAATCATTGATTATACACATAACACTAGCTATATAAAATTTAGGGAATTGTATTTTTGTAGTACAGTACATTTTAAAGGAACAAATGGGTAATAGCGTGTATATCGGTATTTTTTAAAGCACAAAATCAGAAAGCTGTAGATCGGTACTTTTACCCATAATAAAAAAGCACAAATGAATTTTTGTGCAACCGGACGCCGATCTGACATCGGTACTTTTAGAAGCACAAGAAATTATGTGCAGATCAGTACATTTAAAAGAACAATTTTGAAAAAAAAGTGTGTAGATCGGTACTTTTAAAGACACAAAAGCTGAAAAAGCTTGTAGATCGGTACTTTTAAAATTTCAAAAACTGTATTTTGCTATTTTTTTGCTTTTTTCGACCCCCCATATCTCAAAATTGAATTTCGCACCCCCCACATATTATATATATATATATATATATATATATATTTGAAGAGCATTTTTATGGGGACCCCAAAAATGGTCCTAACTCAAATTTGAAAAATTTGTAGATCGATACTTTTAGAAGCACACCCTTCATATACTCTGCGGACAGCACACCTAGTATAAAAACCTACCATAATTTGATGAATAAAATCTTGTGATAAATTTCGTAATTAACTATTCCATAGTAAAAATGAAATATTATGATGAAAAAACTGTATAATTTTTGGTTCATTTTTCAGATGGATTATGGTAGGTTTTCATACTAAGTGTGATGTCCGCCGCGTATTCACAATTCATATTCACAAACAGAAATAAATAATTGGAAATGTACTGGTCTGTAGTGAATCTCTCAAGTATGCCGTGTCTTGCGCTATTTACGTAGTGCTATACTCCGGCTACTTTACACCCTGCACGCGTGGTTCCCGCTGGAAGTGTGCCAACGATGGTTAGCGCGTGCGAGTTTCATAAAAATATGACAAAATTGATTGTTGTTATAATGTTATTCATTAACATATTCACATCGATGAATTTTTTTCATCTTTTTACGGAAATCGCATCACTTAACAATCATTGGCACGCTTCCAACACGAGACATAAATCAGTGCGAGGGCAGAGTATCATGTACGCCGAGTATACTAAAGCTGAGAAAGCGAAATAGCGCCCTGGAAATGGTATTTTTTCTCGAGTTTTCACACCAATTTTCCGGACGGAGCCATGCCCACTTCAGACTACCGTATTTCTTCGAATTACCCCCCGTGGGTTTATTTTTTCAGAGTGAAAATTTTTAAGGAAAAACGTGAAAAATGCAACAATAACCACGATTTATAAGTTTTTATAGCCTTACATAAGGATGTAGATGGTATAAACGATGTTCTAACGTAACACAGTAAGTGTTTTGAACGCCTGTTATGCATTTCCCGGACCACAAATTCATAGTGCCCATTTTGAGGGGGGTATTTCGAGGAAATACGGTATTTATTTTTCTGGTGCTGACCCGGCACCCTTTCAAAATACCGTCAAACAGTTGGAGCCAATATTTATGTTTTTATCGCGCCAATTGTCTCTGGCGCCCGCGCCATTGTAAGAAGAACGCCGCGGGCCATTGGTGTGTCGCCATGACGCAATTTTCATATATATTTCAATATATTTTCACCAGTAGTGTCATTATCCTAGGATCGCTATAACTCTCAAGTTGACGAAGTGCACTTTTTCGAACGAATCACGAATGCCACTATTTATCGCAATAAAAAATTCACAAATGCAACCACCAACCATGAGTTTGCCTGTTCCTTTTCCCAGCGCCAAAGTTCACTTTCAACGCCGTCAATGTTTCCGTTGCGATCAATAAATGGCGCAAATATTTACGCTGGCCTACCGCAAATGACTGGAGGGCGAAATTAACTTATTCAATCCTCAATTAAGGATCAGGCCACTTTGATTGGTGCGAGCTCGCGTGAGTTCAATGTCATTCGCCTCTGCGCGTGGGCGCTTTGTAAGCCTATTTTCATTGCCATGGCAACTGCGAAATGCTGTGCGTTTTGGCACGAGCGTGAATTGGGGTGGCCGAAATTTAGTCTATATCTGCTAGAGGGGGTTCTGTGGGGGAGGGGTTACCACCCAATATGCTTCAATTAAATATCTAGGTATTTATTCGAAACGCCGCTCAACTATTTATCTATCCCGAGGCAAATTTTTCCGCACGGTGTTGTACAAAATCAAGGCACTTTTAAGTATAAGCGGCAAACAGCACACCTAGTATAAAAACCTACCGTAAATGCTCTAATAATACGACAGTCGTACTATTTTTTTCAGCACATTTTTAGGTGTCGTACTATTGGAGATGTCGCCTTATTAGAGAGTGTCGCATTATTGTTTTCATCAAATCAACAACTTCATTGTCCACATAACTCAAACGTGAGCATGACTTAGTAAAGCAATAAACATCAACAATCGCCCATTAAATCGCCATTAAACAGCAACATTAACAAAACAATTGTCCAAAAGCGCGAAATCCACGGCTTCCGCAGATTGCGACATCATTACGCTGTTTTTTATTTTTTTCTCGGGTGTCGCACTATTGAAGAGTGTCGTATTATTGGAGAGTGTCGGATTATTTTCACACAACGTGCCCAAACCTGTCGCACTATTGGAGATGTCGTATTATTGGAGACCTGTTGTATTATTAGAGCATTTACGGTACCATAATTTAATGAATAAAATCTTGTGAGAAATTCCGTAATTAATTATTCCATAGTAAAAACGAAATATAATGATGAAAAAGTGTTTAATTTTTGGTTCATTATCCAGATGGGTTATGGTAGGTTTTCATACAAAGTGTGATGTCTGCCGAGTATACCTAGGTAAACTTTTCTAAAACGCCCCGCAATAAAAGCTTTTTGGTGTTCTGTCAACGTCTCTACATAGGTTTCTTTTTTATTCCCAGAATGCAGCTACCGCAAATCCTCGAATAAAACCCCTCGAACAACTCTCCCTTGAATATCCCCCCCCCCGTTGGCGAGGTGAGAAAAAATGCCCCCCTCCTCGAATCACTCCCCCTCTTGAATAACTCCCCCCTCTGGATGAAAAGGAGGCGATACAAACGTACAAAAGAATATTCATCTCAATGCAAGTCGCAAAAATTTTGTACTGAAACAAATTCGACATTTCATGACTGCGTTGCTTTTATTTGTAAATAGTATCGATATCTCAACTTTTCTGATTTTGAGCATAACGCCCGGGCCCCTATAAAGCAGCGTGATGCCCCGGGCGTTGTGTACGGTGGTCGTTTACACGGAGAAATACGGTAATTGATGCTCCCGACCCCCCCCCTTTGGCTTGGCTACGTGCTCCCCCCCTCTCCAAAAAACAACAACGATTTTTTAAACTATTTATCCCATCAGACGAGCGATTTACTATGTAAATAAATATGTGAACCCCTGGGTTCCAATACTGCAGGGCCGGCGCTGTACAGGTAAATAGAATAGCAAAGTATACGCCCTAAATTACTTATGTCTCAGTCAATACCGCGGGAGCAGGATACTTATGTATGCATATTCACAAAAAAGAAAAATATTAGCAAAGAAAAAGGCGGAGTCGCGTACAAGCGACAAATGTTTGTTTTTTTCCTGAAACGTTTTTTTTTTCTGAAACTATGTACCTATGTTGATTTTATTCACGATGACGTGATGGTGGTGCGTTTCCGTCAGAAAAATACATAGCATCGAGTATGCGTGAAAGGTCGGTTTGATTAAAGTGATTTGATTAAACTGCACACGCCCAGACGACTCGATTTGCCGCAGTGACGGGAAGCCACAAAATCTGCCGCGTTTGTATCGTAAAATAATGTTACGTATTTCCTCGAATTACCCCCAGGGGGGTTTATTTTTTCAGAGTGGAAATTTTGAGGGGGGTTAAACGAGGGGGGTATTTCGAGGGGGGGGGGGTTATTATTTCGCCAGAATTTTTTTGAAATCCCAGTACAAAATTGTCGTTTGAAACGTATGCAGACGTTAAAAATGCACCAAAAACTGCCATATTTAAGACTCTATAGACTTGTATAAGTATGTAGACGGCATAAACACTATCCTCACGTAACACAGTCAATGTTTTTAAGTGTGTTCTGCACTGCCCCGATCACAAACCGCACTTTTTGTCATGTACGTTCTGTATACACTAAATTGGGGGGGGGGGGGTTATAAAATCGAGGGGGGGGGGTTATAAAATCGTATTGCCCATTTTGAGGGGGGGGGGGTATTTCGAGGAAATATTTACGGTAATTGTAATGTAAAATGTAAGAATGTAAAAGATAGTGGCGCGACCGCGATGGCAACACTCATGGATGCGACGAAAGTACACGGTCGAAATTTGGCAACTCAGATCTGTTTTGAACACACTTGAGTTGACCAGCATGAATGATTTTTGAACGCCGTCAACAGTAATTGACAGACTCCCCATTATGGTAAATTCAAAGTCGTTCAAAACAGATTTATAATACCAAATTTCGACTGTGTAAATACAAGTGCGCGCAGCGCCATCGAATTTCGCAGTGTATCCAAATTCTATTACCCTGACTATCAAGGATCATTTCCACCAGTAACATGTGTGTGCAATTTTCCCACCCAAGACCAATGTCATAAAACCAATATTGCTCTGGTGTATTTATGTACCTATACAGAACTCTGCAAGTTAGGTCGTTGTAATGTTTGCTTATTTTCTGCGGGTCTTTTAGTGCCGCATCCATGGCTGAAAGTTTATTTCTGCATTGTCTGATTATATATTTTATTGCCTTGGACTGTTCGTATTTAGCGAGTGAAAGTTTTCTTGGGGCACCGTTCGCACGGGTTTTCCGCGACGACAAAATATTTCGTAAAAATATCTTTGTGTTTTATTTATATTTGAGACTTGACTTGTTTGTCGCCCCGATCTTGATCAGACCTAGGACAAACATCGAATTTTATAGATTGTATTATCATGCATATTTGTTATTTTCTTTTTAGAATTTGTTCTTTGCAGCATCGTTAACGGGGCCGCATAGTGACTAGTGATGGAAAAGGCACCGGGAAAAATGGCACCGCACCGCACCAGCACCGGTGCTGGTGCGCTTCGGTGCCCAGCACCGGGGCACCGGTGCCCCGGTGCCTTTTCATCACTAATAGTGACAATACCCGACAACAAAAATGTGATCCAGTGCGCATGATTATGTAATCTATGAAATTTGAAGTTCTTACTAAGTTGTGAGGATGATAAATCAAATCCAGATTGATAGTGGCATTACACATATAAAATGCTTCACTTTCATCCCAAAAATATCACCTTATTCCCGTTTATTGTAAAAAACGATCCTCAATATGCCTATGCGGAAATCCATTCAAACGTTTGATTATATTTGTGGAATTTTGGAGGAATATATTTTGTCACAATGCTCGTCGCTTTTTTACCATATTTTCTCGAAATACCCTAGAATTTATCCCTCCCATTTAAATACCCCCAGGCCTAACCGAGCTGGGGAAAAATAACCACCCCCTCAAAATACCCCCCCCCGTCTTGAATGAGGTATTTACATCATACAATGTACATTATGTATTAATTGGGGCAAATTTCCATCGCAGCTACACATGTACTAGTTTGTGTAGCAATGTAGATTGATATGTAAATAGAAGTACCTACCTATTTATTTCGGCTTATTACCGTTTATTACCTACCATTTATTACCCGATTTTTTCCGTCACGAAAATTTCTGGCGAAATAACACCCCCCTCGAATAAGCCGCTAGAATTAACCCGCTCATAATTTGCTAGCGAAATGATAAACCCCCTGGGTGTATTTCGAGGAAATACGGTGAAAGTGAAACATTCCTGTTTTAGCACCAGTCAACTATAGTTGTTAAAATGTATTTACTTTTACTCGATAAATACGTATACTCGAGTATAGAGTAAATATGTTTACCATCCTCCGAAAGAAAGTACGAGTAGTCGCATTTACATATACTTTTAAACAGTAATCGAATATAGAAAAGGTATTTCAGATACCTAGTGTTTTATATATACTTTTAAAGGCACAGAAAGGGGAAAAGGGAGAATAGGTATACCGTACTACCTCGAATTAACCCCCCCTCAAAATGGGCTGGGAAAATAATAAACCACCCCCTCGAAATATTCCCCCCCCTTCGGAATGATGTACGTCATGTACATAATAAATACGTGATGTACGCAATGTACATGATGTATATTACTGTTAATTTGCATTGCAGCTACACATAGACTAGTTTGTGTAGCTATCTACGTTTTTATGTCCAAATATATCCTGTTTGGAAACATTTATTACCTGTTTTGGGTATGCAAATTCCTACTATTTACTACGATCTTTACGAAAATTTCTGACGAAATAATACAACCCCCCTCGAATAACCCCCCCCCCTCGAATAAACCCCCCCTCAAATTTTGCTGGCGAAATAATAAACCCCCATGGGGGTATTTCGAGGTAATACGGTAGGCTACAGATAGGGGAAAATAGTAGAAACTTGGTATAAAAGCACATGCGTAGACAAAAGTTGCTCAAAATGGTAAAACGATATGCAAATTAGTGATTCTGAGTGAAAATTGGGGCGAAATTTCTTTAAAATACTCACTTTTATGTTTTTCGGGAAAAATACATTTACTCATGCTTACACATAAGTAAAAGTAAAAAATTCACTTTACACTTTCTGTACTCAGAGGGTGAGTAAACATAAATAATGTACATTTATGTATACTTTGAAAAAGTTCTGTACTTTGAACAACTTTGCAGTCAAATATAAGTAAATAGAATGCCATGGCCCATGACTACATAACATCTATTTAGGTACCTATGTTTGTGCATTATTCATCCATAGTTGTTTGTCTTGCCAACTTCACTTGCGTCAGCCCAGTTGTCACGTTTCCTTATCCAAGCGAGTGAATGTCTTGAAAAGCCATAGTTCTTTGTACTTATGTATGCACTTTTTCATTTCACCCTTTATATTTGCATAGTGGCTGTTTTCCCCAGCTGGAACTTTGGTGCCATGGAAACAGGCTTACATAATATAAATACAGGTATTGGTAGTGGATTTTTATGAATGATTTGACAGGTGTACCACAGAAAGATGCTCACAAAAATTAGTCAATTAGAGGGCCAGGGTCGTTTTCATGGCCCCATGTGCCAACAAAACAAAAAAATAAGTGAGAAAGTTCCATAATTCCGGAACAAAGTTTCATATCTGCAAGAAAAGACAGTTAAGTATACTCACTAGTTAAGTGTACACACATGCTAATTTGAGCCTGTCATTCAAGACTTTGAATTTGAAGGCATTTGAAGACACCTTACAGTTATCGATTTGGTAAATGTTTATTTTAGACATTTTACATGACTTTTGAAACTTTGTATAACACTTTACCGGGTCTGGCAGTGCCCCCTGGTGGCAGTCCCGCACCCTGTAAGCAACAGTCCCAACTAGTTATTTTCCAGTAAGTGAGCATTCAATCATCTGGTGAAAACATTATATCGTGCACATTTCCCCAAGAAAAGGATGTTCGGCGTGTGGCGTGAGCAATAATATTTCCAATCTGTATGCAAATTATCGGACCACATTGTTTAAAGATGTATAAAACCGTATTCTGATGTATAAAATTAGGTGATAAACTACCGTATTACCTCGAAATACCCCCAGGGGGTTTATTATTTCGCCAGCAAAATTTGAGGGGGGATAATTCGAGGGGGGGTTTATTCGAGGGGGGGGTCTATTATTTCGCCAGAAATTTTCGGAAATTCCCCATACTCGGACGTAGAAAAATTGAACAATTACATAGATGTATATGCTTTTAAAGGTATATATAACTGTATATACACATAAACCCTTCCCTAACGTCACTCAATCTTCAGTTTTAACGTGTGTTCTGCATTGTACAGATCACAAACTGCGGTATTTATCATGTACGTTCTCTTTACACTCAATGTCAGGGGGGTATTTCGAGGGGGGGTTTATTATTTCCTCAGCCGAATTTTAGGGGGGTTATTTCGAGGGGGGGTTAATTCAAGGGGGGGGGGATAATTCGAGGTAATACGGTATGCACCAAGTTCATCTATAGTGACAGCAATGAAATTCTGATGAAAATGTTTTAAAATATTTGTGCTTTGATCAGATGTCATATGGTAGTTTTCAAGTGTGCTATATCAATAGGGTATATGTAATAAATATATAATCAGTATACTTTTAATGATTCTAGCCAAGTGAAAGAGCAATAAAACGCATTGCTCCATTGCTGAAATGATTTTATGGTCTGTATTGAACTGTATAACTATAGGCTGCCCAAGCAAATCATAAAAATATTGTAAAACATGAATAGGTTCTCAATAAAATAATTTTACAGAAAACGGAAAGGTAGAAATTTTGCTTTCAGATAATAGAAAACAGATAATGGAAAGTTGATACCTTACTCCCCTGTCATTTTCTTTCAAAACACCCCTCCCCAAATGTCTGTCAAACTGTATTTACTTTCTACGGAATGCAGTGGGTCACCCTGTAGCACTATTAACATGCACAGTGTGTGTTGGCTGACAGTTAATTCATTTATTTGATGATATGCCAATACCGTCAGTACCCAGTCACTGAGCAAATATAAACCATGTCCCAGCATATGAAACGTAATTTTCCTGGATTATCTATGCGGCCGTGTATTTTTCCGCTTGAATGTCCGCGTGTTTACTGAAAATTGTTAGCTAATGAGCACTTTCTGTGGTCTGACTGTCTTAACACTGAGTGAATGTTCAGAATATACAATTTCCCGGAGAAACTCGCATGTGCATGACAAATTGTCAGTTCGTAATTTCCCGGCGAACATGAGTTCTTGCAAATTGAATACGTGTGTGACCACTTCCAACACTGGTGAAAACAGCCCCGATTCCGGTAGAATACATAAAAACCATTGTCAAAATGTACAAATATCTACCAATCAGCCAAAAAGGAGCTTACCACACCTGTACAAATATCACAATTTGACAAATACACCTGATGACACTATGGCACAATATGGAAGCTTCAGAGATTTAAAGGAGCTTTTGTCCGAGTCTGAGCTTGATGAACAGAACACAATTCCACTGGAAGTGAGACTCAGGACTCACAAATTGTGCTCAAAATTTTTGGGCGGTGCTTGGAAGGAAATCTTGCCAGAAGAGCTGAGATTGAGTAAAATGAGGTAAATATTTCTGTTTACTTTGCTGAATATGATTGTCTCTATAACATAGTTGTGAATGTAAAAAAATGTTCAGATTTGTCGTGAGAATTCACCCTGTCAGGTATGTATGAAAATACTTTGGGTGCCCATCATACTGGAAAATGGATTTATCAACATGTCTAACACCGAGATAGTATACCTAATACATTCTAAATCAATAAAACATCCTTCACTTTGCAGAGGTGGCATGTCAAACATGCTGTTTTTGTGCAGACTGCCAGATGGCACTGAGCCAAAACTTGAAGAACCAAATCAGACACTTCTCAGGGTTTATTTCAACCCAGAAACAGAGAGTCATTTGGTGGCTGAATCAGTCATTTTTACACTGCTCAGTGAGAAACATCTGGGGCCAAGGCTGCATGGCATATTCAATGGTGGCAGACTGGAAGAGTTCATACCAGTTGGTGTTTGACTTTCAATTCACTGTACATTTCAACTGTCTATTGATAATTGTCAGTAAACTGTATGTTCACATTTCTTCAGTCCAGGCCATTGACATGCAGAGAATTGAGACAGCCAGCAATTTCATGCAAAATAGCACAAAGACTGGCAAAAATTCATCAGCTTAATGTACCAATTGTGAAGGACCCTGATTACATTGTTGAAGCTACTGAAAGGTACATTTTCATTTCCCCATGATGCACATGTATTTACCTAATCTATTGGGAGTGCACCTTTGGGAGTGCTTAATCTTCACACCATATCATAGCCGAATGACCAAACTACTTGGATGCATATCCAGAGATGAAAGTGCATTGTTCCCAATTAGAATTCCAATTATTTCAAACTGTTCAAATCAGTATGCAAGTAATAATCCAGAAGAAAATCATATGATGATAACATTTGAGCAACTACAAAAGGAAGCTGATTTTGTGAGGTAAAATTGTCCATCTGTGTGCTTAACCTAACACCAACAAGTCTAACACACAAAAACTAATGCAAATAATCAACCACAAATCATTGGGAATAAACTATTTAAACTTCCAACTAATTATGCCCTAATTCAGGTGGCTTGTGCAGCTGGCCCAGAGTACTAACCAATCTAAATCTGTGACAATCATTTGTGGCAAAAATGGTTCAAATAGGGATGGTGAGAAGCCAGAAAGATACAGCTTTAGCTCAACTTTGGTTCCAAACAGCATTACTTATGCTGAGCTGTATGATGAACTGCAATTTGTCATGTTTGCACCTTGTTCATTCTTTAATAGAGTTCTATGGCTACTCCCAGACCTGTAAAATGTCAAATGACATGTGCAAAGTGTTGGAAGTCATGTAAAATGTCATGAAAAATGTCAAAGGAGCAGTAAACAAAAGGGAAGAAAATTTGACATTTTGTATGCCTTTTGACACTTTCATGACATTTGACATTTTGTATGACTTTTGACTCTTTGCATTACATTTTACACTCTACAGGGTCTTGGGGGTGGCACCTGTACTGGTCACGCATCATATAACATCTTCCATTCAATTATCTCACGCTGCAAAAATATTTTCACGTCTCTCACGCCCCCCGCTACATGGTTGTGTCTGAAAAGACATGCTTTTCAGGACCAGCTAATGGTAAAGCTGGCATGAAAAATGTGCAGCGGTTATGGTTTGCCATGCAATCCAACAAACACTACACAAATGCATATTTATACGCATACAAATCTCCTCCCTCCACCATCTTATTGTATTTATGCAGTATTTCCTCAAAGTACTCCCAGGGGATTTTTTTATAACTTCGCCAACAAATGTAGTCGGGGGGGGGGCATTTCGAGAGGGGCAAATTTCCAAATGTGTAGCGTCTTAGCTACACAAAAAATGTGTAGCTGAGATGCAAATTTGCAGCAATTAATGCTGTAAAATATTGCATGTAAAATTCGAGGGGGATTTTTACTCAGCCCGCTCAGACCCGGTGGTATTTCAAGGGGGGGGGGTATTTCGAGGGGGGCGGATCAATTCAAAGGGGGTATTTCGAGGAAATACGGTAGATTGACCTGCGGCAGCAGGCAACATGTTGGAGTACTGGTTTCATTTTAAAACTGTACGAAAGTATGCATCTTTATCCACGTGTATTTATGTCACTTACATGTGGTACGCATGGATTGCCCCAGTTTGAGCATGTTCAAAGCTACAAAATGCCATAGGAGCACATCAAACCATGCGTGGTCTGCTCTCAGCGCTTCTGTAGTGGTGGAGCATTGGCAGAAAAGCCACCACATTAATTATTTATCTGAAGATTTGTTTCTAACATAAATACTTTTTATAAACATACTCTGGTTTACCTCAATTAGATGAATCCATGCAAGATTCTCAGTCAAACAAGTATGTAGATGGAAGACATGTGAACCAAATACATGTAAATAATAGTAACCAGCTGCTGTATACTTTCAAGCTGCCTGTAGTAGTGCAAATTCGGAACAAAAATAGCATCTGCATCCCCAGAGATTCCATTTTGAATCGCTGTGAGAGGGGGCGGCGCTTGAGAAAATATTTTTTCAGTAAATAGCGATCATTAACGCTCGTTTCATAACTTTAATACCTAATAACAGTAACATTTCTCCCACTGTAAAACAAGCAAACGATAATTTGATAATTTTTACTCACAGGCAATGCATAATGAACAGCAGATCACCAGTGGTTTTCTGCCACAATGATTTGCAAGAAGGTCAGCACTGGGATGGGTAAATTGGGCTACCGTATTTCCTCGAATTAACCCCCCCCGTCGAAATACCACTACGTCTGAGCGAGCTGAGAACCCTCCCCCCTTGAAATACCCCCGTCAGGAATAATATACCACATGTATGCAATTTGCATCGCAGCTACACGTAGACTAGTTTGTGTAGATACCGTATTACCTCGAATTAACCCCCCTTGAATCAACCCACCTCAAAATGGGCTGGGGTAATAATAACCCCCCGGAATGATGCACATAATGTATGCAATGTACATGATGTATTTATTACTGCTTATTTGCTTATTACTGCTTATTACAGTTACACATAGACTAGTTTGTGTAGCTATCTACGTTTTCTTGCTAAAATCACAATTTACTGCTGCTAACATAAGAAAATTTAGAAGAAATAATTTTTCTAAAAAATACTAAATGATCACTAAAAAACGACATCAATTATGCCTTTCAGAGTAAAACGGACACTATCACATGTAAAAAGTAGTAGTTTTTAAGTTTTCCAGGGGGAAAGTACTCGCTTTTACATTTTCCTGGAAAAAATTATTTTACTCAATTTACGCATGCGTACGAGTAAATTTTTTTACTATTTCTATACTTTGTGGCGAGTAAAATGAAAAATACTTACATTTACATATACTTTTGAAAATAGTTCAGTAATTCTAACAACTCTGTTGCCTACGTAAATCCCTAATGTTTGAATAAACGCGACGGACATTATAGAAGTCAATGGTCTAAGGAATTTTCGTACAACTGCGTATATTCGTAGTTGGCACACGTCCAAGTTACTGTTTGCAAGAATGTTACCAAATATGAAAGACGCATGATTTCCGTCAGCGTCAACAAAAATGACTGCGGAATGCGATTAAGCGACCGCAATTGGTCGCTAATGGCAGCCCACACACGAGTTGACACTTGTGTTGACTTAATTGCATTCCGCGGTCATTATCGTTGACGCGAACGGAAATCACGCGTCTTTTACTTCGTTCATATAAAACGCAACAGTAACTTGGACGCAGCGGTAAGTTCATACGTAATTTTTTGAATGAATTTGTCGGGACTGCGACGGTAAGATCTTACCTAAGACCTAACAATCCGACGTTCTATAACGAGTTGTCTATCAAATTCACATCATTCTCGCATAAAAAGTCGGATTGAATCAAATGTATCATGAACCGAATGGAATCCGTCCATTCAAGTTCGAATTAAAAAACACACGTCATTGGTAACGAAGGGCCGAATCACTGATTCGTTTCATGTCCGCCGAGTTTACTAAATATAATCGTCCACGAAAATATCTGACGAAATAATAAACACTCCTCAAGTGATCACTCCCCTCAAAATTTTCTGGCGAAATAATACACCCCTGGACCTGGAGGTATTTCGAGGAAATACGGGATTTTAAAACTTTGTTTTAGGGCACTGTAAAAAACAGTGTGACAAAAATCCAAAATGGCCCTACACACACTAGTTTTCACCGTGACTTGTGTGAAAACTGAAATGGCCACATGGCGACATTCAGCCTACTCTGTTTGTATGCTATACATATTTTAGTTTTCAAATTTTCAAACTTTAACTTTCATTGATTAAAATTCAAATTTAATTTAATCATTCAACCGTGTTCATTAATTTGCACTTTTAAAATTTTCTGTTTTCACACGAAGTCACGGTGAAAACTAGTGTGTGTGTAGGCACAATGTTCGTATTGTTTTGCACTTTGCAGGCAACATACTGCTGCCCAAGGCCCACAGTGGCAACATCAGAACATTATCAAGCTCAGAAGAATCTCAACAGTTTCTGGCAGCTCCGAAAATTCAATCGAGTCCAAATCTAGTTATCATTGACTATGAATATGCCAGTTATAATTATAGGTTGGGAGATTACTATTTTGATCAACATTCAATCGTGTTTTGGGATGGGGGCCAAAATTGATGAAAATGGACTAAAAGGCGTATGAGGCAGTAATTTTGAAGGTGGAAATTGGCAAAAAGATAGAAAAACAATCAACTTGAACAAAAATTGTAAAGGGTCGTTTACACAGTTTTGTGTGCCGACAAAAAAGTTAAGCAAGAAAGTTCCATAATTCCGGAATAAAGTTCCGTATCTGCGCGAAAAGCCAGTAAAGTATACTCACTAGTTAAGAGTACACACATGCCAATTTGCAGATAATTTGAGCATGTTGTTCAAGACTTATAAGCATTTGAAGTTGAAATTCAGTTGTCGGTTCGGTTTCAAAACAAAAACCGAACCGACAACTAAAATTCATTTTCAAATGCCTATAATTCTTGAACGACATGTTCAAATTACGGTAAATCCTCGAATAAGTCCCCGGGGGAGTTATTTTTTCGTCAGAATTTTTTGAGGGGGGACTTATTCGAGGGGAGAGTTATTCGAGGGGAGGAGTTATTCGAGGGGAGGGGTTATTATTTCGTCAGAATATCACGTAAAATACATTATCAATATATTATATGAATGGGGTGTAATTCATACATGAATCCGTATTTAATGCAATGAAATCAATGCTTGTGAACTTTAGGTGCAAAAGAATACATTCTTTTTAATATACACAGATCTTTACAGCGTTTTATACATATCGTCTTTCCCACCACATAAAGTAGGGGGGAGTTAATCGAGGGGGGAGTTATTTTTTCCTCAGTCAGCTAACAGGGGGGAGTTATTCGAGGGGGGGGGAAGTTATTCGAGGGGGAGGACTTATTCGAGGATTTACGGTATCTGCAAATTGGCATGTGTGTACACTCAACTAGTGAGCACACTCCACCGCTTTTTCTTGCAGATATGGAACTTAATTCCAGAATTATGGAACTTTTTCACCAAACTCTTTTGTCGGCACATGAAAGCGTGTGAACGACCCTTAAATTAACACAATTTCAGTTAGATTGATAGCTGGCTGATTGGTGGGGGGTGTTCAGGGATTAGTAACCATAATTTTTGCCTTGGGATAGATAGATAGATAGCTGAGGGGTGCCCGGAATGGGTATATAGCTGGAGAAATAGGGGGTGGGTCACCCCCTACTATTTAAATAGACCCATGTTTCTGAAAAACCCTAATCCCAAATTGATCACTAAACAATTCGCCTCCACCCCAGAGCCTTCGACATGGCCAATCACTTTTGCGAGTGGACATTGGATTATACAGAACCACAATCACCCTACTATAGCTACTCACCGGAAAGTTACCCCGATGAGAATGAACAGCACAAGTTTTTTGAGAGTTATCTGAATGTGTTCAATGAGGGGCAAATGTCTAGTGAGGAGATTGGCATGAAAAAGGATGAAATGTTGAAGTTAGCCACTTTATTGATATTGATCATAGAATTGAGGAAATATTGAAAAGTCCACGTTAACATCATAACTTTGACATAAAGTCCACTTTGGCCGATCAAGTGTAAGCTCATGTGAAGGTGCTTGTAGGGATGGCCGAAAAATGTTTTTTTCAATGACCTAGGGTTTTTTTAAATGGGTTGTTTAAAAAAAAAGTTTTTTTTTCAAAAGTCCCAGATATGGTTATGAGTCAACATATACAGGTATATCAGACAGGTGACATGACTTTGTGAAGTTATATATTGCCATAGAATAGCTGTGGAGTCATGGGAATGCATTATAAGTGGTGATTTCTGTCAAGGGTATACGTTTTTATGTGGAACGTTATGTAAATGACCTTTTGTCAAACATTCATGACTTCAAGTGAATTTTGACATGAAAAGTGCTCAAATAAGGTTATAAGAGAAGGCTGATACATTGACAGTGATGTTTTGCACATTTGGGGCACATTGGCTGTATATTATATACTACACTAGAATATTACAGCTTATTATGACACAATAGCACTAACAAATGGAAGCTTTTACACTAAAAATGCCTGAAAGCAATGAAAACCACCACAAATGGTAATGTGCATGTGAAATTGCACGCAAAAAAATTGCAAAATACCTAGTGATCAGTACTAAAAATTTCGGCTGTCTTTGATTTTAAAAAACGGTTTCGATGGTCGGGTTTAAAAAAACCTTTGAAAAAACCTCGGCCATCCCTAAGTGCTTGACTAGTCGTGTAAAAACGACAGGACTTTGGCACCAAGTGCCATGGGGCTTTTCAAACCTCCGGCACCAAGCACCAAATATTTTGTCTGTGCAGCCATGCAAAAAGCGCAAAACTACTATGTCCTAACGTGGGGAACGCTTTTATCAATGATGACGTCATGATGGTCTTTTCTTTAGAAAAATATGAAAAAAATTAACCCCCTGGAGATTTTCGAGGAAAAATGGTATTTGGTGTACTTTTTGGAGCTAACCAAGTGTACAATTTCAGAGAAGTGAAAGCATTTGTGCCAGTGTCACACTTCTTCTGGGGCATATGGTCCCTGTTACAATTGCAATTGTCACCGGTGGAATTTGGATTCGGGGTTAGTTGGAAATTTGGTATGCGGCGTTTACACGGATTTCATGGCTACAACTAATTTTTTTTTAAAGTTCCATAACTCCGGAATAAAGTTCCATATTCACGAGTAAAAATGGTTGAGTATATATCATACTTAGGTGTATATGTGTGTGTAATTTCAGTTCAATTGGCTTAGTCATTAAATAGTTATGGACCGTTGAATTTTTTTTTCTTCCGCCGGGCCTTCCGACAGCTTTCCGACAAATCTGAAAAACTCAATTTTCACGCTGCGACAGTGTGACAATCACAGATCGCAGATGTCTAACACGCAGAATCTGACAGGACGACAAAGTGGTTGATATTTGATAACGAGGCCGATTTGTCGTCACACACGTAAAATTTGCAATTTTCAAAAAAAAATGGCTGTGACGACACACATTTTTTGTCGTCACACAAAATCCGTGTAAACACCGCCTTATGCTTTCAAAATGGAATGGGTGTTCATTCAGGCAGATAGTGAATTGTTACTTCAGACAGATTACTCTGAAATTTTCTGGGGAGGCGGGCGGTCGATATAGAGACTTTTTCAGGGCAAATTCAAGCCTAGGCTTTTTGAAAAAGTAAAAAATAGGCAAAAATTATTGATTTTGAGATATTTAGTGGAAAATTCGCTGCACATGGGTAGATAGCTGAGCAAAGTTCCGTTCAACGCAGTGTTCCTCCACTCAACCCCTGCGAACTTAATGGCGCGTTCAGCGTTCGAACGTTTTTGGACGCTGAACTACAAACGCTGAAATCAAAATCTAAAGAACGCAACGTTTTTGAAGCGTAAAAATGTTGGAATTTGCAATATTTCGCGCAATTCACATGCGAGTAGAATTTTTTACACTTCAATAATGTTGTGTTCTTTAGATATTGATTTCAGCGTTTGTAGTTCAGCGTGCAAAAACGTTCGAATGCTGAACGCAAAATTTCAGTGTGCGGAGCGCCATCGCATTTCGGGTTTTGCAAATTCACTCGCAGGAATATGGCAGAGACAGACTGGCCATGTATTTCGAGACAAAGGCCAACCTTCTATCACTTTTGGAAAGTGAAACAGATGAAAACCCATTGAAGGTGGCCGCATCTCTGAAGAATTTGGATCAAGCTATGAAAAAGCAAAAGCAGAACATAAATCTTAGATGATTCCCTGATGTGAAAATGGCTTTGAGTTGTAAAAGTTTACCTAGATTTCTGCACTGCAGGGGTATCTTGACTTTTGACCCTCCGGGTGGTTGGATAGATAGTTGAGCGGCCTTCGGGATAGATAGATAGCTGGAAAAAATTTGGGGGGGGGGGGTTGGGGGGGGTTGTGGTGGTTCGATATATAGGCTATTTCGGGGTGTAGAAGGAAGAAAAGGGAGAAAAATCGCTAAAAGTTGGTGTAAAATAACTCAAAATGGGTAAACAAGAGCATATAGTACTAAATAGCTGAAAAAAGGTAAATAGGAACAAAAACTAGTATTTTGGAGGTGAAAATCTATAAAAAGGTATGAAAAATGGCGATTTTGAGCGAAAATTTGGGTATAGTTTCTCAGAAATCACTCCAGATAGGTAGATAGCTGACAGGGACGGATCCCAGGATTTTCGAGCGGGGGGGGGGGGGCAGCCTGTTTACGGAGCCCAGCAAACGGGGGGGGGGGGCTCAGCCCCCCCTTGACATTTCGTCTAAACAGTGACGGAATGGCGAAATGGCGCTGGCGCCATTCATAGGCGCCACGCCATGGCGCTGGCGCCAGCGCAAGATACCGCTGTATACCGCTGTTTATACACAGCGGAGGGCACACAATTTCATGGATTTGTGTCACCGGGGACCGATCCGCTGATAATTGTGTTGGAGGGGAGGTCGCGCGCCAGCGCGCCAAATTTTTTGCACCTACCATGAAAAATGTATAGGAAAAGTTGCTTTTCCCGGGATTTTTTAGGTCTCACCCCGGGAGCGGGGGGGGGGCTGCAGCCTGGATACGTCCTTGATAGCTGAGCGATTTGGGGGGGGGGGGGGTTTAGGGGGTAGTAGCCCAAAATTTTCCCTCCAGGATAGATAGATAGCTGAGCGGCCTCCGGGATAGATAGAAAGCTGGGCGGTTTGGGGGGGCGGGGTAACCCCCCATTCGAGACCCCTGCTGTACTGGAAATACTTCCCAGGATTGACTTTTAGGGAGTTCAAACATACACCGGTGTTGGCTTGGGTTCGGACACTTAGAAATTTTTTATAAAAAAATTTATTCCGCCAGAACTATTATCTCAGAAAATTTTGGCCAGTACCGAAATATAGCCGAAACGTGTGACTACAAAAGCCATGGGACACCCCCCAGTATAATGCCATGTGGGCCGCGTAAGTGACCCACACATTTTTTATACAAAATTTCGTTGCTGACTTTGGTTCGGACACTTCCTTTATGTAGCAGTAAATCTGTCTTTCAAGGCCAGATTTTGGCTTTGAAGACTCTGGCTAATTGCCAGAGTCCAATTCTTTTAATAAATCAGATTAGGATAGACTTTTATTACCTCATGTTCTTGATACTTGTTGGTTGAGTAAACAATCATTTTCCTCAGTTCCTCACACATATGCATCACTCAAGCACAGTTTGCATGTGATTTTGGGAATTCAGCAGTATGTAGGGCACTGGGAACAACCAGGACAGTTACAGGGGGTTGTGGGGATTTTTCTATTCTCACCCCTATTCAAGGAAACCCCCCAAATTCAAGACGCTTAAGAGCAAAAATGTCATTTAAAAAATGTAAAAATTTAGTAGTAAAAATGTAACATGCACACAATTTTTTTTTTGCACTTAAACGCCTCTAGTTTAGGAAGGTTTCCTTGAATAAGGTTGTGTATAAAAGATTCCCCGCAACCCCCTCTAACTGTCCTGGTTGTTCTCAGTGCCCTTCACACTGCTGAATGCCCAAAATCGCATGCCAACTGTGCTTGAGTGATGCATATGTGTGAGGAACGAGGAAAATGATTGTTTACTCAACCAACAAGTATCAAGAAAATGAGGTAATAAAAGTCTATCCTAATCTGATTTATTAAAAGAATTGGACTCTGGCAATTAGCCAGAGTCTTCAAAGCCAAAATCTGGCCTTGAAAGACAGATTTACTGCTACTTAAAGGAAGTGTCCGAACCGAAGTCAGCAATGTAATTTTGTATAAAAAAAATGTGTGGGCCTCTTACGCGGCCCACATGGCGTTATACTGGGGGGTGTTCCATGGCATTTTTAGACAAATATTAGGGCTTTATATGGATACCGGCCAAAATTTTCAGAGTTATATAGTTCCGGCGGAATGAAGTTGTTTATAAAAATTGACCAAGTGTCCGAAGCCAAGTCAACACCAGTGTAGTTGATAAAGACCCTAGGGAGTCTTTTTTGTCAGAGATTTTGAGAGGGAGGGAGTTATTCAAGGGAGGGAGTTTTTTTCCTCAGAATTACAGATGTATCTGTTGTCGCTGCCGTAGGCTAAAAATCTTTTGTGTTGTTCGTTTCACACATGCACTGCATTTGCAGCAAAACAATGGCTTTATTTAGTCTGTCTGACGTCATTGATTGGTTTTTCAATCAACCAAACATCTTTTCCACCTATCACAGAGGCTTGAGTTATTCAAGTGGGGAGAGTCAATCAATGGGGAGTTATTTTCCCTCACTCGGTCAACAGGGGGGAATTATTGATGGGAGGGAGTAATTCAAGGGGTCCTATTTGAGACTTTACAGTTGTGAACAGTCATACTTGTAATTTCTGCACATGTTTCTTGTAACCACTTCACGTATGACATCATGCTACCAAATTCTGATGGGGGGGGGGTGAATCGCTGTACCCCCCCCCCCCGGTCAACCGCACAGCAGCACAGTGAATGCAGCGGGCAGATGCGTCGCAGCGTAGCCCGCGTACAGCAGACTCTGGATCAGCCCGAGTTGCAGTGGCGGCGCCCCGAAAATCTGTTATGTGAGCACTGAGCAAGCATTTCTGTTAAGTTCCAGCTGTCCAGGAAATGGAGGACAATTCAATGATCAATGAAAACTCAGATCCCGATCCTGATCCTAACACTCCAAATTCAATTCCTAACTTTAAAATTTTACTTCAAATCGTAATCATGATTCTGGAAAATTTCTGGGAAATTCTGGAAAAATAATAACCCCATGCCCATCGAAATTCCACCCCCCCCCCCCAAAAAAAAAATTGAACCCCTGGGAGTACTTCGAGGAAATACGGTAGATTAAAATCGAAAATTCTAACTGACAAAGCATTACCCATGTATTTACTTGGTCACCTGTGGTAGGTCTGTCCTTGTCGCGTTTTCATCAGTCATGGCTCTGATGGCACCAAATTCACATCTGGCGGACATTGCGAAAATTAGTCCAACGTTGGCCAGCAGCGCCACCTGCCACCGCTTCGGTATGCACAGCGACCTTCTAGTAGGGCGGCATCTGAAATTCCGTCTACCTGTGAACTTTATTTATTCGATTTAATACAAAGAGATACTTTATGTACACTTTACACAAAATTCAATCCTCACAACAAAGCTATTGCTGATTACATAACTCTATTTTCCGGGTTTGGCGCTTAAGGAGCGATTACAGCTCGGACGTAAACTTCCAGCGTAAAATTCCATCGCAAAATTGATTACATGAAAGTGGATGATGATTAACGATGGCAAACCCTCCAAAAAAAAGTATTTAAATTTTTAAGTGTTTTTTCCCAAATGAATTTTCGAATTTTCGAATTTTTCCTGAAATTAATTTTCGAATTTAGAATTTAATTTTTGAATTTTCGAATTTTCGAATCTTTTTTGGCAATTTTCGAATTTTTTTGGCCATTTTTCGAATTTTTTCAAATAATTTTCGAATTTTTTTGGAAAAATATTGAATCTAAAGCTTTAAACACAGAATTTTGACTGTTTTGGAAGTGGCTATACTCGGCAGACGTGCTAATCTACAAATAGATATGATTTATATCTTTGGCTGGCAGACAGCCAACTGAAAACTTGTGAACTGATTCACCACTGCACTCCATTTCATCCTGACTCCAAACCAGTTCAGTCAGCCGTAAGTTCACTGCGGACTGCGGTTATGACGTCATGATGGAGTGTTACCACCAGAAAAATGTAGGGTGTAATTTTGCCCGAGTATAGCACACTGAGCATACTCAGTGCATACAGTGCTAACTGCACGAAATATGGGTACTTCTCAAACCAATACTCAAAACCACTCTTATACTCCAGCGACATTACACCTACAATGAAATCTACCATAACCCATCTGAATAAAAGAACAAATAAAAAAATTTTCATCATATTTATCAAAGCAATTTGATTAATATGATGAAAAAAAATTTGTGTTTGTTCTTTTATTCTGATGGGATATGGTAGGTTTCATTATAAAGTGTAATGTCGCTGGAGTATATCTTTGATCACATCTCTTTTACTTATAAATATGTGCAGTCCCAGACACCTGTAAAATGCTCTGTGAAATGTCAAATGTTATGCAAAGTGTCTAAAGTCATGGAAATGCTGTGGAAAATGGCAAATATGTTTGCCATTTTTCCAGGGCATTTTCATAACTTTTAACACTTTGCATGACATTTCACATTTTACAGGGCAGTTTACATTTCAACGTTTTTGGGCTTTTTTTCTGTTTTGTTTCGCTTTTTCATAAGCACCGCGTATCAATTTTTGTTGTATTTAGTACGTTGAACTTAAGAGTGCCTTGAATTGCCTGAAAAATTCAAAAAGTATTTTCGAATTTTCGAATTTTCGAATTTTCGAATTTTTTGAAAAATAAATCGATTTTTAAGTGTTTTTTCTAGGGGTGAAATAAAAATTCGAAAATTCCGGAAAAATTCGAAAATTCGAAAATGTTTTCGAATTTTCGAATCTTTTTTTGCCATTGTTAATGATGATACAGGTCTGCAATTTTTCATGGACAATATGTTAATCAATACCTTCATTGTGAGCAAGGGTCATCGTCCACGGTCACTTCTATTTGATTCCGAAAATTCAAAAAATTTCGATTTTACGCTGCAATTTTACGCTGGCTGAAGAAAAATCAATTCTATGCTATGTCATTGCATTCAATCACCTGGCGTATCTGATTTATCGATTGATCTTTCTTCAGCTGGCGTAAAATTGCAGCGTAAAATCAAAAGTTTTGAATTTTCAGAATCAAATAGAAGTGACCATGGACGATGGCCGTTGGTCACAATGAAGGTATTGATAAACATATTGTCCATGAAAAATTGCAGACCTGAATCATCATCCACTTTCATGTAACCAATTTTGCTATGGGAATTTACTCTGGAATTTTACGTCCGAGCTGTAATCGCAGCATTATGGCTATTTACACAGACCCCGGCCCGGCATTTACCGGACCCCGGCAAAAAATTAAAATTGTCAAAAGTCAGTAATTGGTGTGTATGGGTTGATTGCATGTTGATTAGCTTGATTAACACCAAATTTGCATGCACAAAATTTCTGCAACACGGTTACACACACCCATGCATATTTTTTGGGGTGTGTGTAAATTTATTTCGATTTGGCTCAAATGCGGCATGGTGTACTCTTTCACTTAGTGAGTTCGCATGCCAAATTTCAGCTCAGGGCGATTGGTGAATCCTTTTTTTTACACTTTAATTTTTATCGATCACTGTATTTTTGTATAGTGATCAAAATCCTGCCAGGGACCAGTCCCCGGCAATGTCAAAATGGCCCCAACTGGGGTCAAACGTCCCCGGTGAGAAAAATTTTTTTTTAGAAAACAAAGAATTTTGGTCCCTGACTGGGGACGGAAATTTGGACCAAAATTATTTGTTTACTGAAACAAAATTTCTCACCAGGGACGTTTGACCCCGGTCGGGGCCATTTCGACATTGCCGGGGACTGGTCCCTGGCAGGATTTCGATCACTATACAAAAATACAGTGATTGATAAAAATTAAAGTGTAAAAAAATAGGATTCACCAATCGACCTGAGCTGAAATTTGGCATGCGAACTCACTAAGCGGAGGAGTACACACATGCCAAAATTCAGACAAATCCAAAAAAAATTATACACTCCCCCAAAAGAAAATGCATCAGCGCGTGTAACCCTCTTGCAAAAATTTTGTGCATGCTAATTTGGTGATTATTCACCTAATTAACATGCAAACAACCCATACATGCCAATTATAGACTTTTGAAAAATTTTATTTTTTGCCGGGGACTGGTCCCCGGCTGGGACCTGTGTAAATAGCCCAGCATTATGCTGTTTTGGACTAAACTTTACATATTCTGCTGTAGTGAAGTAATTGTGGATAGCGTTCAAAAATTGCGGGAATTTTTTATTTTTTAAATCTGTATACCGCTATACACGGCGCTTATTGTTGAAATTTCTACATCGACATGCGTTACAAACAACAAATTAATACTGTGAGAACCAAAAATTTTCTGGTTAAAAAATAAGCCCCCCTCGAAATACCCCCCTCGTAAACCCCCCCCCCCCTTCAAAATTCTCACTCTGAAACAATCACCCCCACATTCTAGGAAATACGGTATTTTATAAGATGAAGATATAAAAAAATATCATATTCGTTTTTTTTCTTCCTTTTTTCAGAGAGGTATATTGGTTTTTTTGGGAGGTTATAAGAGATCATATTTAATTATATTTTCTGATAAACACCCAGTGTTGGAACGCGAATGTGAATATGGTGAACTTACCTTCTGTTGACATCAGGTGAATCGAATGTACCAAATTGCGTCTGAACATAATCATCTTCTTTTAAATGTTCATCCTCTTCATCGCACATATTGAAAATTGTTCAATTATTGGGAGGTAGTATAATAATGCCCCCCACACACTGAATGTCAACTGGTTTTGGTGTCAACTCGATTTTAGTTCAATTGGACGGTCACCCGGAATCCCATATCTTTGGTACTCTGTTTTTTCTTCATGTGAATGTGACACTAAGACTGCTTATTTCGCAGTCTTTTGTGTCACAAGTGATGGGTAGTGATGTTAAAGACACCGGGAAAAATGGCACTGCACCGCACCGGCACCTTTGCCAACGCATCAAAAAGGCACCTGGCACCCTGGGGCACCGGCCAGAAAATGGCACCGCACCGCACCGGCACCGGTGCTTTTTGGAAAAAATGGCACCGGCACCGAAGGGCACCGGCGGGTTGCCGGTGCTAGCACCGAAAGGCACCGCACCGGGCTGGAAGTAAATATCGGGCAGTTTCTCAGTAGTCTCACCTTTGGAAGTGCATATTTCCATGAATTTTCAACCGATTTTGATGGTTGAGCACTTAAAATGATCAGAATGATGTGGCAATCACTTTTATGAAGCAATTATTAGCAATTAGCACAATGATTACAAATGAACGATAAAATATTTAATTCACTACAATGTCCATACCATAGCCAACGATGGGTAAGTTCTCCAGAAAAAAACACTTTCTGTGTTTTGAGTTTTTCAAAAATGAATACCTGTGTTTTGAGTTTTTTTCACGAAAAAAACTTGAGTAACTCTGTTTTTATTTCTGTGTTTTTTGTAAAAACTCAAGTTTTTTAATAAAAACTCGAGTTTTTTCAAAAAATGTGAGTTTTTACCCAAATACAGTGGTTGTCTCACTTCAAATTTGTTTATGGGTGTCCAGGGACCCTGTAAGATGTGCTGAAAAATGTAAACAGACATGCAAACTGTAAAATTAAAGTTTTAACATTTGGCATTTTTGATAACATTTTACTTTACTGGTTTCACTTGACTAACTCATCTTTTGACCCATTACAGTTGTAAATAACACATTACAAGTGACCAGCTCATGCTTTTGACAGCTTTGGGGTGAGCCCTCAACTTTGGGGTGAGCTGGAGGGAGCAAGTGTCTTTATCAATCAGTCAGTGTCGATCACAATTCCCAGCATTTTCATAATGACCAGGTTCCATTTTGTAACTTGGTTGAATTTTGTTACTTTTTATAAAATTTGCAAAATTTGTTTTCTGTTGATTTGCACTTGTGCACATTTCTTTTTAAACACAGCACAGTATACCTCAAATCCAATAAAAAAACTCAAAAAACTTTTCTGTGTTTCCGTGTTTCTGTGTTTCCGTGTTCTCCAATAAAAAACTCATTTGAGTTTTGAGCTTTTCAAAATTTTTGAGTTTCCGTGTTTCTGTGTAAAACAAAAACACAGAAACTCAATGAGTTTCTGTGTTCAATTTCTGTGTTTTTGCCATCATTGACCATAGCCACTATTGTCTACTGATCGGAGTCGTTGCTGTACAGAGAATGGAACTATCTCTGTCATGAACTGACAACAAATTTTGAACAAAAAAGTAAGATACCGTATTTCCTCGAAATACCCCCCCCCCTCGAAATACCCCCCCCCCTCGAAATACCCCCCCTCAAAATGGACACTATGAACTTATAAACCCCCCCTCGAAATACCCCCCCCCAAATTTAGTGTATAGAGAACGTAAATGACAAAGGCTACGGTTTGTCATCCCGGCAATGCAAAACACACGTTAAAAACGATGACTCTGTTATGTGAGAACAGTGTTTGTACGTCTACACACTTATAAATGTCTTTAGAGTCTTATAAATGGCGATTTTTGTTGCCTTTTTCGACGTCTGCGTACGTTTCAGACGACATTTTAGTACTGGGATTTAAAAAAATTTCTGGCGAAATAATAAACCCCCCCCTCGAAATACCCCCCCCCCTCGTTTAACCCCCCCTCAAAATTCTCACTCTGAAACAATAAACCCCCCGGGGGTATTTCGAGGAAATACGGTAAATATAAAATATAAAAATGATTTAAAATTCAACAAAATTTTAGATTTGCTGATCAGATCACGTATCGGGTATAATGGATTTCACAGTAGGTACCGTATTTCCTCGAAATACCCACCGGGGGTGATTGTTTCATAGTGCTCCCGAGAGGGGGGGGGGTAAACGAGGGGGAGTATTTCGAGGGGGGGGTTATTGCTTCACAGGAAATTTTTTGAAATCCTAGTACAAAATCGTGGTTTGTGATGTGCGCTGGGGTAGAAAATTGCATCAATAACTGACATGTATCAACTCCTGTATACTAATATTATTACGTAGATGGTATAAACACTGTTCTAACGTGATTCCAACATTGTTTTAACGTGTGTTCTGCACTACGCAGTTCTGCCGTATTTGTCATGTACATTCTCTTTACACTCAATCTGGGGGGGGGTATTTCGAGGGGGGCGGTGATTGTTTCATAGTGGTCTAGAGAGGGGGGGGGTCAAACGAGGGGGGGGGTATTTCGAGGAAATACGGTATATTTATTTGATGGGAAGTTTACAAAATAGGCAAAAATGGTTGGGTGGTATGGACAAAATTGCACAGCACATGAAGCCTTGGCCGGTGCCTTTCCCGGTACCTTTTACTTTGGCCCTGGTGCTAGCACCTTTGGCACCAGCAAAAAAATGGCACCGCACCGCACCAGCACCGGTGCTATTCTGAAAAAAATGGCACCGGCACCGGCATGGCACCCCTGAAGATTGCAATGGCACCGCACCAGCGCCGGTGCTGGTGCCCTTTGGTGCCGCGCACCGGTGCCTTTACATCACCAGTGATGGAATTTTTTTTCAATGCGCCGCAGTAATGTGTTTATTTTCGCATCTACTGTCACGTCTCCTCTCACTTTGTATTTGTTTTACTACGTTCGCATTTTTATTTGTGCGTTATGTTACATACCTCTTGACTGTTATTTTGTACCCTTCTGCCTTGCGAAGACTGAGTGGTATATGAAGAAGAAAAGAAAAAATGCCCGGAAACGCGGTTTGTTGACTGCAGCGCGCCCGCCATCTGATGCTGATGGTAATCCCCATCCATGTACTGATGGTAATCCTACATGGAACAATTTGCAGAAGTTTCCATGTACTGGTGGTAATCTTATATTTGTGGTTGGTAATCTTATATGTACTAATGATAATCCTCAATGTCAGCGGCATGCGGAGGCAACAAAGTAAACATGATAACTGGTCAAGTGATTCTAATGCAATTTTTGGAACATAGGGCGACCAATTTATGTTATATAGTAAGGTTAAAATTCCAATTATGCATACAGTAAGTGTAAAAATGTTATGCAGTTGCAAATAAAGTTTGATGCACATACTATTTGGATTCTAATGTGATTATTGAAACATAGCCCACACAGCTTCTGCAAAACATGTGCAACAATTTTCCATTTCTGTTTCCGTTTTCCAAAAAGCGCACAAAATTCCCATTTCCGTTTTGTGTAAAAATATTTTCTTGACACTCTAGTAAATACCCCAGCTGAAAATTTTTGGTGTCTTTTGACTAGTGATTGAAAAGCGTCACGGCGCTGGCGCCTGGCGGTCGCACCTGGCGGTAGCGCCAAAGGAAAAAGTGCCCTGGCACTTTTGGCGTCTAGTGCTATTTTCTGTGGCGCCAGGAACAAAGTGCCTGGTGCTGGCGCTTGGTGCTAGCGCCATGACGCTTCTGGCGCTTGGCGCCATTTTGTTTTGGCGCCATTGATGCTTGCCGCTGGGGTTCGGAAAAGCGCCAAGCGGAAATTTTTTTACCTTTCCGTTTTCCGGCAGAAATTATTTTTTACCTTTCCGTTTTCCGTTTTCCGTAAAGTGAAAAAATTTTACCTTTCCGTTTTCCGGTAAAAAATTTTTTTTGACACCCTAGTTAACGGTTTACAGGAGAGGGTTTAAGGTTTAAAGTTGCTTAAAAAACATAACATTTACAATGCCTCCTTTACAAAATTTACTTGGGGTGAATTTTATGATTTCATAACGACATTATTGCATGAACAAACTTTGACAAAAACATCACCTTTAAGTTTGCCGCAAGTAAATTTTGTAAAGGAAGCATTTCAAAGGTAATGTTTTTACACAACCTTAAACCTTATAACCTCCCTGTAAATCACTGCAAATTAACATTTCAAGTGTCTAAAAAAAGTTGCTCAAGGTCATTTTTTTGTCTGAGAAATACCTGAATGGGGATGGTGGGTGCACCACACAAGTAGGGTTCAAATCGGATGAACTGTCCCAGATAACAATTGTTTTTTTGAGTTTTCTTAACTTTGGGTTTTTGGTAACTCCTCCATGCTAGCGACACCATGACACATTTGAGCACATTACACCAAAATGTAGCCAGTCACAGATCACTATTGACGAATGATGATTCAAGCTCATTTTGCCCAATGCTGCAATTTGCCAGAGGCGAAGGCAATGTAGAAGATAAGAGCAGCCAGGTGGATGCCGGCTGCCAGCTGGAACACGTGCGGCCAGCCGGCGCCGTCGCTTGAAATCAGTGACTCTGTGACCTGTATATTTTGTAAATTTTGATGGAAAACTTATAAATACCGTATGTTCTCGAATAAGCCCCCCCCCCTCGAATAACTCCACCCTGTTGGCGGACTGGTGAAAAATAACTCCTCCTCGAACCCCTCCCCCCTTTTAATAGGTGGGAAAGACAAACGCGTATAAAAAACGTTTTTGTGGACGTGTTGAATGTTTTTATTGGTGAATTTATGCCCATTCATACAATAAAATGACTACTCGCTCGAATAACTCCACAGTCAACAAAAGTCTGACTAAAAAATAACGCCCCCATGCCCAGCCCCGGGAAGGGACTTATTCAACGATATACAGTAATATGGTACCTAGCACTGAAAAAATCTCTGGGAGATTTATATTTAAAAAAATCTCAGAAAATATAAGATTTTCTGAGATTTATATTTTTTTTCATTATTTTCTAGAGAGATTTTAGGGAATTTACACAGGCCCTGGCCGGGGACCGGTCCCCGGCAAAAAAATATTTTTTTTCTTCAAAAGTTAATAATTGGCGTGTATGGGTTGTTTGCATGTTAATTAGGTGAACTATCACCAAATTAGCATGCACAACATTTTTGCAAGACGGTTACATGTGCTGATGCATTTTCTTTGGGGGAGTGTATAAATTTTTGGGATTTGTTTGAAATTTGGCATGTGTGTACTCCTTCATTTAGTGAGTATGCAAGCCAAATTTCAGATCAGCGCGGATACCAGTTCTCATTTTTTATTTACTTTAATTTTTTTTGATCACTGTATTTTTGCATAGTGATCGAAATCCTGCTGGGGACCGGTCCCCAGCAATGTCGAAATGGCCCCGATCGGGGTCAAATGTCCCCAGTGAGAAAAATTTTTTTCCAGTAAACAAAGAATTTTAGTCCCCAACCGGGGACGGGGACGTTTGTCCCCGGTAGGGGAAAAATTTTTAGTCCCCTGCCAGGGACCAAAATTCTTTGTTTACTGAAAATAATTTTTTTCACCGGGGATGTTTGACCCCAGTCGGGGCCATTTCCACATTGCCGGGGACCGGTCCCCTGCAGGATATCGATTGCTATACAAAAATACAGTGATCGATAAAAATTAAAGTATAAATAAAAAAAAACTGCGCTGAGCTGAAATTTGGCACGCGTACTCACTAAACGGAAGAGTACACACATGCCAAATTTCAGACAAATCCAAAGAAATTTATACACTCCCCCAAAGAAAATGCATGCTAATTTAGAGATAATTCACCTAATTAACATGCAAACAACCCATACATGCCAATTATAGACTTTTGAAAAAATTTATTTTTTGCTGGGGACCAGTCCCCGGCCGGGGCCTGTGTAAATAGCCGAGATTTTATTATATTTTCTTTTTAAGAGATTTTCAGAGTTGTTAGAATTACTGAACTTTTTTAAAAGCATATGTAAACGTAAATTAATTTTTTACTCACCACAAAGTATTGAAAACGTAAAATACTTTTTTCACTTGTATGTACACATAAATTTTGGTACTTTTCTTGTGAGTGTAGAAACTACTTTTTTTCATAGAATATGTAATAGTGGGCACTTTTTCATACGTGTGCAATGTATGTTTTTCTATAAGCAAATGACAGATAAAATACTTTTCAAGGTATCTTTATTCTAGGAGATAAAAATCGTCGTTCTCCCAACTCGTTTCCACCTTTATTGTCACCACAACCAGGGTTGGTTTTTAAAAATCATTTGTATACAAATTGTATAAAAATTGTATAAAAATGTATTTTATTTTTATTTTATTCTTGTTTCATTTTATTTTATTTTATTTTATTCCAAAATAATAATAAAATAATAAAATGGACCATTTTACAAAAATTTTACAGAAATTTTACAAAAAATCAGAATCTTGCATGCAAGGTCAGAAAAATGTGATAATTAGACCTAAACATGAAAAACGTGTGACAAATTTTTCCATTACTTTGCAAAAGTTGCATGCAGTAGGTATTGTTAGCTAGTTGCAAGTCTTAAGTTACAATTATCGATAAGAATGGTTTGCATTTTCGGTAGAAGGATTACTGGAGTGTGCTGGGCGCATTTGTAAAACATCATGCAAAGTGTCAATTGACATGACAAATGTAGTAAAGAGTCAATTGGCATCTCAAATGTCAAGCAAAGTATAATTGTCATGACAAATGTTGTGCAGAGTGTGAATTGTGTATCTGAATCTTATGTTTTGGTATCCAAACCTTATATTTTGGTATCCAAATCTTATGTTTTTGTATCCAAATGTTCACATAAGATTTTGTTACAAAAACAACAAGATTTGGATACAAACGATAAGATTTTGATACAATTTGCTTTACAGGTTCCACTTTCATTTTTATTTGTCATGACAATTGACACTTTACTTAACATTTTCATGCAAATTGACACTTTCCATTCCATTTCAAAAGACATTTTTACACTTTACATGGATTGGGACTGCCCCAGCTCTGTGAATGAACAGGTTGAACTATAAACAACAGAAAAAAATTTTACAAAAAATATGAATTTTTATACAATTTTTACAAAAATATGAATTTGTATACAATTTTACAAAAATTATACAACAATTCGAATTTTTATACAATTTTTATTTTTATTTTGAAATTTTCCATTTTATTTTATTTTGATTTATTCTTCAATTTTCCATTTTATTTTATTTTTATTCTTTTCTGAGATTTTGCCAACCCTGTCCACAACCATTTCGATTTGGTTGCGTTTTTTTTAAAGGCACGCTTATTCAATGGAACCACTTCTGTAAATACCTAGCAGTGTAGCCACTTTATACCGTAAATTCTCTAATAATGCGACAGGTCTCCAATAATGCGACATCTCCAATAGTGCGACACCCTTGGGTAGTTTGTGCGAGTATAATGCGACACTCTACAATAGAACAACCCCTAAAAATGTGCTGAAAACAATAGTACGACTGTTGTATTATTGTGCCTACACACACAAGTTTTCACCGTGACTTCGTGTGAAAACTGAAATTTTTTCAAATGCAAATTAATGAACACGGTTGAATGATTTTATTTAATTTTGATCGGAATTTAAATTAATGAAAGTTAAAATTTAAAAATTTTAAAACTAAAACACATATAGCACACAAAACGAGTAGGTTGGATGTGGCCATGTGGCCATTTCAGTTTTCACATCGGTCACGGTGAAAACCAGTGTGTGCAGGGCCATTAGAGAAGTTATGGTAAATATTTCCCAAATTGAATTTTCTGAAATACATTTTCTGTACGCGTATGCTTTGAAAATGTATTTATGCATACAAGTACTCGCGTATGCGTATTTGAACAACTTTGAAGATTTTCTGAGATTTTTAAAAATATCAGGCTATTTACAGAGGCCCCGGTCGGGGACCATCTTCCATCAAAAAATAAAAATTTTCAAAAGTCAATAACTGGTGTGTATGGGTTGTTTGCATTTTAATTAGGTTAATAAACACCAAATTTGCATGCACAAAAGTTCTCTCTTAAATCTCTTAACACCAGCGACATGCATGCATTTTCGCAAGCAGCAAGCCACTTGTTTGGTTTATTCTATTCTGACACGTTGGAATCCATCATGTCTTTGTTTTAATTGCTAGTTTTTTTATTTTTGTAATAAGGATAGCAATTAAAAAGTGGCCGTGAGCACATGTTCACCGTGCATTTGATTGGGTCACTTTTTTAAATGAACACATAACAATAACACATAAACACAAAACACATACTGTCCTGGAGATCATACTGACTTCAAGCCCTTGAAACCCTGCTGGTGCTTTTCCTGGTGCCCCACTTTTTTTACTGGTGCCAGCACCATGGGCACCAGCTAGAATTTGGAACCAGCACCGGTGCTATTCTGAAAAAACTAGCACCAGCACCAACAGGGCACCTCTCACAATTGAAAGGGCACCTCGCACCGGCACCAGTGCTGGTGCCCTTCGGTGCCCAGCACCAGGGCACCGATGCCCTGATTGATGCCTTTATATCACTAGTCCCCGGTGGGATTTTGTTCACTATACAAAAAAAGTGAATGTCAAAAATAAAAGCGTAAAAAACAGAAGAACCAGTAAATGCTCTGACATGAAACTTGGCAAGCGTACTCACTTAACTTAGTGTACGTACGTACGTACATGCATGCCAAAATTGAGACAAATCAAGATAAAATTTATACACCCCACCCCAAAGAATATGCATCAGCATGTGTAATCGTCTTGCAGAAATTTTGTGCATGCAAATTTGGTGTTAATGAACCCAATTAAAATGCAACTACCCATACACACCAATTATTGCCTTTTGAAAAATTTTATTTTTTGATGGAGACTGGTCCCCAGCCGGGGCCTCTTTAAATAGCCTGATATTTAAAAAAATCTCGGAATATCTTCAAAGTTGTTAAAATACACGTACGCGAGTACGCGGTAAATACATTTACATGTACTTTTAAAAAATACTGTACACACTTGTATGCATACATTTTCAAAGCATACGCGTATGGAAAATGTATTTCAGAAAATTCAATTTGGGAAATATGTATTTACCATAAATTCTCTAATAATACGACAGTCATACTTTTGTTTTCAGCACATTTTTAGGGGTTGCTCTGTTTTAGAATTTAGAAAAAAATTTAGGCTATTTACATAGGCCCCAAAATCAAATTTTTCAAAAGTCAATAATTTGTGTGTATGATTTATTTGCATGTTAATCAGGTGAATTAGCACAAAATTTCTGCAAGTCAATTACAGACCCTGATGTATTTTCTTTGGGGGAGTGTATAAATTTTTTAGATTTGTCTCAATTTTGGCACACGTGTACTCCTTATTTTAGTGAGTACGCATGCCAAATTTCAGCTCAGCGCGGTTACCAGTTCTTATTTTTGTTACTTTTTAATTTTTGTCATTCACTGTACTTTTGTACAGTGAACGAAATCCCACCAGGGACCGGTCCCCAGTGGCAAAAGAAATGGCCCCGATCAGGGCCAAACGTCCCCGGTTAGAAAATTTATTTTTCAGTAAACAAAGAATTTTTGTCCCCAACATGGGATGAAAAATTTGTCCACTGCCAGGGACGAATGTCCCCGGTTCGGGACAAAAATTCACCGGGGACTTTTGGCCCTGGTCGGGGCCATTTCTATTGCTGCTGGGGACTGGTCCCCAGTGGGATTTCGATCACTATACAAAAATACAGTGATCGACGAAAAAAAGTGTAAATAAAATACTACCCACTAACCGCTCTGAGCTGAAATTTGGCATGCGTACTCACTAAACAAAGGAGTACATGCATGCTAAAATTGAGAAGAATCGAAATAAAAAATTTACACCTCCCAAAGAATATGCATCAGCGCATATAACCGTCTTGCAGCAATTTTGTGCATGCTAATTTGGTGTTAATAAACCTAATTAACATGCAAACAACCCATACACACCAATTATTGACTTTTGAAAAATTCCGGGGCCTCTGTAAATAGCCAAAATATCAGAAAATCTCTCAAATCCTGATATTTATCTTTGTTTATATTTTTTCCAGGTTTTTGGGAGAGATTAGATTTCTTCTTGAGAGAATTTCTGAGATTATATTTGATTATATTTTCTAAAAATTAATGATTTTTTCAATGCTAATGGTACCTTTTTTAACCTACATAGTCATTGAATGTAAGCCACTAATTCAGTTCAGGAAACAAACCAGAGGACAGATTACCCCGCTGGTGACACCAATTCCATTTGACAATGCCATGATTGCGCCAGTGTGCTTCCCACTGATATCCAGTATATTCACTTGAAACCCTGGTAAGAAGTTGTAAAATGAAATGCTTCTGTACATTATGTCGTAAAATATAGTGTGTAAACGTTTATATATTTCTGGCCCATTGTTCAGGTGGAATATGGTAGAATTCTGATTAAAGTGTGCATAGAATAAGAAAGAGTTGTTGATGCATATTCACATACCATTGGTGCTGGTTTTCATTGGTTTTGAGCAATTTTTAGTGTAAAAGCTCCTGTTTTTGTTTCTTCTATTGTGTTATAATAAGCCGTGATATCTTAGTGTAGTGTATAATATCCAGCCAATGTGCCACAGCCAGCCACATACTTGTACAGTGTGAAACATCTTTACCAATGTATTAGCCTTCCCTTTTAACCGAATTAAAACACTATTCCATGCCCAATTTTACTTGATATCACAAAGGTTCGACAGAAGGTGATTTATGTAAGAACTTGAAATAAAACAGTTATTTTTGACGGAAATCACCACTTATAATGCTATCCCATGGCTCCACAGTCATTCTGTGGCTATATATAACATCACAAAGTACTGCCAGTTCTCTAATATACCCATATATGTTGAGCCAAGAAGGAGGTTTGAGAGGTTTTGGAAAAAAATGGGTTTTTTTATTGAAAAAACGTTGTTTTTAACGTTGTTGTTTGTAAAATGGAGCCATTAATAAACGTGTTTTCATACCTAGGACCAGTGCCAACTTTTCAAGAATCGCCCACCTACTCGCCCACTAGTTTGCAGGCGCACTTGGGCCTTATTTGCTCACCAGATATGGCAAATCCACTCATCCCAACCGACACAATCAGCAGCAGCATTGAAATGGTGGCATTGTGCATCACAAAGCTCATCAACAGCAAACACAGTCCCTCTGTACCAAAACCTGGGGAAGTGGCTGAATCAGTGCACTCGTTACATTTGTGTTATAACAGTTGATTTAAACTTTGTATTAGGTTGCCAATGGCGTCACAGAAAAATAGTGCCAACTGCCAACAGCGCCATGGTACTTTTTTGCCAGCCGCTGGCGCCACGGTGCTTTTGCATCACTACTGGTTACTACTGGGAGCTAATCGATTATTTGGCTAACCAATTAGGTTCATCAGTTTTCTGACATTTGCTACGCTCAGTTTGTCCCAACGTATCAAGCGACCGGCCAGCCTCCCGCCGACGGCAGTGTTAACTCCCATGAGAAAATGTGGAATCGATGAAACAAGGCCTGTCTGAAATGTAATACACTACGGTGCAGAAGAGTTGGGACTTTTTGCCATAGAGAAACAGTAGGCTGTGGGTCCACCACATTTTTTTTCTTCCCAGCTTGTTGTCCCTCACCCAATGTTGATGCCGTTTGAGTATGTTGGTGTTCGATACTGGGGCTACTATTAAAAAAAATTTGTTTAGTCAAATAATCTCCCAGACACGAGATAAAGGGGGATCTATAAAAAGGCCAGTTCTGGGCCGATTTGGATTATTCAACACTTAAAATGATCGGAACAACTTGAAAACTCCATTTTTGAGGTCGGATCAGTGATGTCTAAGAGCTGTATCTCGATTTGACCCAGTTTTTCAATACAGCAAAAAACTCTGAATATGCTTTTATGTACATTAGACAATGAGAATCCATATACCAACAAAATTTGTTCAGTATCTCATTCCAATCAAAAGGTATGGTACTTAAAATGTGATGTAATTTTAATTGGTGTGGTGTGTAATTTTTTTGCTGATTTTACTGGGCTTTCCTGCAGGAAAATTTTATTTTTGAACATGGTATAACATACTTTAGACAGAGAAAATTATATGGTGAAAAAATTAACTATCTCTTTCCAATCAAAAGTTATAGCACTTCAAACTTCCACATTCTTTCCATTCAAAATACTTGCACAATACATAATCACAGTTGGGCCTACTTTTCTTCCAGAGAGAGCAAAGCCAAAACATCAAATTTACACACTGAATAGTGCCACGGATTAGTATGCTCACCCTCATTGCCGAGTGTTACTGGCAATGGAGGCAAAACTGCAGCAGAAATAAATACATGTTGTAGTCCCAGATATGCATAACCATCTGCTGTTCATTCTTAGAATGTTCCATACTGTACACAGAGCTCAGTGAGACAGGCAAGCAGTCACAATATTGAAAAATTTCTTTAAAAATGAACATAGGAATTGGATACAGAGTAAAAAATAAGATACTTGGAAGCTACTGCTCAAAATGAGAATAGTCCCAACTATTCTGAAACACAAACAAACTGAGTGAATTATGCCAGCGCCATGGCACTTTTCAATCACTAGCCCAGACCCTAAGTAGTCATACCAATACTATCCTAACCTCTAGACTGTCCAAATGTAACACCTGTTTAAGGAAAACGAGTTGATGTTGCGCCAGAAGAAACATTGTCCAGCTTCTTGCAATGTTTTCCAGTACTATAGCCCAAACTGGAAGTGAGACCATAATTTTCATCCATGGCGTATCATTGGCTGCCTGTTAAATGCATTTATAACTAACCTAGTTGTGAACAGTTTGCCATTGAGTGATCATATTGAATGTGACAGGTAGTTCACGGAAGTGGTTTTGAAAGGGTTGGGGTACCCCCCTCAAATTGGCCAGTTGTCTCACTATTGAGAATTTTTACACCAATTTTTACTCAGACTCGGTAATTTTCATACCTTTTTATAGATTTTGATTTTAAAAATCACCTGTTCTTGTGCTTTATGCACATTTACAGTTATTTTGGCTATATATGTGCGTGGATACCCATGGTTAGCCTTATTTCCCATATTTTCGCGATTTTCCCTCTTTTCCTCCTTCTACACTTTGAATAGCATATGTATTGAACCCCCGAAACCCTACCCCCAACCCCCCACCCCCAATTGTTTTCAAATACCCCGAGCAGTCCGTTTAGTGATGCAACAATGGCTAGAAAATAATACCAGGAAAACAAGGACAGATGCTCTCAAGTGTAGCTGAAACTAACAGCTGTATCATTGGCAACATGCATGGTAGCAGTTTCAATGTATTCTCTCTCCAGCTGACTGATTCTTTTGTCCAATTCTGGTTTCAGTCTGACATGATAAAGCCACACAATCATCCATAGTGAACCAAGTGTCCCTGAGAACAGCATGGCATGAACCATTTGTCAGCCTTCTCAGAGACAACCGTTATACCCGAGCAACTTTTTCATTCATGAGTTTGAATCATAGCCTCCAAATTTTTGCGGGAAAGGAGAAGAGTAAAAAGGTAAAAAGGTATAAAAAAGCTAAAATAGAGACAAAATAGCCTAAATGAGTATATAAAATTATATATAGCCTTAAAAGCTGAAAGATTCTCAATAATACTCACTTTTACATTTTCTGGGGAAAAAGTATTTTAGTCACATTTACTCATGAGTAATAGTACAAAAATTACTTTACATTTTCTGTACCCAGGAGAAGGGTAAAAAACTTAACATTTATGTATTGTTTGAGAAAAGTTTGGTACTTTTAACAACTCTCTGTGGGTGCAACTGCCCAATCAAATCACTTGCTCACTGAGACTGAGCAACTATGCACAGCTGCACACTAACAAACAAACCAATAAATATAAATGGAGCAGTCCAATGTACAAAGGCAGCCAATATCTCCGCAGTAGTCAGACCTATAGCCATGCCAAAATAAGCACCAGAATGTGAAGTTGTGACCAAAATTGACCTCTCTGATGGTGGTGCCCAGTAATGCCAGATCTGGTGCATTGCTGGGTACAAGAAACCCTGCAGCCCACCCAGCACAAATGACACGCCCATTGCCGGGTATGGATTCACTGTGGTCAGTGCCAGCATCAATGCAAATGAAAGAATGCACGATAGACCGACAGATAATCCAAACATCCTGCAAATTGTTCATACTCAATATGTACAGTTTTTGTGTATGTTAAATAGTGATGTTCTGGTGGAGCACTTTGGTTTTGACGCCAAGCGATGCCAGGCACCATTTGAGGAATGCAATTACTGATTTGGCTGCAGTCCAAGTATGATGGGGTATATGGAGAGGGCGTGAATTTTGTCTATTCAACACTTGAAATCATTGGAAGAATGAAGGATTCCATTTTTGTGCTGCTGTATCAGTTTTTGAACATAAAGAAAAAGAATTTTGTCAACCAGACTATCATTTACTCTGGGTAAAGATGATTCTTTGTGCAAAAAATTTCTTTTTCACACTCTTGATTTCTTTAATGATAACACCATGATTAAGTGTTTCCTTCAGAAAAATGCATAGGGGGTGGTCCGCGGAGTGAACCCAATTTTCAAAAAAAAAATTTAAAAAAATTCAAAAACACATTTGCAACGTGAACATACCTGGCTGCAGAAAACCTTCTTACAGTGCTGGTTGATTGAAAGAATTTGGTATAGAATGGCGTGAGTAGTGGTACTGAGCTGGTTCAGTTCACAAATCAGTGTGGGGGTGCATGAATTTACTGGGGATCAGATGAAGGTAAACCTCTAGGATTAGTGATGGAATGGTGCCATGGCGCTGGCGCCATTTGAGGGCGCCAAAGGGCGCCGCGCCATGGCGCCATTGGCGCTTGGCGCCCTTCTTCTGTGGCGCCCTTGGCGCCTGGCGCCCACATTTTGAAAGGCGCCATGGCGCCCTTGGCGCTTGGCGCCCTTTTTCCGTGGCGCCCTTGGCGCCTGGCGCCCTGCTTTAAAAGGGCGCCAAAAGGCGCCAGCAAGGTTTCAAGGTGAATGATGTGTAAATAAAAAAATAAAAAAGCGAAATGATCGAAATTCCCCAGAAAAATAGAATTGGGGTTTGAGTGGGTGGAAATCTTTTGTCCAAACGGTTCATCTGACATGTCTGATGGATCAGACCGGGAATGATCGACCGGCAAACGTGCAAACTCGTTAATCAACCGATTGAAATCATCACAATTCCGTTTTTGTCTATTTCAAGGAAACATCCATTGGAAAAATTTTTTTGATGTGAATGGATTGTTGTCAAATGACAAATGTCATGGTGTTTTTATTGAACGCCACATGAATTTTCTGAATTTTTTTGTTGCTAGTCTAGTTTTTGTTCACTACATCCTTATAACGAGAATAAAGAAGTGAATGCGTGTACTACAGTGCTGTAGAAACGTTTTTAGCACACGCAGGGTATTGTATCTACTTATTTATCGTGGCGCCTTTGGCGCCTGGCGCCCTTTTTGCCAAATGGCACCATGGCGCCCCTGGCGCTTGGCGCCCTCTTTCCGTGGCGCCCCTGGCGCCTGGCGCCCACTTTCCGAATGGCGCCATGGCGCCCTCGGTGCCTGGCGCCCTTTTTCTGTGGCGCCCTTGGCGCTTGGCACCCACTTTTCGAAAGGCGCCATGGCGCCCTTGGCGCTTGGCACCCACTTTCGAAAGGCGCCATGGCGCCATTGGCGCCTGGCGCTTTTTTATCTGGCGCTTTTCCATCACTATCTAGGATACAGGGTTCCAACAACTAGGGTGAGTATTTATAGGTGTTATGATCACACTATTCACATCATTCTTGTAATGGATGCCAGAAAAGTGGGATAAAATTTGCCCCCCAAAACAATGGAATGGATTCATGGGACTTGGCACCAGTACTGGATTTGTATGTAGGCACTGCACAATGGAGGGATTGCCATTGGTGTTGACGCAAGTGACATACATATGCATACCTAAATGTATGGTAATGGTGTTGTAGGTGCACTACATTGATTACACATTCCATTATAGTGGTTCTATTTGTATTCAGCAAAGAGTGTAGAAATCAAACAGCTTACACAGCAAATGGCCCAAGGCATCCCAGCCAGTACCCTTAGCCCACAGTAAAAGAAAGTGATGATACATGGAAAAGGATGACTGAAGACAATCATTCCCCAAGGGGCCACTGCTGCAGCAACTGATCAACTACATGAAACATTTTATATCAACCCTGAGGATAGGTTGGAACAACTGAGAGCATACCACCACACAAGGGGAAAATGGGAGTTGGTCATGTTGCATCAGCCACCAGCAAACAGATGAAATTTGATGGTGACAAACCAAGCTGCACTAGACCATTCAAATACTGACTCCAATTGGTCATGTAGCAGGCTCTGAGCATTTCTGAATGACAGCAGCAGTTTTTCTGGGCCAATGTGTTCCTCCAATGCCTGACTGGTGAGGCACAGGAGGGTATCAAGTGTTCCACGCTAACAGAAGACATGACATGACCTTCTCTACATGATTGACAAGCTGGTTGGCATCTATCGGCTGCACATGGCCATTAACTGGTACAACATCAAAGCTACCACAAGAGAGTCAGTATGTGGCTTTCACACACAGCTGGCAGCAAACTTCTATCATGTCAATGAGACAATGTCTGATTTTGACTGTGAACAGATTATTGGGAAAAACCTATTCACATGGCATGGCCATCACTGAGATGGATGCAGTTTGATTGGAAGCCGATCAAACCAAGTTGCAGGGCAATGAAGGGAAGAGAGACCAGCAAAGCCAACCATGATACAGTGTAAGCTGACTGTCAGAGCCCAAAGTCCAAAGTGCAAAGAGCAAAAACACCACAGGAATCAGAACAGCATTTACCAGAGGACACACAAAGCTCCATGGTGCGTTTACTTCAAGCACAGAGCCCCAGTGCCACATGACCTCACCATGTGCTACATAAACAGCAAGTCACCTACAAAGAACATCAGGCAGAATGGGTAAAGTAGTCTTTGGCCAGACAAGGCAAAACACAGGAACAGGTGCTAAGCAGCACATGCAACAGAAATGCAGGGAGCTCGGGATCCCATTCTGGGGGGAGCACGCCACCAGCTGGTGTGTGCGTGAAATAAGCATACCTATAAAGAATACAATGAGTCATGGGGTAACTGTACAGAGTATGAGCAGGACAAGTGGTGAAATCTCTTATTATCTGGGCAATGGCCACTGCATTGACTACATTTGTAGTGGTGCTTATAACCATGTAACAGACCGGAATCCTGTAAGGTAGTGAAATGCACAGTTGTGTGCAACATTTTTAAAAATTGCCCACAAAATCATCATATAAAAGTGCCATTCCTGGTAACTTTGATGTCTGGCCTGGGAGGGGGGTCGCAAATTTTTCAGGGATGGGGGTTTTGTTTGAAACTGGGATTTGAAACATTTCGGAATTGGGATTGGGATCAGCATTGGGGCTTCGGGATAATGCTCAGGACCACAAAATCCCAAAAAAAAATCAGAATCAGGGTCCCATTTGAACCCTACACATACAAAATTTTGGAACTTTCTCAGACATCATGTTGCCAAATTCTGATGGGGAAGGGTGAATCACTGTACCCTCTCCCAATCAATCAAACACCCAGCACAGTTAATGCAGCAGGCAGATGCATCGCAGCATATCCCGCATACAGTAGACTCTGGATCAGTCCAAGCTGTAGTGGTGTAGCCCCCAAAATCTGTTGTGTGAGCAAGCATTTCTGTTTAATTCCAGCTGGCCGGGAAATGGATGTCAATCCAATATGAAGTTTGAAACACATAACATTGGACAATTTACGATAAATATTTCCATATGTTTTACAAAACACAGACTGGAGAAAATTATTTCAAATCAAAGTGGTGTATACTTCAAAGATACTACTTCAAGGTGGTGTATACTTCACCCTTCAAAGATACTTTACCAGGATTCATCAGCATTCATCAAAATCAGATATTTACATAGCATTACTTTACTTGGTCACCTGTGGTAGATCTGTCCTTGTTGTATTTTCATCTGTCATGGCTCTGATAGCACCAAATTCACATCTGGCAGAAACTGCCAAAAAAAATCCAATGTTTCCCAGCAGCGCCACCTGCCATCGTTTTGGTATGCACAGCGGCCTTTTTCCAGGTCTACATCTGAAATGGTCTCTACTGAGACATGGCCACTTTACATTCTGGACAGTTTACATTTTCCAAAAAAAGTTTTACATTCTTCCACAATGCAACAGTTTTCATTCTATAGTGTGTCATTTAAATTCTGTGTGAAAATGTGTCACCTTCTACCTTATCGACACTTTACATTCCACAGGTACATCTACAGTTTACATTCTCCTGGTTACATGTATTCATGCCAGATGACATACCTTAGATGCTATATTTCTTATATGCTTATTTGTTTTACACATCATACAAATGTATATACCATATTTCTTCTAATACAAGAGTGCCATTCTATTTTTTTTCATCAACTTTTTTACCTGACATACTATTGGAGGCTTTTTTATATTTTTTCCCACATTTTTCACACATTTTTCATTTGAACACAGCTTTATTTTCAATGAAACTTGACCAACATTTTGATGTCAGAGCTTCAATTTGTTATTTAATATCAATGTGTGAATGCCTTGAACATTTTCACCATCAATTTGAATATACCGTATTACCTCGAATTAACCCCCCCCCCCTTGAATTAACCCCCCCCTCGAAATACCCCCCCTAAATTTCGGCTGAGGAAATAATAAACCCCCCCCTCGAAATACCCCCCCTAAAATTGAGTGTAACGTGAACGTACATGACAAATACCGCAGTTTCTGATTTGTACAATGCAGAAAACACGTTAAAACTGATGATTAAGTGACGTTAGGTAAGGGTTTATGTGTATATACAGTTTGATATGCCTACAAACACATACAAATCTATGTAATTGTTTGATTTTCCTACGTCTTCGTATGGGGAATTTGCGAAAATTTCTGGCGAAAAAATAGACCCCCCCTCGAATAAACCCCCCCCTCGAATTATCCCCCCCTCAAATTTTGCTGGCGAAATAATAAACCCCCTGGGGGTATTTCGAGGTAATACGGTATCTGTAGGTACTTTGGCATGCTTCCAACATAGTATCTACCTACCGTTCTATTGGAAACTCCCATTATATTGCAGGCTGCGATTCTGTTGTTTTTGTGAGTGCAATAATAGCTAAAACCTGCCATTCTATTGGAGGTATGCCATTCTAATAGAAGAAATACGGTAGTTTTTTCACTTATGTGTTTAGTCAAAGCTTGCATTTAACAATCGGTCTTTGCTCACATTTGGTCTATCCTCATTTGAAATGTCAATCAAATGTGAGCATAGACATTTTGTAATACATATAACATTGACTCCTAAAATGCTAATTACATTTCATGATATTTATACAATAAAACATTTCATCATATTCAATTGCTTGCCCCATTAACCAAATCCAATCACTTGAGCTCAGACCACTTCAAATGCTAGTCCTTTCATATGCTGCCAAAACGCTTTTTTGAATGCTGTAAGGCATCACTTCACATGCCAGCATTAAATCCTTTTGCACTTTGCAGCACCATATTGCACGACGTTTTGCTTTAAATGCACTCAATGGTATATCACCTAAGAATCTCTCTGAAAGTGTGAAATTCATGACAAAAGAAAGCATGATTGAGCATATTAATATGGGTTTTTTAAATGTGTAAAATGAGTGGAATGACAAAATTTTATGCCGCATATACACTGTAGCACAATAGTATTTGAATTGAGCTTTTCCACAGCATATGAAATGACAAGCATTTGAGATGATGCACCCTCAATCGCTTGGCCTGTGTTGACCTTTTGTTTATGTGTTGACTCCACATGCTGAGTATGGCTTTCCTTTGCTTTACATCCAATGATAAAAACTTCAAATGTAAAGTGCCATTTTTTAATGAATGTGAATTGTAAAAAAAGTGTGTGATGCAACAACTTTTGGCAGGATGTAAACTGGCAGGTAGACACACTACTGTGGAATGTAAACTGACCAAATACAAAGGATGTAAAATGACTAGGATGTGAAGTGATGCTACCTCACCTCTACCTGCAAACTTATTTTTAATGTACCTATGTAAATTACTCGATCATTCTGAATTTATCACTTGGTGTGCAGTTTTGGACTGAACTCTTCTTTTTTGAGAAAAAATGTGGATAGTGTGAAACGAACTTACCTTCTGTTGTAACCAGGTGGATTGAATGTACCAAATTGCAACTGAGCATGATCATCTTCTATTAATGGTTCATCCTCTTTATCGCACATATTATTGAGAGAATTGTTCAATTATTGTCAACGTAGTAAAATATTGGCGCGCACACACTGAATGTCAACTTGTTTTGGTGTCAACTTGCTTTTGATTTAGTTAAATCGTAGGTCAATTTACAGGTGCACATGCAACAATATCGAAAAGAACATTTTGAACATGCTTCCGCAACCCATCAACTAAGTCGGCCGGCTAACTAACTAATCTTGATGGAAACCAGTCGGCCCAGTTGACATCTGATGAGACCCGAATACAGATGTCAACCTGGGGGCAGTCCCAAGCCCTGTAAAGTGTAAAGTAAGGTGTCAAATGTAAAGTCAAATGCAAAGTCAAATGTCAAATGTAAAGTCAAGTGTCAAATGTAAAGTCAAATGCAAAGTCAAATGTCAAATGTAAAGTCAAGTGTCAAATGTAAAGTCAAATGCAAAGTCAAGTGTCAAATGTAAAGTCAAATGTCATGTCAAATGTAAAGTAAAGTGTCAAATGTAAAGTAAAGTGTCAATTGTCATGAAAAATATAAAATGTTCATGAAAAAATAAAAATATTTAATGGAAAGTCATGAAATCTAACTGAAATGGACTCCGACATGTATTGTGTCGTATGTATTGTGAATCCGCAACACCAATAATTGGCATATTGGCAGATCTTAAATGTGAGATATGTTCGGTACAAGTATTCAGATCGACTGCTTAAATTAAACGGAGATACAAGTTGGCAGTTGGCCAAAAATTTTGTAATCGCATAAATAAAAATAAAGAAGGCTAAAGATAGGTATACAACCGGTTCGGTGTACTATTTCACATCTCTTACCATGTATTTAAACAAAAATAGCGGTTATGAAGGAGAAAATTTGCAAAATTTTAGCGATTTTGAGCGGAAATTATGGAAAACTCGCTTAAAGTACAATGTTCAACCGGTAACTTGGACATGGGCCAACTTGTCATACATAACCCGATGCAAATTAAAACAAATCTGACCGGATCATGTATGCGAAGTTGGCCCATGTCCAAGTTGCCAGTTACGTACTGTACGAACAAGAGTGAAAGCTGTCGTAATGAAAGTTTTTGCTAAAAATCACCAAAATAAGCTCCATTTTGACCATCTTAATCATATAGGTAGATAACTGTTTGAAATCTTCTTTTATCTATAGAGATTACAAAATTTTTGGCTCTCTGCCAACTTCACATAAGGGGTAACTATCTCTGAAAAATCGTTGTATTTCCAAATCGTTGGTTCGTTGCCAAATGAGCAAGGATCAACGCGCAACGTCGTTAAAAAATATATGTAAAGGGGGATTCAATCGTACATCCCAAATTGATTCTTGCTCATTTGGGAACGAAGTGACATAAAAATACTTTTGTATTTTATATTTGACGTTGCGGTTTCACAATACGTCCGACACAGATATCGTCACTTACCTTTTAATATTTTTCTTTTTTCGTGAATATTTATTGTTTGTCATTACATTTGACACTTCACTTGACACTTTACTTTACATTTGACACTTTACTTTACATTTGACATTTGACTTGACACTTGTGTGGGATCCTAGAAATACACGTTTTGCTTCTTCTCTTGTGATGGTTTAAATTGAGCCACTTGGGCTACAATCGTGATTGGTGGAATGTCATAAACTCTCGAACAAACTTGCTGAAGCTTATCCTAGCCTTGCGTCTATCATAGAAAATTAAACATTAGAAAATAGACATTGAGACCCATAGCCATTATAAACTACGCATGCGTGGCGAGCGAGAGCGGTGCCTAGAGGTGTTGCGTGACACACGCGGGCGGCTGACGCGCGCGGCAGTGTTACGGAAATGGGCATGTGGTGCTGGGCGATGTGGATGTTGTTCCTGTCGTGGTCCCACACGACGCCCAAGCTCTTCAAGCCTGGCCTCGGCTGCGACCTCGTCGGGGTTTGGTGTCGGTGGCTGACTTGCCGCCGCCTCGGCCTGACGTGCGCGCTGCTCGCGCACTTCAAGAGGGTTTGGTGCCAGCACCCGTTCGTGATCTACATCCGGCGCGTGCTCACGGCGACCGTAGAACGTGGAACGTGTGTCTAGATCGAGTGGCACACGCTGCAAAAAATTTTGGCTAGTTGTCACGTGGTGCAAACAATTACACACAAATTTTGATAATCAGAAATGAATGAAATAGACCGTAGAAAACGCGGAAGTCTCTGTTTGAGTGCAAGCGTTTGCGGTTGCCACCTGAGGGCGCATGCGTGCAGCGTTCCTTTGATGCACCAATCGATTGATAGCTGACGCTTGCTCGTCACGAAATACGCGAGCTTCTTCCAGCGCAGTGTGATAATTGTCACACTCTACCTATGATATATACCCAATATGTACTTGGAATGCAATTAGTAAAATGTCAAAACAAAGGCACTTTGAATCCTACTGTAGTGCGATGATGCAATTCGGCTTCATCGCGCAGCGTCACCACATCGCTTCTTATGTCATTGAAACGTGCTGTCAACGTGGCGAAATCCTTTAAAGTGATGAATATTTTGCCAAAACTTTACCAAAATTCCAGCCATTTTACCAAGATTAGTAATTTTCAATTGAATGACGTTGAAACTCAAAGGTTACTTAAATGTCCAAAATAAAATACAGATAGACCAGAAAATATGTAGGCAGTGCTCATAGTGTTTACAATTTTCTCCAAATTTTCTAAGCATCAAAATTAAACATTAGAAAATAGACATTGAGACCCATAGCCATTATAAACTCTACCTTGCAAAGTCTGTCATACTTAGCCACTGTCTTTCGTTGTTTTATCTCGTGGCTGCTAAGAAGCCCCTCTCCTGGCCCGGTGCTGCACTCCGGCATGTCGACATCTGCTTGTGTCGTGTTTGGAGGGTTGGTTTGCGGCAATAAATTCTGGCCGGAGAGCGAATCGTCATCTGACGCTTCTTCAGGTTTGTCCTCCAAGATTTGTGCCTCAGTCTTGTCAGACGATATAGAGACTCTGATTAGTTTGAATTGATTAGATTGAATAAAATTCATCGAATTTTAGAGTTTTTTAAGTAACTTTATCCAGAATTGAAATTTTAGGTTGAATTCAAGCTCGAAAAACGTCATTTTAAATTCTAAAAAGTTGTTTAATAGCAGCATCAGAGATATTATAATAAACATTTGTTTTAATTAAATTAGAAATTCAACATGCCTATCATCGTCTGCTGGCTGTTGTGGTGGTACTGGCTTGATTGAAACCACTGTCGATACGAAAAACAAAATGCAAATCAAAGACAAATGCATTTTTTGTGTGTTGATTTTTCGTGTGTTGACTTTCGACGCGGGTTGACTGTTCATTTTATTTTGTTTTAAAGGGCTTTTCAATGATAAAACGAGATATGCCATTAGGCTTGCTTTACTGGAAACTCAAAGTAACTCAAAGTTATCAAAAGTAATGCGAATAGTTAACATGTAATTAAACTAGTAACAGTTGCGTTTGTATATTCATAAAGATGGCGGCAATTTCCAACAAAGCCGATGTGGCACCTTTATTAAATTCTGGTCAACAGTAATAAATACTGTTGGGCCTTCCACGTGATCAATCAGGTAGGGGCCATGAAATTTTGGCAAGGTTCTGTCTTGAGCCAAATTTTTCACCATTACACTATCTCCCTGGGAAAACGTAACAGGATTTTTTAAATCAAAATACTTTTTGAAAACCGCTTGACTGCGGTCACTGTGAGTTTGCGCCAGCATACGCGCCGCATTGCTGTCTATTGTTTTTGCTGCCACAAAGAATAGGTTCCAATGTGGCAAAAAACCATACACCAGATAAAATGGGCAGCATGCGGTATTTTTATTGTAAGCCAAATTATGTTTCAATATGATTAGCGGCAATAAATCCTTCCAATTGCAGCCAGGATTTTCTTTCTTGACAATAGCATAGATGTCGCGCAATCGCCTGTTAACCCCCTCAACCATCCCGTTGGCTGCAGGGTTATGCGAAAGTGTCGGGGTGTGTGACGTCCCAAATTTTTCGCAGAGTGCCCTGAAAGCTGAATTGACATATTCAGTTCCTTGATCAGTAATGATCAAACGTGGTGCACCCACCACCAGAAATAAATTTTTCCAGATCTGTCTCGTTACAGTTTCAGCTCTGCATGAAGACACTGGGAACGCAATAACGTACCGCGTTAACGAATCCACAGCTACCACTACCTTAGAATTAGGCTTATCAAATTCTAATTGAAAAGTGTCAAGATGCATGACCTCAAATGGCTGCGAAGGTGTTTCTACAGCACCGATGGGTCCAGGATGCAACCTGTGACTTTTATACTGTAAACAATGTGTACATGCGATGCAGTATTGCATGACATCTTCTTTTAAACTCGGCCATGCAAAATATTTGCATAACAAATCAATTGTCCGCTGTTGACTACCGTGACTCGCATAAATTCCCATGTGGGCCTCAGTTAAACACGCTTGTTGCCACGTGCGTGGTGGCCAGATGGCATAGGAATTTGAGTTATTTGCAGTTGCGTAATACAACACGCCATCAATCAGAAGAGCGCCAGGAACACTGTCTGGATCCTGTTCCAACTGTGCATGTAAAGTAGACAATTCCGGATCATCTAACTGTATTTTCCTCCAATCTGCCGTAAATACCGTAGAAATTGTTTTTTGCAAATGTGTTTGCGTAGGCATGTTTGTACCTGTCTGCATCATGCGGGCCGCTACACCCTTAACCAATGTGGTTGGATGGTCTAATTCATCATCCCCAAATTCTGGCTCGTCAATTGGATTTCTTGAAAGAGAATCTGCCACCATGTTAAGATTACCTGCCCGGTGTCTGAACTCCAGTACTCTATCCTGTAGGTATATTGACCAACGTTCCAATTTACTATGATGCGGCGATTTAATTACCTGAGCTATGCCGCTGTTATCAGTAATTACAATTAGACGTTGACCTTCAATAAAGTCAGCCAGCCGCCTGACCGCCCAAGCAATGCACAAGCTTTCCAATTCCGCAGCAGAAAATGTTGTGTGCGGGTGTGTTAAACGCTTAGATATGTACGAGATTGGGTGTAGTTTTTCATCATCACTGTATTGGGAAAGCACTGCGCCTAAACCTAAAGCACTCGCGTCTGTCTCCAGATAAAATGGGCGCCCATCTTGAATTGGGTGAATAAGAACAGGTGGCGATGCGAGGCAATATTTTAAACTGTGCCAAGAGTCAAGCATTTCTTCTGTCCAATCAAACGGCGTTGTTCCCGATTTTGGTACCCGACCTTTTAGAATCGAATACAATGGTGCCGCTAGACGGCTGAAGCTAGGAATAAAATGGCTGTAATAAACACATTTCCCGAGAAATCGGCGTAACTCTTGTTTTGTGTGTACTTTTGGCAAGTCCGTCATTGCAGTCACCCGTGACGGCGCGGGTGAAATTCCTTCGGCGGTAATTTGATGTCCGAGATATTTCAAAGTGGATGTGAAAATATTGCATTTTCTCGGTTGCATGCGTAGATTAGCCCATCGCAGCCATGAGAACAATCTGCGCAAATGGACTAAATGTTCAGAAATTGTGTCGCTACAGCATAAAATATCGTCAATGTAGGTTGAATGGTTGAATGGTTGATAGAAATATTTAGCTTTTTGGTGATTTCCCTAAGGAGGGAACGATGTGGGATCCTAGAAATACACGTTTTGCTTCTTCTCTTGTGATGGTTTAAATTGAGCCACTTGGGCTACAATCGTGATTGGTGGAATGTCATAAACTCTCGAAAAAACTTGCTGAAGCTTATCCTAGCCTTGCGTCTATCATAGTGGTGGACGTGCTGGGGATTGAACCCAGGGCCTCGCGCACTTGACTTTACATTTGACACTTTACTTTACATTTGACATTTGACTTGACACTTGACTTTACATTTGGCATTTGACTTGACACTTTACTTTACATTTGACACTTTACTTTACACTTTACAGGGCTTGGAATTGGCACCTGGCCGACTGTTTTCCATTAAGATTCTAGTTGATGGGTTGCAAAACCATGTTCAAATGAACATGGCAATATTAATTCCTTTTCGACATTGCCCCGTGGGCACTACAAAATTGTTCTACAACTTAAAGTGAATGAAAATCGAGTTGACACTAGTGATGGAATGGCGCCATGGCGCTGGCGCCATTTGAGGGCGCCGAAGGGCGCCGCGCCATGGCGCCCTTGGCGCTTGGCGCCCTTCTTCTGTGGCGCCCTTGGCGCCTGGCGACTACATTTTGAAAGGGCGCCAAAAGGCGCCAGCAAGGTTTCAAGGTGAATGCTGTGTAAATAAAAAAATAAAAAAGCGAAATGATCGAAATTCCCCAGAAAAATAGAATTGGGGTTTGAGTGGGTGGAAATCTTTTGTCCAAACGGTTCATCTGACATGTCTGATGGATCAGACCGGGAATGATCTACCGGCAAAAGTGCAAACTCGTTAATCAACGGATTGAAATCATCACAATTCCGTTTTTGTCCATTTCAAGGAAACATCCCTTTTTCTGTGGCGCCCTTGGCGCTTGGCGCCTACTTTCCGAAAGGCGCCATGGCGCCATTGGCGCCTGGCGCCCTTTTTTCTGGCGCTTTTCCATCACTTGTTGACACCCAGTGTGTGGGTGGCGCCAATGTGTAGTAAAATCTCTGCGATAGCTCATAGATCTGAAAGAAGGGTAAATACCCCAGCTGCAAAAATTTTGTGTTTTGTCAATTTTACTAGGTACCGTATTTCCTCGAAATACCCCCCCCCCCTCGAAATATCCCCCCCAAACTTAGTGTATAGAGAATGTAAATGACAAAGGCTGCGGTTTGTCATCTGGGTAATGCAAAACACACGTTAAAAAGCATGACTCTGTTATGTGAGAACAGTGATTATACGTCTACACACTTATACAAGTCTTTAAAGTCTTATAAATGGCGATTTTTGTTGCATTTTCGAAGTCTGCGTACGTTTCAGACGACAATTTAGTACTTGGTTTTAAAAAAATTTCTGGCGAAATAATAAACCCCCCCTCGAAATACAACCCCCCACGTTTAGCCCCCCCCTCAAAATTCTCACTCTGAAAAAATAAACCCCCCGGGGGTATTTCGAGGAAATACGGTATTTCGTTTCAGAGTGATAAACTAACAATCGTCTAGGCGCATTCTCAATCGATCAATTGAAATTTTCGTGAGCAAATGTGATCCACACGTTGTAAATATTTATTACTCAATAAATGGCTCCGTTCCTGGGACAACTTTAAGTTACCAAAACTTTTACACAATGAATGTATTATGCTGTTATAGTGTCTGATTATTTACTGATTGTATTTATCGGGTGGGCGCGCCAGCGCCATCCCTCGCTGCCGAGGGAGGGCGCAAGCGACCCACCCAGAGACAGCAAAATGCGGAAATTCGGAAATAAAAACTCAATTTACTCTAGAACACGACCAGCTATCAGAAAACCGTATACACCGTTGGAAAGCCCGTGTCGGAAAGTACCCCGACTCCAATTTTCAGATTGATTGGTTGAGTTTAAAAAAAGTTATTCAAGATTTTATTTCTGAGGTGGCATTCTTGTTGTTGATGTTATAACTTTGCTGAAACACAACCGAATTTCCTGGATGATGGCTCATATGAAAGAGCATATGATGCCATTTATTATTTTATAATAAAAAAATTCACAGGCTCCGCCCACTTTAGGACTAAAGTCATTTGAAATCTTCAAAAATTAAAAAATTAAATACAAACAAGGGAATAAAAAGAATTTGTTGATGTGTGCAGGGACCAGGGCTTTCAAATGAGCTTGTTATTGTCAATTTTGGTTGACATTTAGAAAAGTTATTCAAGTTTGCATGTTTTGTGTAATACACGCAATATAGACCACTGGTAGAATAAAAACGTGAATTTGAGGACTCATTATCAGATTTTTATGTTTGAATTATTTTCATTTTTATATTTTCAATATTTTTATTTATTTTTTTAATAATTTTTTACAATAATAATTTTTTGATAATATTTAATTTATTTTTTAAAATAATTTTTTGATAATATTTTATTTATATTTTATTTTTTATTGATTATACTTTTATGTTAATACTTTTATTTGAATATATACATTTTATTTTATCACTTGTTGTATTGGGCCCACACACGCTAGTTGACATCGCAAATTTGTATCAACTCAATGTCAATTCAATAATACAGAAACATTTTTGAAAGCATCACACTTAACAGAAACAATGAAAATAAAGTGTCATGATGTAAAATCAACTATGCTCTATCAGATAGGAAAGTTGAAATCACAAATTTCACCAAAATTTAGTTGACACAAATTCAGTTGACATCCAGCATGTGGCGCCATTGTCATTAAATTATTTGTCATTGTATTTTGTCAATGTTTATGCAATTTTTTCATTTTTTCCAATTAGTATTTTTATTTTGTTTTTATGTATAATTTTATTTTTTAATTTTACATTATACTTTTTTGTTAAAAAAAAGATATTTAAATTTTTAAGTACTTTATGGAGCACATGACATCATTGTTCATATTAATAATAAATACTGTACATATCTTCATGGGCCTGTGGCCCCCAAAAAGAAGTACCGTATTTCCTTGAAATACCCCCCCCCTTGAAATACCCCCCTTCAAAATGGACACTATGAACTTATAAACCCCCCTCCTTGAAATACCCCCCCCCAAATTGAGTGTATAGAGAACATAAATGACAAAGGCTGCGGTTTGTCATCTGGGTAATGCAAAACACACGTTAAAAACGATGACTCTGTTATGTGAGAACAATGATTATACATCTACACACTTATACAAGTCTTTAGAGTCTTATAAATGGCGATTTTTGTTGCATTTTCAACGTCTGCGTACATTTCAGTACGTACGTACAATTTAGTACTTGGTTTTCAAAAAATTACTGGTGAAATAATAACCCCCCCCCTCGAAATACCCCTCCCCCCTCGTTTAACCCCCCCTCAAAATTCTCACTCTGAAAAAATAAACTCCCCGGGGGTATTGCGAGGAAATACGGTATATCTCATAAAAAATGGCTAAAGCCAACAAAAAGTGGACACTGCACCGATATTGCAGTCAGGTGTATGCATTTAAATGCAAATATATCGCTTACTATCCTACAGTGTGTTTGTGAGTTTGAGCTCTGAAAAGGAGTATATCACTTAATGTTACAGTGTGGTTGAGCTCTTAAAAGAAGTATATCAAACTATTCTTGGCGGACCGCAAGGTCTGCGCATAATTTTGCTGGAATTTAATGAATAAAATCCTGTGATAAATGTCATAATTAATTATTCCATAGTAACAACGAAATATAATGATGAAAAAGTGTAAAAGCTTTGGTTCATTATTCAGATAGGTTATAATAGGTTTCCATACTAAGTGTGATTTTAAGTTCCAGACAGTGTAAACTGTCACGTGTCATAAATATAAAAGACCAAGTAAAACGTCATGTGTCATGTAAAACACCCTGCAAAATGTCATGTATTATGTAAAAGACCCTGTAAAGTGTCAAATGTTATGTAAAAACCCTGTGATGTGTCATGTGTATCCAAATTTTATTTTTTCCTATCTTAATCTTTGTTGTCCTATCCTAATTTTATGTTTTTGTATATATTTATTTAAATCATTCTTTTATACATAATATTTGGATACAAAAACAGAAGGTTTGGATACGATAAAATGAAATTTGGAGATACATGACACTTTACAGGGTCTTTTACACGACATTTGACACTTTACAGGGTCTTTTACATGTCACATGAGATTTTACCTTTACACTTTACAGGGTCTGGAAGTGCCCCGTGGTTTCTGGCAGCAAAATCATCCCAAAATTTCACATACTGTTTTCTACTATGAACCAAAATTGCACTCGTGGAAAACGCAGACACGCATCTTAATGAAGACATAATGGGAAAACTAAATTGAGTTTTCACATAAAAGTCACGCGGTAAACTAGTGTGTGTAGGGCCATTGTATAAAAAGTCGTGTCAAATTGGATTTTTATAAATGCGATTCTTAACTAAACGTGGTCGGTATTTTTCCCAATGTGAAAAAAAATTAGAAAACTCAACTATAATACCTAAACGGTGTAATATTTAAATCAATAACAGTCGCGGTCAGCGTGTATGAATAAATAGATATTTATACACACTGGGCTGGCAACAGAGTTGTGAAATTTCTAAACTTTTTTGATATTCGAACTTAACAAGTATTTATATTATGTACTTATATGTAAAATAGGTACATACATTTTCTCTATTCACTCCTGAGTAGAGAAAATGTGAAATACTTTTTTCATTCATGCTCATGAGTACATGCGAGTAAAATGCCTTTTCCCCAGAGAATTGTAAAATCAAATACCATTTGCCTCAGATAATGTGCTTTTTGCCTAAGAAAATGTTACTCTGGGGTAAATGTATTTATGAGTAAATGTAAATACATGTACATTTTAACAACTGTGACTCAGTTACTGTTTTAAATGGTGCTCCGCATTACACAGATCATCAACTGCAATTGCTGCACCCACACCTGGGGGTAAATATGCAACTCTTTTCACTCGTTCTGGATGGGGGTAAATATATTTTATTTCTTCGTAAGCTCGCCCCACCCACACCTGGGGCCAGTTCCGCAAGTGGTAAAGTAAAGAATAAAAATTGAAGAATAAAGTAAAATGACAAATGGAAAGTAAAGAATAAAGTAAATATTGAAGAGTAAAGTAAAAATTGAAAAAGAAAAGTTAAAAGTAAAGTTAAGAGTAAAGTAAAAAATAAAAAGTAAAAAAGTAAAGTAAAAAAGTAGAGTAAAGAAACAAACAGAAAATAATGATGACATGTAAAAAAAAACGAAAGTAAAAGTTTTTTCTTTACTCTTTACTTTTTGCTTTACTATTATGTACCCTAAGTAAATTTTGTAAAGGAAGCATTTTAAAGGTTATGTTCTTTGCACAACCTTAAACATTGACCCCTCCCATGTAAATCACTATAAATCAATATTTCAAGTGTCTAACAAAAAAGTTGTGCAAAGTCATTTTTTGTCAGACACTTAGGAGGGTGGTGGGACCAGGTGCCGGTTCCGCAACTGGAAAAGTTTAGAGTTAAAAGTTAAGAGTTGGATAAAATGACAAATGATAAGTTAAGAGTAAAGTTAAAAGTTAAGAGTTGAGTAAAATCATTTGCTGTTTTACTCAACTCTGAACTCTTAACTTTACTCATAACTAGTGATGTAAAAGCGCCATGGCGCTGGCGCTTGGCGCTAGCGCCAAAGCAAAAAGCGCCATGGCGCTTTTGGCGCTTGGCACACTTTTGCTGTGGCGCCATTGGCGCTTGGCGCTGTGCTACGGAAAAGCGCCATGGCGCTTTTGGCGCTTGGCGCTATTTTGCTGTGGCGCCATTGGCGCTTGGCGCTCGCATGCCAAAAGCGCCATGGCGCTTTTGAAGCTTGGCGCCAAAAGTCTGGCGCTTTTTACATCACTACTCATAACTTGTCATTTGTCATTTTACTCAACTCTTAAGTTTTAACTCTTAAATTTTCCACTTGCGGAACTGGCCCCTGGTAAGGATCTTTTAAACGAAATTGAAATGCAATGAACAGCGCTATAGTAAATCGCCGAGGGTCACCCCACTGGCATATAGTAGAGTAAGGTGTTGGCTGCACTCCCACCAAATTTCAGCTCCCTACCCCCCACACTGCTGGAGATACTGCACCCATAGTGAAACCAAATCAGAAAGGGTGTCGGATCTGAGTGGGACACTGAAAAAGCCAAAAAAGCATCTATGGCAACCCACCATGTAGCGTATGGCCGTCTGCCCCCCCCCCCATTGATACTGTGTAGAGTGGGGTTACAACTATATGACCCTGCATATTCAGCTTTGCACTCCCCCCGTAGCAGGAGTTAAGGCGCCCAAAGTGAAATCAAAAATAGGGTGCCGGGTCTGGCCAGGAAGGTGTTTACATATCTATCTAGCAATTTTTCTCCCTTTTTTCCTTCTAAAGCTTGAAAATCATATATACTGAACCCCTGCGAACACCCCCCCCCCTCCAAAAACAACAAGTATCCACTTGATTAGTGATGGAATGGCGCCAAAGTACGCCACACTATGGAGCCCTTTTACTACTTTTGCTACTTGTGCACCGGTATAGGGCCTTTGCAGCTTGGGTTGGGTTATGGTATCGTTTTAACATTTGTAGTCCAAAAATTATGAGGGATCACTGCGGCACGAATCAAAAGCAAAATAAAAGACGATTACCTAGCCGGTAGAAAGGTTGTTAGATAGTTCTGTAATTTGTGCCATTTTGACGTGTTTGTGAAAACATGCGGTACTGCAACAGTAACGAAAATGAATATTTCATGTCGACTGGCGGACAAAATCTTTGCTCAAAATCACACGCGCCCGCGCATTTACATCAAGCCATCAATTGTCTCCAGTGCCAATTGCAAAATATCAAATCAAATAATTCAAGTTGAAAAGTGTTCATGTTTATCAGATAAAGCCTTTGATGCTCACCGCCGAACATCACTCAGATGCGAATATCGTTTGGCGAAATCACAACTTAAGTCACTGAGGCGGGGCAATAAATATGTGACCATACACAAGCGGTGTATGTGCGCGTCTGTTCGCAGCACTTCAGCTGGGATGTATAACTGTGACCATCCAGAAGCGTAATGTGTGCCAAAAGGGATCGGGTAATACACGGGGATCGGAAGTTGGCACACGTCCAAGTTACCGGTTGCGTATTGTGCAAACGAGGGTTAAAGCTCATAATCTCTGAAATTTGCCCTCTTTTTCATATTATCATCTTCATAATCGGTGTTTTCGTCTATACACATGGTTATACACCTATTTTTAGCCTACTTTATTTTTATTTATAGCAATTTCGGAAGTTTCGGCTGGTTGCCAACTTCACAATAAGGGGTATCCCCGCTAAAGGCATTATAAATATGAATAATATTCAGATTTTCACGTAAATAAAAGATATAACATCGCAGTGGGGCTTGAATATCAAATTATAAGGGCAGAGTAAATATTCACGCATAAATACAATAGCACACCAGACTCTTCCCGCAACGTGGTTCAATACATTGATTCAGATATGTACCAGTAAAAGACTGCTTCGCTAGCGCCGACAAAATCGCGTATATTTTCCCGAATTGGCGGCTTTTCGATTTTGAAAAATGCTGTATCGGTCAAAAAAGAAATTCGGCGCTTGACCGTTGTTCGTCGTCTATCTCTCTCGAAATTCTCCATTATTCCGGGCTCAAATCGCGACAAAATTCAAAATTAAAAAATGTCCGAATCGAAACGGCCGGAGCTGGCGGAAGTTCCGGAACGAGTGACGGATTCCAAAGCGAATGTAACTTACATTCGAGGCAGATTTTTGGGCAAGGGCGGCTTCGCTAGATGCTACGAGCTGAAATCGCCCAAGGACGGCAGCGTGGTGGCTGGAAAAGTGGTCGCAAAATCGATGCTTGTCAAGAAGCAACAGAGAGATAAGGTGCCGTTTTGCAAGCTTCCCGAAATTGCGTGTTTTTGTGCTGTGTTGGCCTTCCTGGTTGACAAATACTTTCAAATTCGACATTTCGAGTTGACATTGGGCTAACTTGGTATTCATTTATTTTGTTAGTTCAGAAGAGCTGATTTTTTCCCTATTTTCTATCATCGCTTTGCGTGTAACTTCGCAAGTTCGCAACATAAACTTCATTCACAATTCCTTCCACAATTGAGGCGTCCAATTCTAAAAGTCGACAAGTCCACAATATGAAAATTTCGATTGAACTACGGAAACGTCATCTGGGACTACGTCTGCACATTTTTCATAATTTTCCATAAATTTTTTGACCTCACATGCCCATATGGCATAGTGCCAAATTTGACATTTTTTGGGAAAAATGCAAAAAAAATGGGCAAGAAGTCGAGAAGTCCATCCTCCGCATCCTTTTTTTATAGGACAAAAACGCAAGAAATGTGATAAATCAACTGTGGACACCGATTTCTAAAAGGCGACAAGTCCATATTTTTCCCATAAGGCAGCCTCGGCTTCCCCGGGAACAAAAATGTTCTCGCGTGCAAGAAGTCGACAAGTCCATTTCCTTCCCCGAAACAGTTGCTCTGACCGAATGGAATTTTATGGACACTCAATTTTTAACATATTCGTTGAGTGAAATGGCTGAAAATTTGACACTTTATTGTCAACATATGGAACTTAAAGGAAATCATGAGAGAGCTAAATTGGACACGCACCATGGGCCTGGAATTGGGTTTGAAACTTGAAATACGATTTACTCAAAATCACATTTTGTGGAGATGTCGACTTTTAGAATTAGACTCCTCAATTCACAATCAAGTTAGTTCGTTGTGTAACCACTTGGAAACCGTAGATGGCGCAAGAGATCGCCATACATCGGAAACTGTCGAACGAGCACGTGGTTCGTTTCATCAGCTACTTTGAAGATTCCGCCAATATTTACGTTTTACTGGAGCTGTGCGAACGCAGGGTCAGTTTGTGGATTGTATTTTTGTCGCTTGAAATTTTTCGGTGGTAATAGTGAAGTTGTTTCGGTATAGTGCAGTGATATTTATAGCAAAATGTGCTGAACCCTTATAAACTCTGTGCACATTTTCAGTCACTCATGGAGCTGCACAAGCGACGCAAGGCCATCACCGAACCAGAGGCACGCTATTTCACTTATCAGGTGGGGAATATTTGAGTTTATGTAAAGGTATTTTCACACAGCCACGACAAAAATTTGTGTGACGACAAAAATTTCGGTCTTTTAACGAGGGCGATCAAGATCAAGGCTTCTGACACTAGAAGTCTTCAATTTTCAGACAAAAAGATGGTTGAACTTGAACAGCGGCCGGAAAACGGAAAAAAATTGCACTTGGCGGAAAACGGAAACGGAAAAAAATTTCAGCGGCCGGAAAACGGAAAAAGAGGCCGGAAAAACGAAAATGGAAAAATCTAATTTGCATGGAAATGGAAAAACTTGCTGAAATTTTGCCGGAACACGGAACAAATTTGCTGAAATTTTGCTGGAAGTGGAAAAAATTTGCAGTAATTTTGCTGGAAACAGAAATTTTTTACATCAATGACAATCTGCATGAATTTTTACCAGTTTGGCTTATCAGAAAACAGAAAGTTGAGCCAGAAAAAGGTAAAATGAGGCAGAAAATGGAAAATTGAGGCGGAAAATGGAAAAAAGGTGGAAAATCTGGAAATTTAGCCGGAAAACAGAAAAACAGAAACGGAAAAAAAAGTTGCCGGAAAACGGAACGGAAAACGGAAAAAAAATTTTCAGCAGCCGGAAAACGGAAATGGAAATTTGACACCCTAGTTGAAATATCGAAATCTTTGTCCTCACAAACACTTCTCATAGCTGTCCGAAACCCTCTCAAATTCACATCAATTCATCTGCCAAAGACATTCATTTTCAACATCGAAAAAATCACCATTGATTTTAACAGATTTGCCTGGGCACGTCGTACATGCACAACACGAAGGTGGTTCATCGCGATTTAAAATTGGGCAACGTGTTTTTGAACGAGCAGATGCAGTGCAAAATTGGCGATTTTGGCTTGGCCACCGTGTTGGATTATGATGGGGAGAGAAAAAAGTTGGGCATTCCGTTTTTTATTTTTGAGTTTCCATTTGTTCCAATGGGAGATGCGTAGGTGGGGGGTGCGCGACGAAATTTACTTCCTGATTTACCTGAAACGTACATTTGTAGTTGAAGAAAATGGTTAACATTGAGCTAGAAAATTGTGTTCTGCAAGTGAAGGAAAGGCATTGCATCTGAAATTGTCCATTTCTAGCACTATCGGAAAGCTCATGAACTATCCAAAAAATTACTTTATAGTAAAACCTAATGTCGCAAAAACATAAACCTAAATTTAAATTGCCCCAAACTCAGAACGCTTTGTGGTACCCCGAACTATATCGCTCCAGAAATGCTCAGCAAAAAAGGGCACTCGTACGAAGTAGATTTGTGGGCGGTGGGCTGCATTTTGTACACTTTGATGGTTGGCAAGCCCCCGTTTGAAACCAGCAGCTTAAAAGGTGCGTATACTTTTTGTGCTCGCGTCATAGCATGTCGAAATGGCGTGAGTGATCAATAAAGCTGAAATTTGTCTTTGAAAATCCGTTTCATTTGAGTAACATCAAGGACGTAGCCAGGAGGGGGCGGCCGCCCCCCCCCCCGCCCCCCTCCCGGGCCGGACCAAAAAATGTGCCAGAAATGGCACTTTCAGAAGACGATTTGGTCGACAGTTTGAAAAAAATTTGCGGGCATTTTCAATTCACAACATATACTTTCGGCTGACCGGTCTCCGCGGCCTCGAAGCCAGAGAAAATGGACTCAATTCGTGTCCATGTCGCTGTATATGCCTGTAAAATGCAGACGTATACTGCTGTTTTGGCGTCAATGCCAACGCCAGTGGCGCCATGGCGTGGCGCCTACGAATGGCGCCAGCGCCATGGCGCAATTCCCCTACTACAGGGATAAAATTGTAGGGGGGGGGGCGGCCTCCGTTTACAATCAGCCCCACCCCCCGCTCAAAAATCCTGGCTACGTCCCTGAAAAACAGACACTACGACTTGCCACTATGGGCCCGCACACTAGTTGACATCAAAAGTCGAGTCAACTAAATTCAACAAAATTGTTTAATATGATTTAATACTTACGTATATGATAGAGCATAGTTACGTATATGATAGAGCAGGGGTCTCCAAGATTTTGGCCTTCGCGGGGGCTGGATAGATAGCAAATCGCTCCTCCGGAGGGATAGATAGCTGAAAAAAATTTCTGGGGGGGGGGGGGCTCGCGGGGGCAAAATATATAGGCTTTTTCAGTGCATAGAAGGCCGAAAGGGGAAAAAAATCGCTAATAATCGGTCAAAAGTAGGTTTAAAATGGCTAAACACAGGCATATAACCATGCATATAGCCGGAGAGCACAATTTTGAAGGTGAAAAACTATAAAAAGGTGCGAAAATTGACAATTTTGAGCTAAAATTGGGGCAAAATTTGCTGAGCTGAGCTGAGGGGCTGAGCGATTTGGGGGGGGGGTCTTTAGGGGTAGTAGCCAAAAATTTTGCCTCAGGATAGATAGATAGCTGCTGAGCGACAGTGTAGCATTCCGCACCTAAACCTATTCCGCATCTGTGCCCATCCCGCATTTGTGCCCATCCCGCATGTTGATGATGCCACATGCGGGATGGGCACAGATGCGGGATGGGTAAGAAAAAATGCGGGATGGGCACAGATGCGGAATGGGTTTAGGTGCGGAATGGTCCCTCGCCAGCTGAGCGGCCTCTGGGATAGATAGATAGCTGGCGGATTTGGGGGTGGGGGGCAGCCCCCCCCCTAGGAGACCCCTGTGATAGAGCATAGTTACGTATATGATAGAGGATTAGGGTTGGGAAAAAAAAACGTTTTTTTAAACTCGATGTTTTTTTTAAAAAACGTTGTTTTTTTTAAACGTTTTTTTAAAACAAAAAACGTTTTTTTTTAAAAGCTCCCAGATATGATCTTGTGTCAACATATATAGGTATATCAGACAGTGGCAATACACTGTGATGTTATATATAACCATATAATGGCTGTTGAGCCATGGGATAGCATTATAAGTGGTGATTTGTGTCAAAAATATCCATTTTTCGTCAACATATCGTTCCTATATCGCCTTATAGTCGAATGTTTGTGACATCAGGTAAAATTTGGCATGGAATAGCGATGAAACAAGGTTAGGAGGTTGTTACTTTGGGAGTGAAGTTACACACTGTGGAGGTACATGGAAGCACATTACCTCAATATTATATTACTACACCCAGGGACGTACGCAGGATTTTTGAGCGGGGGGGGGGCGGATTGTATTCGGAGCCCGGCGAACGGGGGGCGGCGGCGCCCCCCCCCTAAAATTTTGCCCTATAGTAAAGGATTAGAGCCATGGCGCTGGCGCCATTTGTAGGCGCCAGCGCCATGGCAGTATTGGCGATGGCGTTGGCGCCAACGTCTACCATGCAGCTATCTTTTTATACCTATATATGGTACTAGGTCCGCTTTTGGCACTCTTGGACACTTTTCTAGTGCAATTTGACGCTTGAAAATACATATTCAAGAATGGGGTGGGGATTTGCGCGCAAAAAAATTTTTAAAGTGCCTACAAGTTCGCCTCAGAAAAGTGCCATTTCTGGCAAATTTTTCTGTCCGGCCCGGGAACGGGGGGGGGCGGCCGCCCCCCCGCCCCCCCCCTGCGTACGTCCTTGACTACACCGACATATGACGGCTTATTAACCCATGGTAGCATATATAAATGGATACTTTGATACTAAAAATGCCACAACAACCAATGAAAACAACCACCAATGTCAATTTGTGTGTGAAATTGCGCGCTTGCGCGCAAAAATTTTGCAAAATACCTAGTGCTTAGTACTAAAAATTTCGGTCGATGTTTTTAAAAAAAAACATTTCGGACGTCATGTTTTTAAAAAAAAATCGGCCAACCCTATAGAGGGATTGACTGTATTTTCCGTCCGGCCTAGGCTTGGCTTGGGTTGCACGCGGGAAGTTTTTTATAAAGAGTCGCGTCTGCTGACCAAATTGCACGCATGTGGTTGACTTCTAATGAAAAACACGACCCCCACACTGCACACGTATTTGATTGCGCCGATTGGATTGACACTTTTCATGCCAACAATTTTGTGCGGAATGGATCAAAGGCTGTATGCGATCGGATTAAGCGTACATTTAGCGTAGATCATTCCCGTTTTTTGTCACATCATTCAAAGTTTACATCAGAATAGATAGTTGACAATGGTGAATTCAGACTTTTACAAAAATACATTTTATAAATACATCTACAAAATTTTGACTTAAGTGGATATGTAAAAAAACATTTGAAGAGTGAGAATTAAAATTGCATGTAAAAAACGAAGTAAACTTGTTCTTATCATAAACACCTTCCCGGTCAAGTTAGCCATACATTTTTTTATTTCACTTCGGAAGCTATATCTCGGGCTATGGTGAGGTTATAGTGCTGAAACTTTGTCATCACAGCAGAGCACATCAAATATTGCCAAATATAAGTATTTACACACACCAACGTAAGCCACCACACCCAATCTGAGCAATAATCCCGAGTGAGTCCAGAGTTAATCCCATGGCACTCAACCTTTGATCCATTCCGCAACCGACCCCGACCTGAGTTCATCATCAAGGCGGGGTCAATGCCTAAAAACCTTCCCAAGCGCAAGCGGGCAGCGTGCCAAGCCGGACGGAAAGTAGTATCTAGCTATAGAGGATAGTTGATTTTTTGTCGTGACACTTAAATTTTAATTGTTTATGTAAAGTGTCATACTTTTAAATTTTTTGTGTTATTCAGTTAACATTCAGTTGACACGAATTTACGGTGTCAACTAGTGTGTGTGGGCCCTATCATGAAAAATTGATAATTTATCCTTATTCACCATGTGATCATCAATCTACCCCCCCCCCATTTCCCAGAGACCTACTCTCGTATAAAGAGGAATGAGTACCACGTGCCACCGAGGCTGTCCGATCACGCCAAACAGCTCATTAATCGGTTACTAGCCGCCGAGCCTACGCACAGGCCCAATATTAGCGAGACACTTCAATTTGAGTTCTTTACTAAAGGTCTGTTTTTTCCTGGGTTTGTTTGTGAATGTTTCTTTGTTGTGCTAAAATTGCCTGAGCTGCGTCTTTCACACCACAAGTTGAATTACTCACAGTCAATCTGCGAATTACATTTTATTTGCGACTCTTTCCGGTAGAGATACATTTCTAACTGCGTAAATGTCGAGCTTCTTTTTGCTGTCAGAAAGACATTGCAGCCCAAACTAAGTCCTACGCCACTGGCACACATTCAATTTACCCACTTGAAAACTCAGCAGACAGCACACTTAGTATGGAAACTACCATAATTTAATAAATAAAATCTTGTGATAAATTTCGTGATTACTTATTTGATAGTAAAAACGAAATATTATGACTAAAAACTGTATAATTTATGGTTCATTATTCGAAGGTTTATGGTAGGTTTTCATACTAAGTGTGATGTAGGGTTCAAACGGGATCCCGATCCCGGATCCCGTGAAATTCCGGGATTTAGCAGTCCCGATCCCGAAACTTTTCAAATCCCGATCCCGAGAAACTCCAAAGTCCGGGAAAAATTAGTGGAAATTATCAAAAGTGTAAAAACAACGTTTCTGCATGCAAAAATGTGAACGCAAACCCCCAGCGTTCATTTTATGCCACGTTTCTGGCATCCAACAGTGTGTTTAGACCTTTATGAACAACTGTGGATGCCAAAACATTGGCCAATATCTCTATCACAAGACCCCGATCCCGAAAAAATGCCAATCCCGATCCCGTGACCCCAATCCCGGCCAATCCCGATCCCGAAATCTCAAAAAACCAATCCCGATCTCGAAAAGTCAATCCCTTTTGGACCCTAGTGTGATGTCCGTCTACCAATCTTCCCACAACTCCCAGGCTACATGCCGGCGCGCCTGCCCACCACGTGCCTGTCAATGGCGCCGCATTTTCCCGACGCCATTGTGCAGCGCCATTCGCTGTCGGCCGCCGGCCAGCCAATCAACGCCGTGCCGGGAGGCGGAGCCAACGCCAGGGAAGCGGCTTTTGGCAGAGAGCCAAATTATGGCAGTGGTGCCAGGCCGCTGCAACAGAGGCAGATGCACGTGCAGCAAGGTGGGTTTGGTGCGCTATTTTAAATGGTTTTGTCCATTGGACCGTTTGCTGCGTTTAACAAAGGACTTTCTGCGGGCTTCGTAATCAAAGGCAGTGAAGCACTGATAGGGATGGTGGGCGCATACCGCGCAGACAGGCGTCTTGGCACATATCTTGGCAGTGCCCACCACAGGATGCCTGTGCGAACATCTGGCCATATCTTTTTTCAAATATTCGGACGGGGTGGTTGACATGAAAAATGTTAGAAAGTGAATTTTGCAAGTGTATATTTTCCAAAAAAATGCGCTTGCGCGTTCACCAAACCAACACGACCCCCATCCAATAAAAACGCTTTTAAATAGTTCAAAAGTAGTTTTTCTATGGTCAATTAACCCTCTCATCCACCCACCAGGGGTCTCCAGGATTTTGGCCCTCGCGGGGGCTGGATAGATAGCAAATCGCTCCTCCGGAGGGATAGATAGCTGAAAAATTTTCTGGGGGGGGGCTGGCGGGGGCACAATATATAGGCTTTTTCAAGGTTAAAAAGGCAGAAAGGGGAAAAAAATCGCTAATAATTAGTTAAAAGTAGCCAAAAGTAGGTATAAAATGGCTAAAAATAGGTATATAACGATGTATATAGCCGGAAAGCACGATTTTGAAGGTGAAAAACTATAAAAAAGGTGCGAAAATGCGTGATTTTGAGCGAAAATTGGGACAAAATTTCTCAAAAACGACTCCAGATAGATAATTAGCTGAGCGATTTGGGGGGGGGGGTCTTTGGGGGTAGTAGCCAAAAAATTTGCCTCGGGATAGATAGATAGCTGAGCGGCCTCCGGGATAGATAGCTGGCCGATTTGGGGGGGGGGGCAGCCCCCCCCCCCTAGGAGACCCCTGCCACCCACCCATCTCCCCTCCACAGACGCTCCTCTGCAACCGGCGAACGTGTTGTCGCCCAAGGAGCGCGCCAGGCACGACATCCTGTGCGCGCCCGTCAGGCCGCTCGTGTCCGTGCCCGAAGATGGCACCGTGCCAGGGTCCAGGTTGCAGCCCGATGGCATGCCCGCCCTCGGCCAGGGCGACGATAAGAGTTCGTTGTTTTGGGCTTGGTGGGCGGAGTTTGGGTACCGTATTTTTTGTAATGGGAAGATGCTTCTAGCGGAATGGGATCTCTAATAGAACGGTGGGTTTTGGTTATTTTTCCTTCTGAAAAGAATACAACGACAGCCTCTAGTAGATTGTCAGGTAGTCTCCGACACAACGGCGCTAAAAAGTTACAAAACAAAACACTCCACTCTTCTATTTGAAGAAATACGGTATTTGATGGTCTGGTTTATGTAAGAGCGCTGAGCTATTGATTCGTTTTCGGGCAAACTGCGGAAAACTATTCGAGTAATTTATAGGATTATAATTTGTAATTTTTCTAACCGTTTACATGGCGTCGATGTTTTTATACTGCGACAAAAGTAAAACGCTACAAAGCTTCATCGCAAAGAAAATTAATGAAAATTTATCTGGTGAAAAATCTTTTTAAATTGTTTTAAAATCTTTAAAATCTTTTTAAATGTCTATATTCCAGGCAATATCCCCCTGGATTACTATCTGCGCGATCTGCACACGCAACTTTCAAATCTTTTGTTAACGAAACCCGGTGACAAAAATCCGAATTTAGCCAGCGCTGAGGATGACGCGGAAGATCCCGCATCTTGTCCAGTTTTTTGGATTTCAAAATGGGTTAATTTTTCTTCTCGGGTGTTGTTTTTCGGTGTTTTCGTTTTCGTTATTTTTTTATATTGGCCCAATGGAAAAGAAAAAATTAGATGCACCATTTTAGAAACATGGCTGTATTAGCATATCAAAAATGACCTAATTGATGTCACGAAAAAAGATTTTTCCAATTTCTCGAGAATATCCAATATTGTCAACAAAAACTTATAAACAAAACATGCTAAATGTTTACAATAATCCAACAGTCGTGTCAGAAAATTCAACAATTGCCCTGGAACACTCACACTTCTTACTTGAATGTTCAGGCAGGCTACAATTTTATTTAGTTAATATTTCGGCTGCCATTTAATTATGCATTGGTTTTCAGGTGGACTATTCAGACAAATACGGTCTGGGCTACCAATTGTGCGACAATGCGGTCGGCGTGCTGTTTAATGATTCTACAAAAATGATGCTCGATGCTCACGGCAGACAGGTGGTATAAACGTTGTGTATTTTGCGTGGAGTTCTGACCTTTTACAAAAAATTTTTTCCATGTTATATGATATAATATCCGAATATTTAAAGTAGATATTCACGCAACAAAAACGTACATTTATTTGCTTGCCGCATTCCCAAATACTGCGCTTTGAAAAGTCGTGGCACTTCAACCCGGTCATCTTTTTTAGTTATTCTTTTTCACCCCATCAAATTCACAACAAAAGGAAAATAATGTAACATTTTTATTCCAGGTGCAATATACTGACGTGGCTGGCAATGAGTTCTACCATCCGAGCGGCGGCATGCCGCACACGCTGCAGAAAAAGTACACGCTGCTCAATTATTTCCGCTCTTATATGCAGTCCACTTTATTGAAGGTACTTGGGGTGGGCGGAGTTTATAATTTGTTCCTTTTTTGTTTTTGCGCGAAAACTGATGTTACGTTTCAGAGTTCGTTTTTAGACTTTGTAATTGGCAGAAATTTTCCCCTGCATAGTAAATCTGTCTGAGATTCATAATAATAATACTAAACATCTGCACCAATAACATAAATCAATTTAATATCAACAAGCCCGCCACAACTCGCGTGCTTAATTGTCAACTGCCAAATTCGTCAACTGAAATTCCAGACTGGCGCCGATCAAGCGCCAGCGCCCGGGGACGAATTGGCGCGGCTGCCATTGCTGCGCCATTGGTTTCGCACGCGCAGCGCCATTGTGCTCCATTTGACCAATGGCACGCTACAGTTGAACTTCTTTGAAGATCATACTAAGGTCGGTGGTTGCCGATTGATGGAAGATCATAATTAGTGATTTTTAGCGCTTTGCACATTCCTGGCGGCAAGCGCCATTTTACTGGGTGGGGACACTGAAAAATAGCACCAAGCGCCAGGGGTCTCCAGGATTTTGGCCCTCGCGGGGGCTGGATAGATAGCAAATCGCTCCTCCGAAGGGATAGATAGCTGAAAAAAATTCTGGGGGGGGCTCGCGGGGGCAAAAAATATAGGCTTTTTCAATGCGTAGAAGGCAGAAGGGGAAAAAATCGCTTACAAAACCGGTTAAAAGTAGCTAAAATGGGCTAAAAATAGGTATATAAACTAGGGTTCAAACGGGACCAGTTTTTCGGACCGGGACCGGGACCAGAAATTTTCTAATGTCGGGACCGGGACTGGGGGTTCGGGACCGGGACCTGGACTGGCTTTTTTCAATTGTCGGGACCAGGACCGGGACCGGGACTTGGATTTGCCGAACCAGGTACTGGCACCGCGGTATTGTTTGAACCTTATTGGTATGTAATATCCAGCCAATGTTGTTCCACACACCTCCACTGTGTGAAGGACCACTCTCAATGTATCAGCCTTTTCTTATAACATTATTCAAGCAGTATTCCATTGCCATCTTCACTTGAAGTTGTGAATATATGATGAAACGCAATGTACGCAGGATTGTTTTGGGAGAGGGGGGGCGGCGCCATTTGTAGATGCCAACGCCATGGCAGTATTGGCGCTGGCATTGGCGCCAACGTCTACAATATAGGTATCTTTATATACCTATATTTCGTACTAGAATCATGTTGGGGACCTTTCTAACGCTGTCACATTATGGAAAAATACATAGTAATCATTGGCTGGGTATTTGCGCGCTTGCGCGCAAAATTTTTTTATATGTTCCTACAAAATCGCTTTAAAAAAGTGCCATTTCTGCCAAAAAAAAAATTGAAAAATATGTTTTTTCCATCCCTTGTCGGGACCGCTATAAAATTCCGGGACCGGGACTGGGTGGTCGGGACCGGGACTGGCTTTTTTTAATTGTCGGGACCGGGACCGCCCCAGTCCCGACTTTTTGCCGAACCATGTACCGGGACCGCGGTCCCGTTTGAACCCTAATATAAACATGTGTATAGGCGAAAGCCGCGATTTTGAAGGTGAAGAACTATAAAAAGGTCCGAAAATTAGCGAATTTGGTCAAAAATCGATGTGAACTTGGGTATAGTCTATCAAAAATCGCTTCAAATAGGTAGTTAGCTGGTCGATTTGGGGGATAGCTTTTAGAACTAGGATAGATTTAAATAAAAAACGTTTGAAAAAAAACATCGGCCAACCCTAGGCTCAACATCTATTTTATGTCCGTGTGGTCAGAGCTGCTCATAAAGTGTCCCTTTATTTTATTTACTGTTCTACACCCACTTTTGAGTCATTTTGAGAAAAAAATCTGATTTAAATTTTGAAAAAAAAAATTTAAAATTTCATATTGATTCCAAAAGTAGATTTTTACCAACCGTCATAAAATGGCGTTTTGAATAACTTTAGAATACTTCTTACCCCTTCAGGTAATTCTCTGCCCGTTGATGGGGGCGGTTAGCTTTATCGACCACGACAGGCAATTTCGCACATACAAATTGCAATTGCTCGAGAAAACTGGCTGCAACAGAGCACTGGCGTAAGTTTGACAGGGGGATTTTTCTGCTACGTTTCAGTTGTGCGTGGGGCGCCATAGATGGCTGCAATGTACATTTTTCCAATGATTTTTGTACTCCATGTATATTCAGGGTTCGTTTAATGTGAATGTGTCTGGTAGCGGATACAGGGTTTGAGACATTCGGGGTTTTTCGTGGCAGGGCCTCATTTTAAAGATACCTTAAAGCAGGGGTCTCCAGGATTTTGGTCTTCGCGGGGGCTGGATAGATAGCAAATCGCTCCTCCGGAGGGATAGATAGCTGAAAAATATTCTGGGGGGCTGGCGGGGGCACAATATATAGGCTTTTTCAAGGTTAAAAAGGCAGAAAGGGGAAAAAATCGCTAATAATCAGTTAAAAGTAGCCAAAAGTAGGTATAAAATGGCTAAAAATAGGTATATAACCATGCATATAGCCAGAAAGCACGATTTTTAAGGTGAAAAACTCTAAAAAGGTGCGAAAAGTAGTGATTTTGAGCGAAAATTGGGGCAAAATTTCTCAAACACGACTCCAGGTAGATAAATAGCTGAGCGATTTGGGGGGGGGTCTTTGGGGGTAGTAGCCAAAAATTTTGCCTCGGGATAGATAGATAGCTGAGCGGCCTCCGGGATAGATAGATAGCTGGCCGATTTGGGGGGGGCAGCCCCCCCCCCCCTAGGAGACCCCTGCCTCAAAGGTACTTAAAGATATTTTAAAGGTACCTCAAAGATACTTAAAGATATCCCTTAAGATAAATATAAAATTGACTTCTGTGGAAGTTCTGAAAATTTGCAAACGTTCTTAACGTTATCATGACCAATGACTGAATGACCAACAAAGAGCCATCCTTAATCTATTGCATTCAAATAAAGTACCCTCTCAAAAATCACAGTTCCCGCTTGCGGTACGCCAAAACAATGGTGGAACGAATGTTGACCCAACCCTCTACAACCACGATGGGCTCAGGGCAGGTTTACAGTGGAACGACTGTATCCGCAACTGGCACCGTGCCAACGCTGAGTGGGTCCAGTGGGAAACGAGTGGGTACTTCCCAACGACAGGATAGTGGCAGCGTAAGAATGCACAGTGTGGCTTCGAGTAGAGTTTGAACTGGAGTGGGTGTTGTATGATTTTTACTTGTCTTGTATTTATGTGTGCGGGAATGTATTTGGGGTTAGCACATCTGGCGATATTGAAACAAAAATAGAAAAGTTTGTTAGTGCTGCACGTGCACTTACGTTTCCGAGTACGACCCCGGAATGGTTTCTCAGAAAAAAATCGTGGTAAATACATAAAACAGAAGTGTGCATAATAACTGGATATTTTTAACCGTACGAATACATCCCTGCATTTACACATGTATGTAAATACAGATATGTTCGGTGCATTTGCAGTACATCAGTGTTTACTTGCAGTGATTTGTTTCACCGGAACGTCATATTGGTACATAATTTGTTTTGTTTTTTTGACAGGTCACATCTTTCAATTTCGGTGGAAAGAGGGGGAGTGTATGTTCACTCAAAAATACTAAAGAATTGATGTGTTTATTTCTCGTTGCGATGTAATCATTCTAGGTGAAACATGACGGCGAGAACTCGGCCGTAAAGTAAACCCGGCCGTAAAGTAAACCCGGCCGTAAAGTAAATCCGGCCGTAAAGTAAATCCGGCCGTAAGGCATAGTTGTACAAACGTATTTACGTTTACTCGATAAATACGTATACTCGAGTGCTGCGTAAATACGTTTACGTTTCCTCCCGAAAAAATACCGGTACTCACTTACTCGCGTACTTTGAAAGTACGCGGGTACAGAAAACGTGATTGAGAACGTTTTTTGAGTGCATAAAGAGCAAAAAATCACTCACACGAATATAAACGGCTGAAAAAAATAGCGTAAAATAACATTGGAAATTATAGAATTCGCGATGGGTAGGGAAAGCGACGACTCTCGCTTTCACCTGTACTCATTTTTACGTTTTCCTAGGTACAAAACTAAAGTAGCACCCTCTACTTTACGGCCGGGTTTACTTTACTGTCGGACCATCCCCAAACATGACAGTTATAGTACGAATTTAAGCAAAACTATGACGAGCTATCTAAATATGGATGTACTCTATTTTAAGATTTTTCATCATTAAATGTAGTTTCTCACTATTGTCTTAAAATATACTGATAAAAATCTCTTTGGCATCGGGTCATTCCTGAAGTCTTCAACCTAATTCTTCAACCTAAAATCATCATGTAAATATCATCTATTTTTCAACGTCACAAAATTTTCAACGTGGTCGGTGCTGAAACTTTTTCTTGTCCAATTATTTGTGATTCATTTTATTTTGACTAAGATGCTTCACCGCAAAGTATAACTTTTTGCTGAGTGCTATCCGACAGTGACCGATTGTGGGGAATTTCCGTATTTTTCTGCAAATCGATCTATCCCCAAAGAGAAACTCTGTTTAGAAATCTGTCGCTTTTTGGCACTGTTTGAGTTTCATATAGTACGCCTTTTGAGTTTTAATACGTTTTGGTCTGAATGTTATGGGGAAAATTCTGGGTCCTGTGCATCTATATAACGATGTTGACCATCTAAATCGATATTCTGTAACAAAAATGGTCGATATTCAGTTAGAGAAATATGTGCCTGCAACCCAAAATACACATCATTCCACTTTACCGCGCCTGGTAGATGCTAGCAAAACATGATAATCCCCTCCCCACCCCGTTTGCTAGAGAAAAATACGATAAATCCCTATTTGCAAGAGTTTATACATAGGTATTAACAACAGCCTAAATGTTTATATGCGAGATCCAGCTTCCCCTTGAGATAATTGCCCAAGGATATCGTCATTTTACCCGATAATTTCCGTTAAAAAATCTAATCATAGAAAATCTGTAGGATTTGTACATATTGTTGGCATGACTTTCACCACCTAGGGGTGTACAGATGGTAAATCGCATTGGCTATGCCCAAATGGGGGTGTACAGTTGTTCTTGCAACGTGTTTATGGTGCAAACTTTTTGTGAGCAAGAACTAAATATAAAAAGTGATTCTGACGGTCAATTCGGGTAATGCTGGCTAACGATGGCAACTCGTCTGGAAAAAGTATTTTTAATAACATTGAATTTCGAATTTTAACGAAAGAAAATTCGCATTTTCAAGTTCTGTTGTGTAGGTAATTTTCAAAAAAAGTTTATTGCGGCACTTTTAAACTAAATTTTTTTTTTACGAATTCCTTTTTGCCATCGTTAATGTGGGCAGATAGCTGAGCTATTGAGGGGGCATAGTGGGTCCGTAAACCGTCGTATTGCCGTTGATAGATAGCCGAGTGCGGTCTCACATAAAAAGGCGGAGTCTCTGAGGGGTTAACCCCGCCCATCGAAGACGCCTTTTTCCTCGCATAGTTCTAATTTTCCGGCTTCTGAGATCAACAATTCACGCAATTCGTGGCATCTGCTCAATGTCCGCCGCTGTATTAAGAGTGTCGCCGTACGACACCGGACGGGATGTCGGCTCGACGGCCGCGGTCGCTGAAAACGAAATTGATGCTTGTGAATGCGCACTTACGCCTGGCTGTATTTGATGGGGTTGACTGGAGGAAATACGGTATACCAATTATAAGGTTTTTCTGCCCTCTACGCCTTGAAAAGTTCTAGGTATATTACCTGTGGTAGTTGATTGAATTTTCAATCTGAGGTGTTAGTGTTGTACAGTTTCATACTGTGCGTGTTTAGAACCTGCCTCAGGTGTCAACAAATTTTTTTACGGAAAACGGAAACAAAATTGCCTTCGGAAACGGAAAGTTGACACCCTAAAACTGCCCAATTGTCTTGCAATTTCGTAGGCATGGGTGTTGTATATGGCAGTGCACTATTCCGCATCTAAACCCATCCCACATGTTGACCCGGAACACATTTTATTATACCTGGCATGTTGAAAATAGGTAATAAAACACATGACCTAGTTATTTTGAAGGTGAAAATCTATAAGAAGTATGAAACTTCGGGAATTTTGGTGAAAATTAGGGTAAAATTGCTCAAACGCGCACCAGATAGCTAGATAGCTAGGCAATTTGCGGGTGTGTGGGTGTTCAAAGGGAATGTAGCCAAAAAAATTTTCGCCAGGGATAGATTGATAGCTGGGCGGTTTGGGGTGGTGTTACCCACCCCCCTTTCTTACCCCTGCAGTCATAATGTGTCTATAATGGGTCTACATGCGGAATGGGCTTTGATGCGGAATGGGCCCTAGCCGTTGTATATGATTGGGCCATTTCTTTCCCCCCTGCCCACATACCATCCTTTGACACCGCGTCATCAATTTCTACGTTTTCTGGTAGTTCCAGTTCTTTGTCAACTTCCACTGGCTCTATTTCATCCAGCTGTGAGATTTCCGCGTTCTCCACATCACCAATGTCAGTGGTTTCTTCCTCGCTAGAATATCCCAGGTCATTTGGAATTGCCAGGCCGCCTGAGAGATGTTTGATGGGTCTGAAAGTTCCGCAAGTGGAAAAGTGAAAAACCGTTTGAGAAGTGAAATGATAAATAAAAAACAAGTGGCAAGTGACATGAAAAATATAAAAAATTATTTCTATTTTTCAGTTTTTTTGTCACTTGCCATTTTTCTCATCATTTCACTGACCAATTTACTTCTCATTTCCTATTTCACTTCGTACTTCCAATTCTCATTTCATTTCTCACTTCCATTTTCACTTCTCAATTCAGTTCTTATTTCACTTCCTATTTCTTTTTAACTTCTCTGCTTGCTCTTCTCCACTTGATTTAGTTATTTTGATTGTCCTTGACAACCGATAGCGTTTTAATAAAATATTATCTGAGAAAATCTCTCAATATATATGTAATAAATATATGGTTAAATCTCTCTGGAAACCATGGAAAAATATAAATGCAATATTTTTTTATTCTCTGATATTTTGAAAAATCTCTCAAAATTGTAGCCTATTGGTATTATTTTTAGTGAAGTTAATAGTGGCAAACAAGTGGTAAGAAATTGCTTGGCTTATCACGTTTGTAGGATTGGCCCTGCGCACACTAGTTTTCACACGAAATTTCAAAAATTCGTAAATGTGTTTTAAACGTGTTTGAATTATCCACAATGAGTTATTTTTAATCTCCGTCAACTGTAGTTGACGGCCAAATCATTGTGGAAAACTGAAATGCGTTCTAAGCTGATTTGTGAGTTTTCGAAATTTCGTGTGAAAACTAGTGTGTTTAGGCACGATGGACCATGCGCATCGTGCAATTTCAGTCAATCGCACTGCTAGAAAGTATTTGTCCAGCTAATTAAATTTCGCACCTGGTGCTGGAGCCGGAATAATGCTAGGATCTTTTTCATGCTCTTCCAGATTTGTTGGCGGTTCTGGCGATTCAATGATTATCGCTGTTTTCTCCTTAGGTTCAGGCTTTCCTTTGATGAAAACCAAACTTTGTGCATCGCTCATCCTTTGTGTTGGCCCATCGCCAACTTTGTTTTGCCTTAATTAAAGGATGAATTTTGCAGGATAACATATGTTTTAACATATTTCAATTTTAACATATTTTTAACATAAATGTTTTATCAAAGACAGCTTAAAAATTAGATCGTGAATAACATTTTACATTAGACAAAAGCGCTGTGATGAACCATATTTACAACAAAAGGGCAATATAGATAGGTTAGGTATAAATATATGCCCACAAATAACCAGTTGGTATAAAAAGCAGATGATTTACAAATTTAACACTATTCTACACTTAATGGGTGAGACTCTATATTTACTGAATTATTTGATAAAATATGATGATTATTTTAACTTTGCTATGCTCTGACTAACTTGGAGCTCCAGTCAGAAGCCAATTTCATAAAATGGCTGGATCTTGAACGATTCCCTCTGCAAATCATCAAATTATCCATTAATTAATTTCATTCAATAACTCAACCAAACAGTGCATTGGACAAACCCTCCTTCAATCAGTGTGCTGGCAATTTCAGCCCCACAAAGTGGGTGCCACCCATTTTCATCCATTGCGTGCATCACATGGCACAGTGCCAATGACGCGTGTGCTATTTGTATGGAATCTGCTGAGTTTGTGCTTGCGTGGTTTGGTGCCCAGGGAGTACCCATTAGGTTCCACCCATGCCTGTTTGGTCCCGTGGGCCCTGTACAAGGAATATTGTGATGTGGGGTTTACATTTACCTTATTTCCGCGAATTCTCCCCCCCCCCCTTGTGTCGAATTTTTGACAACTTTCCGTCGTTGCTTACATTTGAACACACCTAATGCTTGTGTTCCAGACGGGTATTTGTGAAGGGCTCCATTCACAATTTCAGGAGTACCCGCACAGATGTTAATCAGCTTTATTTTTGCATCTCCTTCAGGAGCCAGCATGCAATGTTCAATTGTATCATCGTTTTTGCATGTTTTCAGCACAAATGTCTGCAATATTGTGAGATCTGTGGTTTTGTTTTGGGGAAAAATTAAACAAAATAATGTATTTGCTTGAATAATTCACCCTCAAATAATTCCCCCCTGTTAGATGAGTGGGGAACAATAATTCCCCCTTGCATAATTCCCCATTTAAGACTTATTATCACGTTGTTTGTTAAATTTGAATGAAAATGACGTGTTTATTTATGAAAATAATAATTCCAAGCTTGAATAAACCCCCAAATAGCCCCCCTCAAAAAAATCTGACGAAACAATAATTCCTCAGGGGAATTATTCAAGCAAATACGGTATCCAAATCTTACCGTTTTCCCATCATCATCATTGTGCAGTTTGATTGCGGCATGCACGGCAAATCCATTGGCGGCCAGTGCATTGAGAACAGTGCAAATCACAATTCTTGCATTGTGTGCAGTGTCACCAGAAGCTCTCCACGGGTGGGCTGCCAGCTGGTATTCAGTCACACGTGGCTGAGTTTTTGTTGGAAACTATGGGACACAAGCCAGGATAAATTTTTCACAACAATTATACACAATATCTCGAAACAACCCACAGTTTGTTTAAGTATCTGTGGTGTTCCTGACCAGTTATCTTTCAGTGCCGCATGCGCTGCTTCTGTGGCTTCATTGTGCACATTGATCAGTCTGATGATGTCACTGGATGCCAGTGCCATTATGCCAAATTCGTGCTTTTTTGGTGTGTATGTTTCTTCAGTGCACTGGAAACATAAAGGGAAGTGTTTTGTATTGGCAAAATGGCTAGCTGAATGGAAATGTAGTAAATGTCATGTAAATATGAGTTTTTCTCACACCAGAAACATTTCAAGTGCAAAAAATTGTATAAAGGCCATACATGGAATCAGTAGATTCTGTACATTTGCATTCTTGTAAATTTGCACTCCTGCAGGGTTCAGATAGTCAATTGGAGGGATAAATTGGAGAGATAGCTCAACCATACTCTGGGGGCTGTGGGGTTTCCATAAATAGCAATTTCAAGCTATAGAAGGAAGAAAATGCAGAAAAATTGTCAGTCATAGGTGTATAGGTAAGCAAAAGCAAAACTTAGGGTATAACTTCTCAATAATTATGCCAAATAGCTAGATAGTTGGCCCATTTGTGGGGGGAAGGGGGTGTTCAGAAGACAGTAGCCAAAAAATTCATCTTGGGACAGATAGATAGCTGGGGTGTTTGGGAGAAGGGTGACCCCCTCCCCCCTACTACACCCTTGCAAGAATGTGTTATGAGCTATTTTTGACACGTGATCTCAGTGTCCTGGTGATTTACATAATTTCAGTGTTATAAATTGATGGGTAGATGGGTTTTAACATGTGAGTAAATTTCAGTTTTATTGCTTGGTATAAAATAAAATGGTATAAACTTCTAAAAAAAATCTTTGTATCTACCTCCAAATTTTATTTTTTTAAATCAATACTCAGTGTACTTTAGACAATAATTATGGTATAAGGAAATATAGAATTCCACCAACGATTTGGAAAAGTAATGTATCTGCTGCTCCATTCAAATTTGCTGTTGTGATAAACTTCACATGGTTTTCATCAAAAACTTCAATGAGTTTCAAGATTATAACATGTGCCCTGCTCCCATCTGTGCATTCGGGAACAGAATCCGCCATTGTTTCCATCTCTTCAGTGCCACCAAACATTGGAATAAGATTGGTTGAACTGTGTGATTGGTCCATTGTGCCGCTTAAATCTGTGCCAGTTGCATTTGGCACCCATGGTTCACCTGGATCAGGCATTTTTTGGGAATATTAGGCATTTTTGTGCAGAACTTTGTGCGTAATAATTTTGAAAATGTGATGCACCAATTTGCTAACTTACATGCAGGGGTAGGCTAGATTTTTTGATCCTCCGAAGGGTTGGATAGATTGCAAATTGCTCCTCCGCAGGGATATATAGATTTTTTGGGAGGGGGGGTTGGGGAGGGGTGTTGTCGGGGTTTGATATATAGGCATTTTAAGGTATAGAAGTGAAAAAGTGAGAAAAATTGCTAAAAGTATGTGTAAAATAGCTATACAGTATCATATAGTACTAAAAATAGCTGAAAATAGACTATGAGGAACATGAACTACCGTATTACCTCGAATTATCCCCCCCCCCTTGAATTAACCCCCCCCCCCTCGAATTAACCCCCCCTCAAAATGGGCTGGGGAAATAATAAACCCCCCCCCTCGAAATACCCCCCCCTTCGGAATGATGTACGTCATGTACATAATAAATACGTCATGTATGCAATGTACATGATGTATATTACTGTTAATTTGCATTGCAGCTACACATATACTAGTTTGTGTAGCTATCTACGTTTTTATGTCCAAATATATCCTGTTTGGACACATTGATTCCCTGTTTTGGGTATGCAAATGCTTACTATTTACTACGATCCTTACGAAAATTTCTGACGAAATAATAAACCCCCCCCCTCGAATAAACCCCCCCCTCGAATTAACCCCCCCTCAAATTTTGCTGGCGAAATAATAAACCCCCATGGGGGTATTTCGAGGTAATACGGTAGTTATTTTGGAGGTGAACATCTTTAAAAAGCTATGAAAAATAGCAATGTTGAGCAGAAATTGGGGTAAATTTTCTCAAAAATCGCTCCAGTTAGGTAGATGGGTTCGACTGACTATGGGGGGGGGGGGGTTCAGGGGGTTGTAGCCAAAAAATTTGCCTCCGGGGTATATAGATAGCTGAGTGGTTTGGGGGGTGGTACTGGTAACCCCCCCCACCCCAAAACCCTTTCTTACCCCTGCTTACCTGCAATTCTGATTGCGAGATATTCATCCTTCTCTTCAACATCGTTTTCATCATTTTCTATCCACTCAGCATTTATGACGTCATTCTTCAATGCTGACCTGATGAATGGTTGGTCAGCGTTTGCGAGCACCAGCCAGTCATTTGAATACATTGACACTGCTATTATGTGTCCTGTCTGCATTTTGATAAATTTTTTCTCCATTTTTCAAGTTTGGTTACTTGACGGTTACTGTAAACTTTTATAAGTTAATAAACTAGTGATTATCGCTATATTCACAATTTTGGCAAGTTAGGTACAAATATATTATGTAGTCTAAAATTCAAAATACATTGGGCGGATTCCATGAAGTTCTTTTGTAGAATTACCTGTATTGAGCCTGATTTTAAGGGAAATTAAACTTTGTTTCTTTAGATCAGTGCCAACTTTTCACTGTGCATTTGACGCGGCGCGTCTTTTGTGTGGCGTGCACGCTTTATTGCACTTACCGTATTTGCTTAAATAATCCCCCTGGGGGATTATTATTTCGTCAGACATTTTTGAGGGGGAACTATTCGAGGGGGGAATTATTCAAGAGGGGGAATTATTCTTTCGTCAAAATTTTCAAGCCTGTTTCTATCAACTCATTTCATGAAATATGGTTTATAAACACAATAATGTGCCATTTTTGTTAAAATTAGGTACAACATATTAATCAAATCTTTAAGGGGGGGATTATTCAAGGGGGGGGGGAATTATTATTTCCTCACTCGTCTTACAGAGGGGGGGGGGGATTATTCGAGGGGGGAATTATTCAAGGGAGGCTATTCAAGCAAATACGGTATTTTACTTACACAAACATATCGTGGATAATTTGATAACAATAGGTAGCTCGAGTTTACAACCTGCGATGTGGGCATTTTCTTGATGAACCAAGTGCAACATGTGTCCACCCGTGACAGAGATACTGCAGTGTGCACTGAGAAATTAGCTGACATTAACGATTCCATTAATGTACACGACAATCTGCAAATATAATGTCTCTTTGTACTGTATTTAGTAAATTGTTGATTGAAAAACAATATTCACTTCATTGAGGCAGCATAATTTGCAACGGAAAGATATGGCTCATTTTTCGGTGCAAATGGTGGCGGTGTTCCCTTCAAGTGAAATTGGTGTACTCCATTTTGCAGCGACTCTGGCCCAGTGCCACCTGGAAGAAATGATTTCATATTTATTTTACGTTTTTACACTTTTTTTACTTTTATCAATTTAATACTTGTCAACGCTTACCACTCCATCCCTTATCTATTCCATCTCTACACACTTGAAGCAAATTTTCATCGAAATTTATTACATCTATTCTATTGACCAAAGGAACAAATTGAATACAACTATAATCAAGGGAGCTGGTGAGGTTTGTTGGGACTGACAGCTTGTTCGATTTTTCCTTTGAACATAATGAACCCATTTTTGCATAGATTTTACTTTAGATTTTCTTAATTTGTGAAGATTTTTAGATCATCGCCCATCGGTTGAAAAAACATGGATATCGAAATGAAGGCCATGGGGCCATGTAATATCACATTTACAGATAAGCCCCAAATGACACACAGTCACCGATTCATCATGTTTCCAACATGTGAAATTGATGTGTGCCGGAAGTAATGCACACTGCACACGCGCAGTCTTCTGACATTAGTCCGATAATGTCTGTCTGAACTGTCTTACAATGAAATCTATCATAACTAGGCTGTCAAAAAAAATTTATATGGGAAACGGAAACAGAAAAACTTTTGCACTTGGCAGAAATGGAAATGGAAGAATTTTTGCACGTGGCGAAAAATGGAAATGGGAAAACAATTTCAGCGGCCGGAAAACGGAAAACAAGGCCAGAAAAATGAGAAAATAACTGCTGAAATTTTTTTCCAAAATGGAAAAATTGACATAATTGAAAACCTGCATGTATGTTTACCAGTTTGGTTGACACAGAAAACAAACAGTTAGGCCGGAAAAAGGGAATATGAGGTGAAAAACAGAAAATTTAGCTGGAAAATGAAGAAAAAAAGGAAAAACAAAAAAATTAGCCAGAAAATCGAAAAAGGTGGAAAAACTGAAAATTTAGCCAGAAAATGGAAATTAAGCCAGAAAAACGGAAATAAAAAAATCACCTAGTGGCAAGAAACCGGAAAAAAATTCAACAGCCGGTAAACAGAATGGAAAATGGAAAAAAAATTTGCCTGCAGAAAATGGAAACAGAAAATGGCAAATTTGACACCCTAATCATAACCCATCTGGATGAGGAAAAAACGGTTCTTTTGCACATTGGATTGCTGGAATTGATGCCTGCCTGATTGATCATGTGTTTCATTCACTAAAATAAATATTTTTAATATTGTAAAGTAGTCCAGTAAGTATAGGTGACATTAATATTGGGGTTTTGTAACAATATTTGGTGAATAGAACTATTGATGCTTTGTCAACTGGTTGGAGAAGCCCACTATTTTGTAGAGAAAATTGAGAACTCAATCCACTAATCAATTTTATCACAAAAGTTGCTGACAGAGCAAACCGCTGTTTTGACAACTTTGAGTATTGTTCAGTCTGCAAATTCTGTTCATTGCTGTTTATTTAAGCAAAATATGACTTTACTTCTAGATGAATAGATTGAATTATTTGAACAATTACTACTCACTTCAAACATTTATCTATTGTCTTATCATTCGCTATCCGTCATTTCCAGAATGCCCCAAAAGCAAAATGCACACTGGCAGCATCGCTACCATATTGCTAGGTAACAGATTGGCCTTGCCTACTCATAGCGATGGAAATTGCAAAAAATGTGTTGTCTACGCCATTGTGAAGGCAGAAAATAAATGGTAATTGTAGTGGAAAGGGTAAAGGTAAATGGTAAAATGTGGCATCAATTTTTCAACACAATTCACACTGTAAATAAATATATTGTCTCTTGTATGTGCCCTGACTCGATTCTCTCTATTGTAATTGTAACGAGCTTCAAAAAGTAGGTAGTTATACAATGTTATAATTACTACCTCATCAGTCAGATGACATCAATCACATGTGTTTTGGGTGTGCCGTCAGTAACGATGGCAAACAAAAATTATCTAAAAAGTTTCGAATTTTTCCACAGTTTTCCAATTTTTTTTCACAGTAGAAAACCACCCAAAGTGTGTGAAGTCCGACAATTTTTATTCAAAGGGATCGGGCCACGTATGAGGCTTACTCCATATAATATATATATTTATATGGTTAAATATAATACCTATTTTTACACTATTTTATTTTGATTAAAAGTAATGTCAAAAAATTTGGCAAGTTCCCAAGTCATCATACGGGGACTTTTCCTTCAATTGCATGTACCCACGCCAATGCACTTGGTATACGATTACTTATGTATTGAATTCGAATTTTCACAATGTACTCAGTTCGGCTCACAGGATCGGGGTTACTTTGTTAAATTAGCCCAGTCCAAGTTCGTATTGGATACGCTTGGATACAATTTGATATTGTACGAACGCAGGATTTCCATCCGCGTCACCGATAATGGCCGTGTCATGCGAATATGTGACTGGTATGTGTACAAACGGGTGTATCCAAAAACTGTTTTGGCCAGCTGCCGATTTCACAGTGGGTGGGGTATCCCTGTTTTATTGTGCGGTCCCCGGTTGACAACCATTCGATCATCATTTGGCTAGGTGCCAACATTTCGTAATGTGTTTGAAGCGGGGCACGTTAAGAATGACGTGCGCGTTTCGTTGCACTGTCTCATTGCACATTGTATAGTAAAAACTCGTCGACTTTTGACTCCTACAAACGCCCGCCTTTTCGGGTTTACGCAGGGAACGATAATCATGTATCCTAAAGTGCTATTTTTGTTTAAAAAACAAATTGTTAGAAAATTCTTATTATTATTGTTGTCGTATTCTGCGTTCCGTTTGCGATGAATTCTCGCACACTTTTGGGACTTCTGTGTTATTTTGGACATTTTCCGCGTGAAAACTTTGGTGAGTCATTCCGGATCTAAAAAATTTCCCAGAATATTTCACGATTTGTATTTCTGTGCCAGTTTTCAAAAATTTATTCGAAATTTCGCGCAGCGCTGTCCGATCGTCGGCTATCGAGTGAAATCTATCAAGGTTTGCAAGCGAAAAGCATGTGTTTCCGTCTGCTCAACTACACGCACGGAATCGGCTGTCAATGTTTGTTTTCAGCCAATTTCCATGGGTTTTGGCACGTTTCCAAGTTTCCGAATTACAGCTGAACGCTCGGGCAGCGAAGGCACAATAAAGTTAATAGAAACTGAATCAGAATGGAATAAGTTTGCGCTTAGTGGTGCCGTTAGCTCCACTGGAAGAGCGCCTTACGTTGTTGCAATCGATATTGAAATTTTCGCACTGAGGTTGGTAGATTTTGCATTCGTGAGCGGCGGCATAGCTGGAGGCGGGTCAGAATTCGGGCGGGCTGAAAATCTTTGGATGGCACTTTCGGTTGATTTTAATTCGTAAAAAAAATTCAAATGATCAAAGTCAAAAGTGATTTCAATATGGAATCAAAACTTTGCTGTATTGATTGACATTTTGCTGGATTTTGCGGCAGGAGTTGTGCTGTTTGTTTTTCAGTGTACTTTTACAATTTCAACTTTTAGAGATTTTTTCGACAATTTTACAATACATTTGCAGTATATACATACGCCAAGAAACTTGTTATCCATTCAATTTGCACAATTGAGTACCAGCATATTTCCAGCTTTAATTAGAGAATTGAAGTAATTACTTGCACCCATAATGATAAAACGTTGAATTTGGCGGGTTTGAGACAAAAATAGCATAAAAAGTTACAGAACTGGATTTGAATGCCACTGATTTCAACAAAGTTTGATAAAATTTGAACTTTTTGACAGGAATGTGTCGAAGACACTGCGCAATAGCGACTTCGTGGCTGGAGTTCTTTTACTTTGGGACAGGACCCAAAATTTGCCCAAAACCAGTGGTGATTATCAGTGTCCTAATTCACAACATGGTAAGCAGTGGTCTGGGTGGGATGGGTCACACAAAACCCTGAACATTGTCTAGTTGAATGTCTGTCACAGTTAAACGATTTAACGGTCACCGACTACCCACTCCCCCAAAACGCTCCAGCTATTTATCACACCAGTCAAATGTCGACTTTTCAGGGTGAAACAATGATTGAAAACTTTATTGCCACATAAACACCATGGGTCTTAAGAACGGTCTCATAAAAACCTCATTTTTATCCCTATTCTTGACTATTCAGCCTCTAAATACAAAAAGCTCCAAATATCTGTGTGCACTCAATCCTAACTCTTAGTTCCCTAAACGGCCCACCCCAACCCCCCAGGTCTGTATGTAGGTGCAGATGCTTGTCGCGCCCGCAGTTCCCCACAAAATTCAGTGTGGAACCCTTATGGCAACCCGACTTTTTTCCACGACTGGTCAAAACCAGTGTTTTTGGTGCATAATGATGATGATGTGAAACTTGTAAAAGCGGTGTGTTAATTTTCCGAAAGTTACGCTTTAGATTTTTTTTTTTGGGGGGGGGGGGGTAGTAGATTCATGTTAGACTTTGAGAATGATATTGAGAAACTGTTTCTGGCATAGGAATTCTTTTTGTCTGAAATCTCGTGTGCATGGTCAAACAATTGTTTCTTTTTTCATTATTGATTTTTCATGATCCACGCATCAAATTTGCACATCGCTTATACGACTTCAAAAATGTCTCCATGCTGTCTACATTTTCACCAGGTTGAAGCTAAAAATGTGTACATAGAGATAATCAAGATATTGAGCTTACAATTTAACCTGCCGGTCGGCCACGAAAAATTAATGCTTTAAACAACCCATCATGACTGGGGGATTATCAGAGAAAACAGAAAACCTAGTTAATTATTTTATACATGAATTTATAAATTTTATATATTTATAAATTTCGTGAAAATTCGCAGTGCTATGAACGTAACAATCTACCGGATGATAGTGAACGGGACAGACCTCTGTGTTCGGCCAACCTGAAGTCTTTCATGTATGCCGCCTATGACACACCAACTTGTTACAGGAGGAATACGCTCATCAGAGGCGTTGGGGGCAGTCGGTTTTTTTTTGGGGGGGGGGGGGCGGATTTTTTTACTTGGTAGGGCACGAGTACTAATGGATTTAAACGTGATTTAAACCTTGATAAAGTTTAATGTCTGAAAGTTTATCTAACATACATTTTTCCATTTCAGCTTACGACCTAAAATGTGACCCAGTTGGTAACACACAAGTATTTGCAATAGTTCCCGAAAGGAACAAAAGTGAATCGTTTTACAATCGATCAGTGTTGATGATCGCCGCAAAGGTAAGTATCTAGTTGCTACTAGGGTTGGCCGATGTTTTTTTTAAACGTTTTTTTTTTTTAAACGTTTTTTTTTATAAAAAAAACATGACGTCCGAAATGTTTTTTTATTTTTTAAAAACATCGGCCAAAATTTTTAGTACTAAGCACTAGGTATTTTGCAAAATTTTTGCGCGCATGCGCGCAATTTCACACACAAATTGACATTGGTGGTTGTTTTCATTGGTTTTGTTGCATTTTTAGTATCAAAACATCCATTTCTATGTGCTACCATGGGTGAATAAGCCGACATATGTTGCTGTAATATATAATATTGAGGTAATGTGCTTCCATGTACCTCCACAGTGTGTAACTTCACTCCCAAAGTAACAACCTCCTTTTATAACCTTGTTTGATCACCATTCTGTGCCAAACTTTACCTGAAGTCACGAACATTCGACTATAAGGCGATATACGAACGATATGTCGACGAAAAATGGATATTTTTGACACAAATCACCACTTATAATGCTATCCCATGGCTCCACAGCCATTATATGGTCATATTTAACATCACAGAGTATTGCCAGTGTCTGATATACCTATATATGTTGACAGGGACGTATCCAGGATTTTTGAGCGGGGGGGGCTGGTTGTTTACAGAGCCCGGCGAACGGGGGGGGCTCAGCCCCCCCCCCCTAAAATTTTACCTATACAGTGGCGGAATGGCGCCATGGCGCTGGCGCCATTCATAGGCGCCACGCCATGGCGTCATTGGCGTTGGCGCTGGCGCCATGAACCGCCGATATGTATGTAAATATACATACATATAGAGTGATAGGCACGAAATTCAACGTATTTTACAGATGTTTGAGGGTGCAGGTTTCGATTTTCCGATAATTCCGATGGACGGTGGAAAAATGCGCGCTCGCGCGCAAAATTTTTACATAGTACCTTGAAAATAAGTACCAAAAACGGCATTTTCCTCGATTTTTTCCGGTCTCACCCAGGAACGGGGGGGGGGGGGGCTGCAGCCCCCCCCCCGCCCCCCCCCCTGGATACGTCCTTGTATGTTGACACTAGGTCATATCTGGGAGCTTTTAAAAAAAAACGTTTTTTTTAAAAAAAAACGTTTTTTTTATAAAAAAAACATCGAGTTAAAAAAAAAAACGTTTTTTTTCCAACCCTAGTTGCTACTGCTTCAATGTTACCGTTTAGATTGCCGTTTAGATTTAGATTTTCCTAAGAGCAATGTAACAATGTAATCAGGGACGTATCCAGGATTTTTGAGCGGGGGGGCTGCTTGTTTACGGAGGCCGGCGAGCGGGGGGGGGGCTCAGCCCCCCCCCCTCAAATTTTACCTACAAAATGGCGGAATGGAGCCATGGCGCTGGCGCCATTAGTAGGCGCCACGCCATGGCGTCATTGGCGCTGGCGCCAGCGCCATGGAACGCTGTGTATGTATGTAAATATACATACAAAAACAGCAAAAAGCACACCATTGAGTGTATTTATAACGATTTTAGGCCACATGGAGCAAATCTGATGATAATACCTTATGTGTGGTGAAAAATGCGCGCTTGCGCGCAAAATTTTTTACGCTGATGTTGAAAAAGTCGCATTTTCCGGTCACTTTCTGGTCTCGCCCCGGGAAGGGGGGGGGCTGCAGCCCCCCCCCCCCCGCCCCCCCTGGATACGGCCCTGAATGTAATGTTCCTTTGTAATTGGTCTTGTGTTATCTTTACAAAATTTGGACCCTTTCCTCTAGTCTATTTTTTAAATCCTCATATCTTAAACATGAATAGCCCTGGCTCCTGAACAACAAAACACCATGGGCTCGCTAGACATCAGCATCCAATGGACATCTGTGGCATATGCACACCTGCTGCTGTGTAGGGAAAGCTGAGTTTTTTGTGGCAATAGGTGCCTGCTTGGTAGGCACCATGCCACGGATGTCCAGGGTTGACATAATGCATGCAAATGTCCATTGAGTAGAGATGTCTACCGGTATTTGATGTCTACAGTTGCTGGCTCCCCTTAACTTGCACCTGATTATTTAATCATCTTTTAATTTTTGCAGATGGACAGTTTCACCCTTCTGGCGGAACAAACTCCCGGCTCTGAAACATCGATGACATCGCTAATAGCTTTGTTGGCCCTCGGCCACGCTTTGGGTCAAAACAGGGAGAAATTGAATGAGACAGCATTTCTCAATCGATCTGTGGCGCTGGCTTTTCTGAATGGGGTTTGTACACCCTAACTTTTTGGGTTTTAAATTGTAGGTATGAAGAAGTTTGGTTTTGGTACGATCCGGACTTTGAATATGAGTGATTTAGAGTGAAAATTTGAGCAAAATTTCCCAAAAATACTCACTTTTATATTTTCAGGAGGAAAAGTATTTTACTCATGTTTAATCAAGAGTAAAAGTAAAAAATTTACTTTGTTTTCTGTTCATTGGGATGAGTAAAAAAGAAATACTTTACCTATGTCTACATATACTTTGAGAAAAAGTTTGGTACTTTTTATAACTCTTATATTGGGTATAGGAGTTCGGTTCACGGGAAAAATATCACACATTTATACTCAAATGTACTGGCTAATGGATGTGTGTGGTGGCAAAATTTCCCAAAAATACTATTTTACTACTAATACTACTTTTATATTTTCAGGAATCACTAGATTACCTTGGCAGTACCAGGATGCTATACGACATGGACATGCGGGCATTTCCAAATGCTTTACATTCCAATGTGGAAAGTCAATCGGCGTTGATTAATCCCGGTCACATATCGTCGCTGATTTATTTGGATCAAATTGCCGGTGGACTAAATCGACCGATGTACGCTCATTTTGATGCGGTAAATTACGCTGATAATGGACTTGCGGTGCGTGGTATTTTTTAGTATGCTTTAGATCTAGCTAGATCTAGGGCTGTTCTCGGATATGCATAGCTTTTATATGTTCGAAAATCTCAATATATGTTTAAAAATATATAAAGTTCTGCATTTTTTCTGTACAAAGTTCTTCACATGCAGAACATTTTATATAAGATTCTGAATTCTGAGAGAGATATTTATAAAGAAAATTGACCCATAGCCATATTTGATAGCTTTAAATGACCTTTTTATTTAAAAGTTTTTTTTAAACGGGTTCATTAATACAAACGCTTTTTTCATCCTTAATCACATTATTGTTACCCACCCTTTCAATTCAAACCAAATCCTTTTTCTCAGCTTACTGCACTCTTCAACTCGCTATCAAAGCAACTAAGCTCCGCCCATCTGGATACGCGGTTCGCCGTGCAAGAGCCACGTAAAGACGGTGTTTTGCCACCTTGCGGTGCGCAGAAAATTGTCCAGCATCCATTAGCACCGCCTGTAATGGTGCTATCTGGGTATAAGGAAGAATATTCTACCAGGTTATTGTTTTTTTATATAATTTAGTCGCATGCTTTACACAGAATATCACCATACCAATGAATTAGTCGTAGGTAATTATGCGCTCAATTCACTGATATCAAATGGCGACTGAAGCGTCATGTTTATTTTGTCTATTTTTTGCGATTCTGTAAAACATCACTGTAAATGTATTGCCATTTTGAATAAGTATTTATTACCCTATTTCAAGTGGAATCAGCAAAATAAATATTTTATTTCCGAATTGTTAGCGCCATTTACGTTAACTTCATAGTTATTCAAAACACCAGAACAATGATGTCACGTAGGCATTACAATGGCTTTGGTGACATAGAACAGCAATATGAAAATGTTGATGAAACCGTTGAGCGGATTACAAATGTTGCACAAGGCTTGTTGAAATACGCCATTTCTTGGATCGAGGGAAGTAAAAATTCACTGTTCCGAAGTCAGATTGATATAGATGCGAAATTGGTTGGTTCTAGGGTGTCAAAAAATTTTTTTACAGAAAACGGAAAGGTAAAAATTTTTTCACTTTACGGAAAACGGAAAGGTAAAAAAAATTTCTGCTGGAAAACGGAAAGGTAAAAAAATTTCACTCAGCGGAAAACGGAAAGGTAAAAAAAATTGATCAGCCGGAAAACGGAAAAATGAAGTGCCGGAAAACGGTAAGCAAAATTTTCACGAAAACGGAAAAAAATAAAGTGAAATTTGCATGGAAATGGACAAATTTGCATGCAGGTTTGCCTGTTTGGCTTTGATTGTGGTAGCTGTACATTCTGCAACTATGGATCATGTCAGTAACTTCACTTGTAGTTCAAGCTTAAGTGAACCAACAAAAAATCATCAAAAGGTAGCCAAAATACATTACAACAACAATAAAGTTAGAGTAGATGTGGGTCAACATGGGGGCCCACAACCCCAAGACACAGTTGGGAGAGCAAGTTTATTGCACAGTGCTGAACTGAACATGCATCACAAAAGGTTACAGGTGGTGTGCACTTGAAACATAACAATTGCGGGTTTGGTAATAACCCCATCTACACTACTACTCAACTCCTCGGGGGGTAACCGGATTATATGACCTTGGATAATCATAAAAAGGTAAGAGATACAACAGAGTTTACAAGTTTCACATATCTGAACTTACAAAAACCAATTGAACAATGTTTGCATGAGAAAACAGAAAAGCTTATACACAAATGAGTTTCCTCAATCAAATGAACAAATTTCACATCTTGCATTGACAGCAGGTCTTTTATAAAACATCCATCGACTTGGACTTCTGCTGCAGTTTCCTTGATGTGTTGCATGAGGGCTTGACCATTCGGCAACATTTGCAGAATCAGTAGTCTTCCCAAATCGATATGCGGGTGGTCGTAACTTGATGTCACAGGTTGACAAATCAGCCAAATCAGTTTGTGTGGTGATGTTGCGCAGACTGGCCAGGTAGTTGGGATTTCCAAGCAGAATTGAGCCATCGGCAGCAAACATCTTGACTCCGAGTTTTGTGAGCATGTCTTCACAACTTTGTGAGCACATCCAATACAGATTTGGATACAGATAAAAATTATGAATGACACAAGAACCTGGTAGAAAAAACACCATAGTGGAAAAAGATAAATACAGATTGGAAAAATAATGTAAAAATGCCAGAAAACTGAATATCAAGCCAGAAAATGGAAAAATGGGAATGGAAAGGTAAAAAATTTTCAGCCGGAAAACGGAAAAATGGGCCGGAAAAACGGAAACGGAAAGTTAAAAAAATTTCAGCTGCCGGAAAACGGAAAGGTAAAAAATTTTCAGCTGCTGGAAAACGGAAAGGTAAAAAAATTTCAGCTGCTGGAAAATGGAAAACTGAAAGGTAAAAAATTTTCGTGCGAAAACGGAAACGGAAATTTGACACCCTAGTTGGTTCCCAGTTTTTCTTATCATTTGTTCTTTTTGGTGAGCGGTGCCATTGATATTATTGGTATGGATTAAAATATACAAATGATTAGATGGGTAAACTCTAGTGACTTATATTCCTTCACAATTTTGAACAAATCAGACACACTTCTGTGCAAATTTCTGTTTCCATTTTTTTGTGGACAAATTTACAGCGTTCCGTTTTTTGGATCAGTGCCAACTTTCCGTTACACGTTTTATGGCACTACTGGGGATTTAATGAAATCGGTATTTTAGCCGCTTCAAAAAAATCCGATACATATCACCATTGTTCAAGGCCATTTTCAGGGCAATACCGGAAATTTCTGTTGTATTTTTGCCACCCCCTCGTCGACTTACCCCAAATCACGAATCACAATTTCCCAACCCCCGCAGGTGCGCCGCCTTTTCGATTGTCTAGTGAAATTCGACACGCTTTCCGAATGCGAAATGTACAGACCCGTGAAGGCGGGTATGCAGGTACCGCCCATTGGTATAATTTCAGCCGACAAAAGTTATGTCGGCCCTCTGAGACACCCGTCGCAGGTGGGTGATCGGTTTTTATTGGTTTTGATTGGGGTTGAGTTAAAGTTGGTCTTTGTCAGTTCACATGTTTTCATGAAGTATACGAGTATGAAACGTATCCGTGATTTTTTTCACGGGCGTGCATTGTTTACGGTTAGAACACTTGCAGATGGGTCATAATCAGGGTTGGCAAAATCTCAGAAAAAAATAAAAATAAAATGGAAAATTGGAGAATAAAATAAAATAAAATGGAAAATTAATAAAATAAAAATACAATTTTACTAAAATTCAAATGTTTGTAAAATTTTAGTAAAATTGTACAATAATTCGAATTTTTGTAAAATTTTAGTAAAATTTTACAAAAACTCGAGTGTCTGTTCAATTCTATAGAAAGATTTTTATCATGTTGCTAAAGTTTCTTGCTGCCAATTTGCAGAACTAGTGCCTTGTTGTATCTTTCATTGTTGTGATTGAGAAATATTGTTGCTCAAAATTGCCAATTTTCACATTTTTTATAATATTTTCACCTTAAAAATCACTAATTTGTGATTTTTTTCTTATTTTCTTCGTTCCATACCTTGAAAAAGCCTATAAATATATTGAATCCCGCAAGCCCCCCCCCACCCAAAAAACAACAACCCACTTTTAGCTATCTTCCCTTGGGAGGAGCAATTAGCTCCCCCTGAGGGTCAAAATACAAAATACCTACCTCGCAACCCGTGTCACAAGTTTACAAAAAATTTTTTTTGTTTTCATCCGCATGCTTCTAGCGTGCACATTGTTTTATGTCCTTGCATCCAAGATTTCCGATTTTTTGTAAAATATTTGTAAAATTTTTGTAAAATGGTTTCATTTTATTTTATTAATGACATTTCAGAATAAAATAAAATAAAATAAACTGAAACATGAATAAAATAAAAATAAAATACAATTTTAATAAAAATAAAATACAGTTTTAGTAAAAAGAATTTTACTAAAACCAACCATGGTCATAATCACTTGCAGTGAGAGCTCCGGCCCGTTAAAATTGTATTCACATAACTTTTCACAGGTGGCATTTTTCACGACACAATTTGTCGCCGCGAGCTTTGGGAGACCTGATGCTCAATTAGCAACTAGAGAGTTGTGCAGCGGATTCAACAAAAAGCAGAGTGTGAGTGGGATGGGTTTCGTGACTCCGTCCAAATTTTCAACTCATTGCTTTTGTATTTATAAGTGCAGCTGTGTCCAAAGCCGGCATAAGACTGCGCTCATGGGTCTAGTTGGTTTGTCGGGTAGGGTTCAAACAGGATTGACTTTTCGGGATCGGGATCGCGTTTGGCGTTTTGAGATTCCGGGATTGGGATTGGTATCGGGGAGACGGGATCGGGATTGGTATTTTTTCAGGATCGGGATTGTGATTTTGGAAAAGGTACATGGTTTTTAACCGATTTTTAACAATAAATGTCTAAAAATACAGTTGGATGCCAGAAGAGTGGCATAAAATGCATACGGAAGGTTTGCATTTGCAGTTATCAGCGAAAAAAGTCATTCAACGAATATGACAGAAAATTTTCCGGGGTCGGGATTATGGAATTTGTTACGTTATCGGGATTGGTATTTTTAGATTTCGGGATCTGGTTTCGGGACCGGGATCGGCTGCAAAATCCCGAAAGTTTTCGGGATCCCGTTTGAACCCTAGGGGCGGGTAATCCACAAGCGCTCCTGTTATCTATCTACCCCAACCGCCGTTCAGCTATCTATCTATACCTTTAGGACAATTTTTTGCGACATCATTCGACCCACCACCCCCCCCATAATCAACTACTACAGTAGCAAAATTATAAGTTACGCAAAATATGTCACATGTTTCACAATATGTTATATGTCACATTTGACGCAGCTGAATCTTGGTGTGTGGATGGCCGATCCTCTGAGTAAACAGAAAGAACCAAAAGAACAATGTTTTGTGGGCCCGGTGTACTTTGTCAGTAGCGTTTCGCCTGCTTTTGAAAATTCTTGTGAGTTGTGTTTTTCTTTTTTGCATTTTCTGTGTATCAGGGGTATCTTGAATTTTGACCCTCCGAGTGGTTGGATAGATAGCAAATCGCTCCTCCGGAGGGATAGATAGCTGAAAAATTTTCTGCGGGGTGGGGGGGTTTGGGGGGGTTGTGGTGGTTCAATATATAGGCTTTTTCGGGGCATAGAAGGAAGAAAAGGGAGAAAAATCGCTAAAAGTAGGTGTAAAATAGCTCAAAATGGGTATACAAGAGCATATAGTACTTAAAATAGCTCAAAATAGGCAGTTAGACGCATGAACTAGTGATTTTGGTGGTGAAAATCGATATATAGGTATGAAAAATAGCGATTTTGAGTTAAAATTGGGGTATAGTTTCCGAAAAATCGCTCCAGATAGGTTTGGGCGATTTGGGGGGGGGGTTTAGGGGGTAGTAGCCCAAAATTTTGCCTCCGGGATGGATAGATAGCTGGGCGGTTTGGGGGGGGGTAACCCCCACCCCCAACCCCCCCCCCATTCGAGACCCCTGCTGTGTATCCTTATCAATTTCTTAAACAAAAACTATACCTTCGAAAACTAGACTTCCTAAAACCATTCAGCCGTTTCGTCGCAATATCCCGCTTGGACCGAATCTCACTGGGGTTTGGACACCGGAATTCAATTGTACTTGAGCCCTTCATCTATGTACGAATTGAGTACGCTGCTCGGCGGCATAGCTGTCGTGTTGGCCAGGTGCCAATCCCAGACTTTGTAAAATGCCATGTAAAATGTAAAATGTCATGCAAAGTGTCAAAAGTCATGTAAAATGCCCTGGAACATGGCAACGTACGTTTGCCATTTTACAGGGCATTTTACATGACTTTTGACACTGCAAGACATTTGACACTTTACATGACATTTTACAGGGTCTGGGAGTGCCCCAGTTTCCTGTTTGTGGCTTGGATACGAGTGACTGGTGAAGTGCTTTTCGTGAAGCACAGAGGAGTCGTGTGAAGCGCGTCGAGTTGCTAAATAGGGTTCAAACTGGATTGACTTTTCGGGATCGGGATCGGGATTCACTTTTTGAGATTTCGGGATCGGGATCGGGATTGGGGTTTCGGGATCGGGATTGGTTTTTTGAGATTTCGGGATCGGGATCGGGATTGGCCGGGATTGGGGTCACGGGATCGGGATCGGGATTGGGATAGGCATTTTTCCGGGATCGGGATTGGGTTCTGGGGATAGAGATTTTGGCCATTTTTCTGGCATTCACAGTTGTTCATAAAGGTTTCAAAACACTGTTGGATGCCAGAAAAGTGGCATAAAATTGACGCTGGGGGTTTGCATCCAGTTTTTTGCCTGCAAAAACGTCATTATTTCACTTTTTATAATTTCCACTCATTTTTCCGGGATCCCGGACTTGGGAGTTTCTCGGGATCGGGATCGGGATTTGAAAACTTTCGGGATCGGGATCGGGACTGGTAAATCCCGGACTTTCACGGGATCCGGGATCGGGATCGGGATCCCGTTTGAACCCTATTGCTAAATATATGGTTGTGATTGTGGGGGGGGGGGGAGTTTCTAATTGTTTGTATTTGAGTTGATCAAATTCTGAAGAAATTGCAGTAAATGTGCTACTTGTTGTACATGTGTACAGATAGGGGTTTCGTGCATATTTAAATTTTGTGTCGTCGAAAATACTGAGGCATTTGTGTGATCTCGCTCTAAGTCTTTTTGCGTATTGCAGTACTTGATTGAAATTATTATTCGTGGGTGACTTGACATTTTGCACACAATATTTATGGCTTTTTCTGGCAGATTGCCAAAAAAGGCAGCTTTGCACACGGCACTGGTAAAACAATCAAATACAATTAGCTGTTAAAAAGGTGGATTCCATCTTCCGTACCGTTTGGCAAACGTTTCTCCACGCTTTGTGTAAAACATTTATATATTTTCTGTAGCTGACACAGCAGCATCAAAAATTTCACATTCATATTCTAATCTAACAGCAATTTTTTCCGTTATTGTACAACAGTTGCATGTGTTGATAATTGTTGGCATTCTTCCAACATGAACTGCATGCTCAGTATCTCTCGTGTACGTCACAACGAATTTTTACGCCCGTCTGCTCTATGAATTACTGCGATATGCGTACACGTTCATAACTTCCGTTTTTTGTATTTTTTTGTCGTTTTAAGGGTTTTTGCTATTAATTTTTCTTCATTCCTCCCTTTTTTGCGGGTATTAGCCAATTGAAAAGTATCATATAATAATAATACCAATTTTATTTCCTTGATAAGCTTACTATTGATCGTCGTTCCACAATGTTTGGGAAAAAATTTACCAATGTGTCAGTTGTTTATTTAAGTAAATAACTTCATTGGGACGGTATCATAGAAAGCGCGAAATCGTGTGTAAAGCATTAACGGAATGCGTGTAGTGAAAATAAAATGTGGCATAACTTCAATTTTTTTGCGATGTGTCTAAATATTTGAATACAATATTTGGACGCTTGAATCAAAGTTACGAGTGTCAAACTTGTACTCCAGACGTCTGTCCAGCACCCTGCAAAATTTTACTGTCATAAAAATTCGTAAAATGTCAATTGTACCGTGAAATTTTCCATTGTAGCCATTTTACATTTCCTGTGACATTTTGCATTTTACCCACTCATTTACAGGGTGCTGGTTTGGCCGCTACGGATGACTGATGGAATACTTTTTTGAATACCTAATTTTTAAACCGCATTGGCGCTCCACACGCTACTTGACATCGACACCAAATGTCAACTGGTTCCTATCCCAATTTAAAGCTTGCTCATGAATAACACTACACATTATTGTATACACGTATACTTCATGCCGTCTTTGTATTTACAGTGAGTGTACTGCAATTTTTTTTATCAACACTGCAGCTTTATTTGCAACATGATTCAACACTTTTGCATTTGAACGTCATTCGTCGGTTCGTCAGCAAGCTTTGAATTGGGATGGGAACCAGTTGACATTTCATGTCGATGTCAACTAGCGTGAGGGCGCCCATTGTCCAGCTCGTCTGCGAAAACGTCAAAAACTACAATATATGTCTGAATAATTCCATCAGTCAATCACTACATTTCTGTGTAAATATGTCATGGTAATTGACTCGTGAAAAACATGGGAATATTTTGTACTTATCGCGGGCCACTTCTAGACCCTTGATAATTTCAAATGTTGTGTAAAGTGTCATCAAAATTGTCAAACGATGAGTAAATAGAAGAAAACACTAAAACGGTATTCACATTTTATGTGCTTTTTGACACTTTGCGTGACATTTGATATTTTACAGGACATTTTACAGGGCCTGGAAGTGGCACCAGGATTTTGCTGCGACTAATAAAAGAAAATACAAATACTGCACATGACAGGTCCAAAAGTAAAGGAAGGCAAACTTGCACTGTACCCAAATTCTACAAAAAAAAGAGTACCCTACCCATAAATGTCATTGCAAGTTGAAGGAATCACAAACAGATCGCACTGCACACGAAAAAAGTAGCCAAAATGTGTATTTTCCACAAATGTTTAATTTGATATTTTACTTCATTGAATAATCCAAAAAAATTCAGAAAAAAGTGTCATTCAATTTTAAATTAATCACACCTCTCCTAAATGTGCGTGTGCACCATCCACAGGCCCATTAACCACCAAATCCTTCCACAAAATGCCATTGTTGTTGTCGGCGGCATTCAAAACGTTTTGACCATCGTTTCCGAACGCTAGTTGTCCATTTCCAACCCTAGTTGGACTGGTCTGGCTGTGGTTATAAGCAGAAGCGACTATCGCTGATGACATATTGGACATCATGCTGAATAGAATGTTATTATAGTGAATCGGTAGTGCTGGGTTTTGTGGTGGCATCATTTCCTGGTGGTTGATGGCTGCCTGTGGAGTTTGGGGGGGGGGGGGGTAAATTGATTTAATTTTGATTAAATGTGAAATTTGGGTAGGCATTTTTATTTTCAAATTTGTTCACTACCATATGCAACAGGTTGAACTTCGTTGGGGCTTTTACCGTATTACGTCGAATTACCCCCCTTCCCCTTGAATACCCCCCCCCCCCCTCAAAATGGGTTGGGGAAATGTATGAAGAAGTTTCATGAAGATTTATCTAAATTTCCATCAAGTCCTATTCCAGATAACCTCCCCACCACAGAACACACCTGTTGTTGCTGGGCAGTGCAATTCAAATGTCTGGCGCCATCCACTGACGCCATGGCCCTGGTGCCAGGAAATGGCGCCATTGGTGCGGTTTGGCGCAGCGCTGAGCTGTTTACTTGCGACTGGATGAATGAAGGTAATAGTTGCTGTGACGTGCTTGTAGGGTTGCCTGAGGGGGGGGGGGGAGTTTTTGTTGTCACATTTGTGTTTTGTCCCGCGTGAATGTGTATTGTGGAATACGATTTTGGGGGTCACCAGTGCTTTCCAACACCAACCCTTTCCGAGTGTTTGAACTTTCTGGCTCAGAAATTTTGCGACTGTCGCTGAAATCCCATAACATTTAGTGGCCGCCAAGTGTGACACTATATTCAAACGCAGCGAAATAATTTTAAATTGCCTGTCAAATTCAACTTCCCCACTTACAATTCGCCCCCAGTCCAACATGGTTGCCTCCACCGGCTCCGGCGTGTTGTTGGTGCCCGCCAAAGAGCGCGCCGGCGTTCAAACCACATTGTTTACGCCACCTGGCCCGTCTGTTGCTGAACCACACCTGTGAGGTTGGGGGAATGGATAAATGATTTTGTGCTCGTGATAATATTGCCGTTTTTCTAGACACCCGCACCAGGGAATATCCAAATACACGTGAGGCTTTTTCGCTCGGTTTCACTGGATTGAAATTCATCCGTATCACACTTTAAAATGGTTCAAATAACAATCTGCAGCTTATCATCTCCGAGAATGAATCGAACTGCCCGAAGGCAGCATTTATTCGGGGGGTTTTCGGAAAAATTCGGCTATTCAGGAATGTTTAAGGATATTGGGATTCAGGATTAGGATATTTATTGATTTAGGATTAAGATTGGTAAAAAAATGTTATGGTAAAAAATGATTGCACAATGAAGTAAAACGAAAAAGCAAAGAAAACATTAAATTTCGCCAAACCCAATGACCTAGGTACAGACAAACCTGTATCTTTTGCTCGGACAACTGGGTGCACTTGGACAGGCGTTCCCTGGTGGCCACGTCCGGGTACCGATCTCTATTGAAGGCAGATTCCAAGGCGTCTTGCTGTAAGAGAACAGATTTTTTTAAAGTAGGTGCAGGGGAAGGTTTTTTTGATGAAAGACATTGTATTTATTAAAATAAACAAGTTTGTCGGGTACCCATTTGTGTATTTATCATTAAATAGCTCGGTTTTTACAACTACTGTTTTGCATGGTTGTCAGAACCAAATACAGAACCTAAATATGTAAATATATTTTAGTGATTAAATTTTATTCACTGCTCCAGTTGCAGAAAAAAAAACAGAACATTTTTATTTGGGATAATGCAAAAGAAACGTAAAATGACTTTTTAACCTGAGAAAATGAAAGAAGGTATGTTACCATAAATACCTATGATAAAATATTGTAACATTCTCTGCAATACCGTGCGGCTTGGACTAGTGTTCAAACGGGATCCCGATCCCGAAACTCAATCCTGATCCAGAATCCCGAAATATTTCGTGTTTTTGCAGTCCCGATCCCGAAACCTCAAAATGGTAATCCCGACCAGATTCCGATCCCGAAACTTTGCAAATCCCAATACCAACCGCAAAATTTCTAAAAAAAATTATCCCGAAACCCCAATCTCGATCCCGATCCCGAAAACTAAAAAAATAATCCCGAGTCCGAAGAGTCAATCCCGTTTGAACCCCAGCTGAATGAATCAGACCAGATGAAAAAAAAACCTGATGGACGTTTTTTCCTCACTACACAAAAAACTACCCCTCCAAAAACAGACCTGTTTCTGCGAGAAACTTGTCCTATTCCTTCTCTTGCCTCCGTTCTGCGCCAGGGGGGTCTCCACGTCCGTCTGCGACACGTCGCCAGTTGACAAAGTCGATGACGATGGCTGTTCGTTCGCTGGGATCGTTGACGGTGCCTCGGGTTTGGTCGCTGCTGCCGCATCTGGAGTTGACAAGTGGGTGAGTTGAGTTGACAGGCAGTTCGCGGTTTTTGTTTGTAACGTTGAGTGCATATATTTACCGTAGAACTTTGTGCGGAAAGGTGTCGCTGTTTTGCCAACGATCGTGGTTCCGATTGCGCAAGTGGGCAAGTGACTTTAAACGTTATATAAACTGTTGTCAAGCGAAATGAAATAAATTTCTAGATTAGAATACTTGTCATTGACCTAACATCGATAAATTTACTTGCATCTGACCGTTTTTCACTTATCCACTTGAATAGGCCCCTTTTTCTCACCTTGGTTCAACCATTACATAGCACATTGTATGTATGTGCAAAGGCGAACCTTTTCATGTATTTCTGTATAAATACCTACTTAGGTATATCAAATAACAAAGTCACTTCCGAACATTGTACTAAACCTAGTACGCATTAAATAAATTGGTCGGTAGCCAATACACTACAGTACGCCCGCCTATTCACAGGTCTAATTACAAACAAAGATATCACATCGCATGTTTCAACCTTCAAAGGTCACACATTCAGATAATTACGCCCGCCTATGCTATCCGCATTTATTATCGATATCGATAATCAACGCGTCGATGTAAAAGTTTGCCGAGTTTGAGGCGTGATTTTTGCGCGCGTGTGTTTGCCTGCCGATGACCTTTGCAAGTGTCTCACCGGGTGAACTAGATTTATAGACTTTTAAGGTGGTTTTTGGCAACTTGGCATGTAACACGGTCAATTCAAAAAAATTTATCAGCGATTAGATGCATCCTTGGGTAGAACCCTGGCGCGAAAAAAAATTGACACGATATGTTAATTTCATTTCGATTGATAGTAAATTTGCATTTCACAATTAAGTAATCCGCCAGTCGGAACCGAATGACCACATTGAATTACCGTATATCTTCGAATAAGACCCCAGGGAAGTTATTTTTTTGCCAGAATCTTCTGAGGGGGTATTCTAGGGGAGGTCTTTTCCAGGATGTACGATTTCGGACTTTTCGTAGATTTTGTCCACTAAGCATTCCATCAAGCTACAATTAAACGGACTGCCCCAAAAACAAGTCAGGTTTAGAAATTTTTTGCCCGGGGGTATGTCAAGTCGATTTCAAAGAATTTTCACCGGCTCTCGAAGGACATGAAAGCCGGCAGTTTTTGCCTCATAATTGCACCTAAATATTTTATCGAGATGACCCGATCTCAGGATGATAATTTTGTATATGCCGCATTTTCAAAAAAAGGAACTTTTGATTGATCTATGACACCCATTTTTGGGGGATAATTATACATTTTGAGGTCCCCTTCACCACAAAGGAAATGGCATCCATCTACTTCAAAGTGAAAAGTAAAAATCAATTTAAGTGAATTCTCCCTTCCGGTAGTGCGTCAATACAGAAACTGAATATAAAACTCGAAAGTCCCTACTCGAAAGTGTGGAATGTGACTAATAAAATATAGTTAAACTGTGCGCCATAAAGTCTGGCCGTGCAGTAGTTTTGGCCAATTAAAAAATTCATTCATTTCTTTGGGCGTGCGGAACGTGAATAAAGTTTTTAAAGTTTCGTCACACTTATCTACTCGGCGCGATCGCGAAGGTGCCGTGTGTTTTACAATTGAGAAATTGACTTTTCACAATTATTTTTGTGTGTTATGAATTGATATCTGTCAGTTCCACCAGTGGAATCAGATGACAAATTTTTTACCCAGTACTTGTTGATGGGGGTGTTATTCAAGGAGCACTTATTTATGGCGCTAATTCCATGAGTTTTTCTCATAATTTACCTAGTTCCGTAATGGATTTGCATAATTCAATCTAATTTTATTGATTTTGTTTTGGATATTGTTGCCAAAACAGTTTGCCAAAATTCATATATTTTGGGCGGGTCAGGGTGGGGGGCTTTTAATTTTGAAAATACACCCAAATACATAGAAAAAATATGTAAAATATATATCTATGTAAATACTAGATAGTAAATACATTACACCTGAAGTACACACACACATTGTAAACTATTTATAAGCGCCACGATGTCTACTGGTGCATTCCATTTTGCTGTGCGAGTGTGATATTTATAATGGTTAATTAATCAATCGACGCTGAAAAGTCATGACGCCAATTATATTAGAAATACAGGAAATGGCGCCATTTTTTCCGCTGGCGCCATACATTCTACTACGCTTTATACAGTTGGAAAAAGTATCGATGAACTATTAGTTTTAGTCTCGATTGTAAAGGGTGTTCTGTGTGTGTATAAATAGTATACTTGATCTGTAAAATGCTGGGTGTGCCGCCCCCCAAATATGAGCGTTTGGTTGTAAAACACAATTAGTCTGTTGTTTTGTTTTTACAATTTCTCATGCTGACAGATTTGCCAAATAATTGGAACCGTTCCAAAAGGATATTGATTGCGTACAAGAAATAGACATTGGTGCCAACAGTTCAAAGGTGTTTACGCATACGTAGACGTTTAAATGATTGAAAACCCGAGGGCTAGTATATATTTTCAACAGCCCATGAAAATAACTACATACTATGGGACCCCCGTCGAGAAACGTTTCATGCCTGTCTGTTAAAATGACAGTGTAAACAGAAATTATAAATAGTAAATATCTACGTATTTATGTATCAAAAATGTTATGTATGCGGCAGTGGCTGCCTTACATCACCCCCAAAATTGCAGATTTTACTGAAATAAGTTTTTCACGATAAAAGTAACATTTTTCAAACGGTGTGTGAACATTTCCAATGCAACCTGTTGCATGAAACGCATTCTCGCGACTACAGTAACCCGAATTTCCATGCCGAATTTGCACGCCACTCAGCACTCACACTTGGTGAATGCACTAAATTTGATGAAACTTTCACGCTGCGCGGAAATACACCACCCCCCCCAAGATGTGATTTTCATGCCTAGGTAGTCACCTTTGTAGAAGTCTGTTAAATTTCCTGCCAAAAATGTCCTTGATATTTGAGGCGTTAAAATCGTTGTTTCTTTGCATGAAATTGCAATGATCATCGCAAAAGCTAAGTTGCAAAATCAAAGTGGTCTAATTTACACCCCAGCAGTTATACCTATGTACATACAAGCGCCATGGTGTTTTTGGACGTATTTCCTTATGCTATTGCAGGTTTTTATCACTGTTAGTTTTCAAAAAGCTAAATATATTTATTTTCATTAAAATACAAGTAAATTTTATGTATGTGTATTGGTGAGTATGGACTATCAGTGCGGGCCGCATGGCATGAGCAAACTCCACACAAGTAAACAATGGAATGCATAAACCAAATAGTTTACTCATTCCACAAAGAAAAATTAATTGGTTCATTCATTCCACATAGGGTTTACTTCCACATTGACCTGTGGCTTCTGTTGACTCACAGTTCAGGTGAAAGTGTGTGTACAATGCAGTGCAAACCGATCATCAAAAGTTGTTGTGGAAGGTTGCATGATGCCATGGTTGCATGATGCATGTTGGAGCATTTAAATACTGATTTTGCCTATTCTAGTTGTGCTTTTTCATATCTACCATGCTATGGGGTTGCTTCAAGTGTGATTGGCTTGTCAGTTTATGTGTAAGTTGTTTACACATAACTAGTGATGTAAAAGCGCCATGGTGCTGGCACCTGGCTCGAGTGCCAAAGCAAAAAGTGCCATGGCGCTTTTGGCGCTTGTTGCATGTTTCCTGTGGTGCCATTGGTGCTTGGCGCCATGTCCATCAAAAGCGCCATGGCACTTTTGGCGCTTGGTACTACTTTTGACAGGCACCAGGAACAAAATGCCTGGTGCTGGTGCTTGGCGCTAGCGCCAAAGCAAAAAGTGCCATGGTGACATTGGCACTTGGCACTAAGGGTCAGAAGAAGCCATGGCGCTTTTGGTGCTTGGCGCCAAAGTTCTGGCGCTTTTCACATCACTACACATAACACCGAGTTTTACTCATTACACATAGCGTTTACTTAAACAAAGCTAAAACACTTTTGCACTGGGTAGTTTACTTGCGTAGTTATAATTCTGCTTACCTAGTTCTGTATGTGCAAGTGTGAGAGCGTTCCCTTAACTAGGTCTTCGAATAAACCCCACAGTTATGTGTGATTTTTCTATTTCATATTTATACGCTGAAATTGTCAATCGCAATATCGAATTAGATGCGAGTCGAGATTTACTGTCGTCTTTTTAAAATGAGCGTGGCAAATGATTGCGGCCGCAGTCACGCTAATTTATCATTTTGGCCCGGCGACGCGTCGAAAATACCGTAATCCACTCAATTTACGGAGGTGACAAATAAATGATTATATTTATCTGAGCGGATGGTTTAGGCGGTTTAGTAACAGAAACTACCTATGTATTTTTTATATTCAATGAAGTACTGTAGCCAATTTCGCCGAACAAAGTTAAATATGCCCCTGGGGCGCAAAACCTTTTACTTAGTTTCGCGTGTTTGTAGTGTGTGCAAAATGTGAAATTTGCGTGTGAAACTGAATCATGCGTGAATTTAAATTTTCAACGTGGTTTGTTTGTTGTAAATCAGAGTGGGTATTTTCTGATAACTTTATCAATAGTGATGTACGCTCCTGTATAAACACTCGCTTTGAACGCAAAATCGGGAAACTTATTCCCAAAAAAGTGAATGTCCCTTTGATTTTTGCTTTACAAGTGCAAGTGTGATTTGATCGAAAAAAACCTTGAATTTTTCCAAAAAAAGAAAAGACAGATGTATGCAATCAGCACCTAATAGCGCGTTCACGCGTGTCCAGCCAATATCAAAGCGGCCATTATCGTCGGGCGATTTTGGGTTACGGTAACACCGTTTTTGTTTGACTTTGAGACGTGAAATTGCGTCGCTCGATGCTTTGCAAACAGATTAAAATATTACCATTTATGTATTACATATTTTATGAACATCGTATGTGTACTGTGCTATATTTCCGATAGTCTTACGAATTATGCCTATTATTTCCATCAACTTTCATTTGGTCATAGAATTGTGTGATTGACACCGTCGCACTTCAATCGATTCGATAGAAGTCCGACAGCTTGTCGAAATTCTCAGACAAAATAATCACGCAAACAAGGGTTTCTTGACGACGAAATTTTCAGTGGCCAAAAATGATGAAATGAATTGCAAACAAAACTGGCGCCTCAAAGACGCCCCGCCAATTTGACTCTAATAAGCCGTGAAATTGGCGGAATTTTTTCCCGCGCATTTCGCGCAAAAATGGCGAAAATAATCGCATAGCACGAACCGATTTCCTAGAGAACCATATATTATCGCTTCAAATATTTACCAATTTTCACTTACAGACAGGTGTGAAAATTCGCGCCGCGCAAACCTATTTTACCGGCTAGGGCCCATTCCGCATCAAAGCCCATTCCGCATGTAGACCCATTATAGACACATTATGCCTGCAGGGGTAAGAAAGGGGGGTGGGTAACACCACCCCAAACCGCCCAGCTATCTATCTATCCCTGGCGCAATTTTTTTTGGCGACATTCCCCTGAACATCCCCCATCCGCAAATTGCCTAGCTCTCTAGCTATCTGGAGCGCTTTTGAGCATTTTTACCCTAATTTTCACCAAAATTCCCTAATTTTCATACTTCTTATAGATTTTCACCTTCAAAATAACTAGGTCATGTGTTTTATTACCTATTTTCAACATGCCAGGTATTAAAAAATGTGTTCCGGCTCAACATGCGGGATGGGTTTAGATGCGGAATAGTGCACTGCCTATTTTACCCTGTCGAAAAATAAATGGTTGCAGCCGATTTTTTTTGGTCGCGCGTGCAAAAATTGCGTCGGCGCGCCGGGGCGGAATAATCAACGCTGGCGCCGGGGAAAAATGCACCGAAAGTGTACAAAAATTCACATTGGGTGGCTTGACTTGTTGTGCAAATGTTGTATTAAAGCCTATTTAATTGACGCACCAAAAAACTGCCATTATGGCTTCTTATTTTAAGGACACAATACCGTACTCGGCACTGATACTTCAAAATATGTAAATAGTTGTAGAGACGGACTTTAGACTGTGCACCGTCTCTTAGCACAGACGGTATCGTCTATTCTTAAGGAAAAAGCCAAAGTTAAACGTTTTGTTCCCGCATGTTTCCGCTTATGAAATGCCGTTTTCTGCAAAGCACCTGGCACTTGGCAGCCGAAACTCACAAAATCCGCGCGTGAAAAGTTCAAAACAGCGATCAGTAAAAACCAATATTAAATCGACAACACTCAACAGCGGGAAAATACTCAAAATTGAAACTGACCAAGGCCCAAAATGGCGTGCACGGAGAACCTGTGCGCGTTCGGCTTGCTGTGCGAGCTCGTCGACACTTCCGGGGGGCTTGGAGTACCTGTTTTTGGGTGGGGTTATGTGTTTTCTGTAGCAAACCAATTTGGTCATATACCCAAACAGGATTACCGTATTTCTTCTAATAGAAGAGCACCATTCTATTTTTTTCGTCAACTTTTTACCTGCCGTTCTATTGGAGGTGCCGTTCTATTAGAAGAAATACGGTACTTCAGGCGCTAAACCAACCATTCGCTAATTCATTCCCTCTTAAAATAATGTCGATTTTTGCGGAACTTGGCACCTCACTGGGCAGAAAATGACCATCGGCTACCAGCAAATTTCTAATATCATCAGCTGAAAGTTCACTTCTCTGACGCCTGTAGTCCGCAATTATTGAAGTCAAATTTTGGATTTGCCCCCCATTCGGTGGGGAAATCCTAAGTGAAGCGGGGCCTTTCGGTCGACTGCCACCCACCTGAAAATGGAATTTTTTTACGATTTGATGGAATTTAGCGATGGAGAAACGCCAGAAAAAAGTGCGAAACGCCAATGGTGCCAGGGCTATATTGTATCACCCCAAGTGGCGCCATGACTTTCAATGCTATTGGTGGCATTTATGTTTGTGGAAAAAATATACCTATTGCTCCAGTATTCTCCAGTATTGGTGCCATAAATAGTGGCGGCTTTTTGGGACAACCTGTCCGGCACCAAGCGCGCCATTCAAAAGAAAAGCGGCTGCGCCAATGGCGCCTGAGAAATCTGGGCGGTCAAAGAAGCCCGTGGCGCCCGAAAATAGCGCCAACATCGTGGCGCTATTCAGTCACCAAAAGAATTCTATCTACCTACTTCTGTGTAAAAACGGTTAGAACTGTTGCAGTGGTATTTTACCAAAAATTCCCAAAGTACTCGTACCTGTCCTGGTGATATGGTGCCGGTTTCAGCAAATCTGTACAGAATTTTTGATACGCATCCATGGGAAACCCGTAGCTGCCGCGAAATCATACACGGTCTGCGATGGAATAATTAACGAAATGGTGCAGTGTGGAATTTGTTGAGTTGAAAATGGCAGTGAGTGTAATGCATTATACCTGAGCTAATCAGGTAGAATAAATAAATATTTATGGCATGATCGCTACAAATAGCGCACAGACACGCATACCGTATATCCTGGAATAAGACCCCAGTGGAGTTATTTTTCGTCAGAGTTTTTGAGGGGGAGTTATTCGAGGGGAGGGAAATTTTTTCTTCACTCTGCCAACGGGGGGGGGGGGAGTTATTCAAGGGTTGTCTAATTCGAGGATATACGGTTAAAGACATTATCAAATAAAATCTAAATTATAAGAAAAAGGTAAAATAATCCGAATCCCAAAACAAACCGCACTCCAGCTTGTGCCATTTCAATGATTTTCACTCTGATGTGGTGCGGCAGCGGTCTGCCATTTATAAAAACTCCACCTAGTTGATTAACTCTGCCCTGGCCCAAAATATTCGCAAATGCCACATTGCTGCCGTGGTTTAATTGATGCGGATTTTGAGAGTCCATAAAAATGTTGTCGCTGCTTGTAGCATTTGATTCGGGGCTGGACGGTTCGTCTAGATTTTTCATGGTTTCGGTATTTTCTGCGATGGGATCGGTGACGTTTTTGCGGAAATGGATTTTAAAGACCGAGTTCGGATAAATATAAGTGTGAATCATAGTTGTTGAAACGTATTTACGTTTACCTACTCGAAAAATATGTATGCCCGAGTACTGAGTAGGCACATTTACGTTTCATCCGGAAAAAATACCTGTACTCATGTTTACGTTTACTTTTTGAAATTACGCGAATACAGAAAACGTAATTGATACCACACAAACGAATTGAAACTGCTGCAAAAATGGCAGTCTGCGATTAGGAAAACATAAACTTAGTTTTTAATCAAAGATAAGAATATTTTCTAAAGTAATCAAACAAAAAACTGAGGATTAGAAAAATAATTCAGCGAATGCTCCGAAATGCGCAACTTCACTCCAATGATCGCCTCGAATCGACATCAAAGGGGGCCGCCGAAAACTTGGTTTCAATCGTACAACACGTGCGAGTTGTGTGTGCGACTTCCGTTCGGTCAAAAAAAGAAGACACAAAAAACACCGCGTGCGCGGTAATTATGCAAAAATGGTGATTGAGTGATCTAATGCCCAAAATTTAGATCGGGGGGATTATTAGACCCCCCCGCCACGAATGAACACATGCCGGAATGTCGGCGAAATTGTGAGAAATGGTATTAGGCAAGTTTGTTTGAACGGAGCAGCAGATGGCTCATAATCATTTTGCAGTGATACCATTTTTGCAGCCGAAAATTCCGTAGCGGCGCTTTTGATTTAAATGTATACCTAGGTTGACCGTGGAGAATTTACGCGGGACGCATGGAGAAATGATATTTTTCACATCCCAAATCGTTGTTAGGCGGCGTTTTTCAGAACTTTGTGTATAAATACATCCTTTTTCAAAGATTAGGAAGAAACTAAAGGAAAATCGCGTATGCAGTTGAAATAAAATGCGAAATTGATAAATATGAATAGCTTGATGTTTGCTTCATTTCGGGTAACCTGATATGTGTGCAAAATATCTACCTAGGTATTCAGATTTCTGTATCCGATATACGGTAAGTACTACGCTATTTACCGTGTAAAAAGTAAGCTACCGTAAAAACAATACGCGGTGAGAAATATTTACCGCGGTACTCAGCAAACTTTGATCGAAAAATGGAAAAATATATACCTAATGTAGGCATTTATCATACTGTGGATCGCCTTCACACTGTTGAGTATTTATTCGTATTATGACGACAAAAATAACTACAACTGGAATTCCAAAGTTCTCACACTCAAACCACTTGGAGGTGTGTGAGGGGGGTGGGGGGTTACTTGAAACTTCAAAAGGACCCATGCACAGCACAGTTTCAACTTTCAACAACTCGCCCTCTAATCAAAGATGTCGCTCGCATGAGAAAATCGGCTAGATCAAAGGTGAAAAAAACTGCCCATCAATATAAACTAAAGCAAGATTACAGGTACTTTGCATAAACTATGACACATTTACGTGCGTTATATAATCACAGTTTGTTGAGGGGATTAGCGCGTTGCCATACTGATGTGTGTATATATGTGCGAAATTTCCGGGGCACCGGCAAACTCAAAAGCGCCGACAAAAACAATTGTGTTGAGTAACAGCAGTATTTATGTTGTTTGCATAGGATGACATTCGTGGGTTGAATAATGTACGATGATTTCGAACCACTGTATATCCTCGAATAAGTCCTCCCCTAGAACCCCCGCCCAGGAATGTCTCCCCTGTTAGCTGTTACCTACCTACCAGGACTTTCTTGTGTGATAGGAAAGCGTAAAAAAGTGTTAACCAGTGAGAATATTGAATAATCAAACACAGTAGGGTGCTTTCCTATTATTTAGAAAAAGAGAGCTAGGTAAAAATGAGTTATCACTAGGGAACGGGTCCAATGAATTCTGCCTGCAACGAAATGCAGGTCTCATGTGAACCGGATAGGCGTGGCAGTTTTTCAGGTGAAAAACGTCTTGAAAAACGTTTCTCCATTCTCTCAAATCAAATTTACCTTTATGCGTTCCAGATTTGTTCCACAAAATAAAACATTTTCCATAATAGATAAAACAACAACAAAAACATTGTAATAAATACTTAGATACAATTTATTAAAAGTATTTATCTATGGCATATACTAGACGGGCATATATTCTCAACATAAATATCAATTACTAAGACTGATATACTAAGACACCATCCATCTACGAACACACTTGCACATGTTTGTGTGCACTGATATTTACATTCACACTTTGCGTGCAACCGCGTCTGGCGCCTGAAACTCATCGCTGATTGGTTCATTTTGTGCTCGACTCCACCTACGAATGTTTGGATTGCTGTGGGAATGGGGCACTTGGATTTATGGAACTATTGACCTAGGTGTGTATTTATTTGTAAAAATATGCGGAAAAATATACGTCCAATTTCAACATCAGGGGGCAGTCCCAAGCCCTGTAAGTGTAAAGTAAAGTGTCAAATGTAAAGTCAAATGCGAAGTAAAGTGTCAATCAAAACAAAAAGAAAAGATTTTATTACAGAACTTTGCATGACAATTGACAGTTTACTTTGCATTTGACTTTACATTTGACACTTTACTTTGCACTTTACAGGGCTTGGGACTGCCACCTGGTCAATTGACAAGATCAAGAAAAGCAGCAGTAAGAGAAAGCGAAAGAAACGGCAATTCAAAACGGAAGAGATGCAAAAAGTTCCGTGGACCACACACACTGCACACCACGCATCACTTTACAAAATGATCACACTGAAAGTGAGCTAAACCAAGCAGTTTAAAGTGGATACCGTATATCCTCAAATAAGTCCCAACTCTTGAATACCTCCCCCATCTCGAATAAGTCCACCCTTTTGTGAGTGTGAGGAAAGAATAACTCCCCTCTCAAATAACTCCCCCCACTTTGATGGGTAGATAACATTTCCACAACATTTCACATTAACAAAACACGTTGTTACCAAATTCGTGCAGTAAATTAATCATACGTTTTACTGAAAATTCCGATGAAAAAATACCCCCCCCCCTCGAATAACTCCCCACTCAAAAACTTCTGACGAAAAAATAACTCCCTGGGGAACTTATTCAAGGATATACAGTATACCAAATTGCTGTGTAACATTATCGTAAAATGTAAAAACCTATAATATTTAAGTTAACTTTCTTATGTTCTCTTTTATATTCAATTAATTCAACTCGTCAAGATTTCATTCATATTTACATTCCCATTTTAACATCTTCACCTTCACCAATTAATATCTCAAGCGATGTTGTTTACAACATGCGCTTCACATCGTTCACATATTTAGATCTTAGTCATTGCTCACATTCCGCCACATTTCCTTGACAAGCAGCACGCAAATACGCCGTCATGTTTATGTTAAGCGGCGGGCCCGCCCCGAGCGGGGCGCCGGGCCCGCGCGCCATTTCAAATGCTGTCTGGCTTGTCTCACATTTTCACTATCTTGCCAGTTTAGCTCGCTTTTCATCGGAGAAGCGAGCGGGCAAGGATTGAACTTTCACAATTGGAAATGTTGGGTAAAAATCGGAGATTAGAGCCGACCGATTGGCGCCAAACAAATCGCCATCGGTCTGGCCCTTAAAAGCCGATTTCACAGCTAGAATCGGCAGTGTTTGCAACCTCGTCAACTTCACACGAATCTCTTCCTAGGATCTAAATAAGCGCCGTAGTCACCTTATTAAGTCGCTTGTTTTTGGTGCTAAGTTTAACGCTTGGTGCTTTAAGTCACCTCAGTGCTTTGTTTCACATCAGCGCTGTTTGAGGTGCTTTATTTCACAACCGCGCCACTTAATTCTCGCCTTTTGTCGTAATTAAGTGCCTTCTTTAAATTGCCTTATTTCTCCGGTAATTAGAGCTTCTTTTACGTTTTATTTAAGTAATTAATTTTAGTTGTAAATTAATTCCTTTGTTTACGTATATTTTTATATATATTTTATTTACATTTAATTCTTTGTATTTAATCGCCTAAATAAAAACGTTCGTCAAAACCTTTGGTAAACAATCTAAATTTGCTTCACACTAACTCACGTCAATTCACTTCAACTCAACTAATCACATTTGATAAAATAACGGAACGTCAACTAGAGACGACGCTTCACGTCAACTTTCACTTGTTCACATTTGTCCTCTTCCTCGGTTAGGAATAGGAGCTGGTTCACAAGTCACTTCAACAAGTTCCGTATTATTTTACATGGCGCAGCGAGCAGGGTGACTAATTAAAACTAATTGGTCACTCTAATTAAGTCGTCTCGCGCGAAATTTCATTGGAAATTGCTTTTCACAGCCTGAGTCACACGCACGAGGTTACGGTAATACGGTTTTGGACGCAAAATCGTTAGTAGCACGTGCATAAATACTTACGATTTTACAAGTACAAGTCACAATTAACGAAATATTTATTTTTATTATTTTATTTCGTTCACAGCTAGCTACCACTTTGCTAATAAGCAATAAATTGATCAAACTTTGCTATGGCCGACGAACGCATACGCGCTCAGCGCGCTGCCGCCGCCGCAGCTATGCCTGCGAGCAACGTTGAGGAGTTCGACACAGCTCATCCGTTGACTCAGCATAGCCGGGCGCTGACCGGAGTGCGCAACGGAGTGCTGCGATTCACATCCAAACCGATTCCTAAAATCGTCAAAGACGAGTCACAACCCGCCGCCGTCAACATACGGGCGGCGGAGGAAGTATTAGAACTACTTCAGGCCTACGGCTACCAGGCCGAGATGAAACGCTCGGACCTGTCTACGGCTATGGACAAATTCACAACCACTGTCCAAGATTACATCATAAGCCTAGACAGAGACGAAGATGGAGCGGCCGAGGAGATAAAGAGCGCCAACGCAAAATTGGATCGCGCGCTCTACTCTGGCTCGAACAACGCGATGATGCTCATGGATGAGCTGGAATCGAGGATTGCGTCCGCCCAAGCGCACATCAAATCCGCGGAAAGGTTGATACTTTCCTTGAAAGGTCAGTCCACTGTTGATTTAACTACTCAACCCCTTTCACAACCCCCTTACAACAATGTCAATATGGGAAGTAGTTCTCAACCTTCACAACCGGAAACTTTGTTAAAGTTACCTAAAATCGAGCTTGCTAAATATAACGGTGATCCGTTAGAATGGGCAGCTTGGTGGGAGATTTTTCGAGCTCAAATTCACGACCGAGCTAATTTGTCAATGGGTATGAAATATACATACCTCAAGCTCAGCCTTACCGGTCCAGCAGCAGAACTGCTGGCCGGATTAAAAGGTGATGGTCGAGATTACATCACAGCGGTCACCATGTTACAATCAAACTTCGGTGAAACGCATCGGGTACAAGCCGCCCTTTGGGATAAATTGTATTCACTTGAAAAACCTTCGTCAAGAGGAGACTCTCTCACAAATTTCACACGAACCCTTTTGTCAACTCTCAATCAACTTAAAGAAAGGGGTGAAAGTGTCGATTCTGGTGCAGTGTTAAGAATAATTCGTGGTTATCTTCCCGATAATATTGTTCTTGCCGTCACAGAAGAACACCGGAATTCGATGTGCACCGCTGTAACCGGCGACACCGAACTCACAGTCGTCAGGTTTGTTGATGCATTAACTACCATTGCTCGTGCTCGGTTAGATGCGATGAAAACTGAACAACAGAGTTCACAATCTTCAACTGCTGTTCAGAAATCACAGAATTCATCGATCAAAAAGCCACAAAATGGAGGTGGTTGGCAACAGCAAAAGAAAAAAGGAAATAAATCACAAAATACCTTTTCAAAACCAAAACCTATTCACAATACGGTTGCTTTTGCTGGTACCAACGCTGGTAAATCACAAGGAAAAAATAAAAATTCCACTCAACCTCCCAGAACTCCGGCGATCGGAGCGATTAGTCAAAAGCAGCCCTCACAACCTGCTGCTAACTATCGCCAGCCGAAATTCGAGTGTTTGTTCTGCGGCGTCAAAGAGCACTACACAACCGATTGCCCTCAATACGTCACACCGAGAGAGCGCACTGAACGGTTGCGAGCTTTGGGCGACGTGTGCACGCGCTGCACGCGCAGAGGCCATCAAGCGGCACAGTGCACTCAACAATTGAGTTGCTACTATTGTCGCCAGATTGGTCAGCATCACGGGGCGTTCTGTCCTACCCGACAGGCACCCGCCAGGCGTCAGGTAAACAATTCACAAAATAAAGCCTTTGTCAAAGCAACGAGCGCTAATTTTGTCAACGCTCAGGTAATCACAACGGGCGCGGCGTCGTCACATGCACCGCCATCGTATCCGCCTTCACAAACGGAACCGATGAGCGTGTGTGTCATCCCACCGGATGAAAACGATTTCCGGTGGAGACAGAGTATGCTGTACCAGCTGGACATGGACGGCCCGCTCGACATGGGCGAATGGCCGAGGCCCGCTAACGCGCAACAGGCGAAAGCTCAAGAGGAAGCTCGCAAATATCACAGCGAAAACGAGCTGTGGACGACGCTCCGTGCCAACCTCATCCAGGAAGGCACAGATATGGAGACCGTCGAGGCCAAAATCCGCGGCTTCCAGCAGAAACGGTACGAGGTGTACCCACACCTCAACCCGAATCAAATGTCATCGTCGGTGCCACTTCAACCTAGTCACAGGCCCACGGTGGAGGTGCTGAGCGCACAGGCGGGTTACGGTAACCCCAACCCCGCTACCAGGCAGCAGGCCGAACAAGAATGTGAGTTCGATTTTGCACCTATTGTTCGTTTGCAAGTGGCCCAGGCTTCATTAATTAATAAAGACGCTGAATTAAATCGAGTCACAGACCCTTTGTTAATATTCTTTGACACTGGATGCGAATATTCATACATTAAAGCATCCGTGGCAAATGAGTATAACTTTGAAAACAAAGGAGATGTTGTTCTTCAAATGAACGTGTTTGCGACAAAAACGCCTGTCACAGTCAATACGTTTTTGGTCGAGGCTGTCATGCCTATTTACAAACACGTCGACAATAAGGGCAATATGTTACAAATTCCGCTCACCTTACGTGCAGTGGATAATTTAGCAACATATGCATGCCCACCTCCTTTGTCACAAGACGACAAAACAGTCATTTATATTGTGTACGGTGAACATGCACAAGAACAATTCGCGGAACCGCTTGAATTGACCGAAATGACTGATGAGTTTTGTCACAAACTATGTCAACCAGATGTAGTCATTGGTCAAGACTATTATTGGAAGTTCGATATTCGACCAACAGAAATCGAACTCCCATCTGGCTTGATCATAGTCGAATCAATACTTGGGTTGATGTTAGGCGGAAATGCGTCCTCACAATCATTCGTCACAACACCCGACATTTCCCCACATCAATTCATGGTTTCATGCAGTTCACATGCTTCATCAGCTGTTGCTGTTGGCCAAGAGACATTATTTCAATTTCACAGTCTCGAGTCAATAGGTATCACAGATGATCCCTTATCACATGATGACGACATAGCTGAACAGTTAATTCTGGAATCAATTACTCTTGATCCAGAAACTGGTCGCTATAGCGTGGATTGGCCATTCAAATCAACCATTCAAGAATTGCCAACTAACAATGCAGAAGCATTTCGTCGCTTTCTGTCACTGTTGAAACGGTTTCGAAAAGATCCCGATTTATTCGCTACATACGCGAAAGTCATCTCAGATCAGCTTCACAAAGGGGTCATCGAACCCGTCTATGGTTCACAAGATGGTCTGCAAGAACACATCCTACCTCACCAACCTGTCCTCACACCTGGCAGATCGACAACATGTCGAATAGTGTATGATGGTTCTGCAGGCAAGCCAAGTCTCAATAATTGCTTATTTCGAGGCCCAGTTCTCACACCCCTGGCGCTCGGATTAATGCTTCGCTTCAGAGCCGGAAAAGTGGTGTTATTAGCAGATATTGAAAAAGCATTTTTACAAATTGCTCTTCACCCAAAATCACGCGCTTTCACAAAATTTTACTGGCTGCGTGATGACACCATTCCGTCACATGAAGACAATATTCAAATGATGCAATTCACAAGGGTGCTGTTTGGCCTCACATGCAGTCCATCCATTTTGTCAACTGTCATCAAATATCACCTAGAAGAGGAATTAGCTCACATGCATCCCGCTGAAACCAATGAACGAATGAAACTGGAGCTGTTGCTCAACAGCATTTACGTTGATAATTTAGTTATCAGCGTAGATGATGACAAATATGCAATACAGCTCTATCGTTTAATTAAAGCTGTTTTTGCCAGAGCAAATTTCAACATGCGCGAATGGATGACAAATTCGCCTATGGTCTCGGAAAAAATCAAACCCGATGACCTCAACCCGAAAAAGTCACAATACATCAAAGTAATGGGTCTCGTTTACGATCACATTGAAGACACCATTGCAGTGCCAGCTCCCAAAAAAGATTTCACGCTCATTGTCACAGCCACTCGCCGCAATTTAAATAAATTGCTGGCTTCAACATACGATCCTATTGGCGTCACAGCACCCGCGTTATTTCGGTTGAAATTTCGTGTGTCACAAATAATTCAAAGGTGCAATATCACAACCTGGGATGAACTCATTGAAGACCCAGAGGCGGATGACTTACTGGACGATTTAAAACGACATCTTTCGTCCATAAGTCAAATCAAATTCCCGCGATCATTTCACTCTTTTGGCATCGATGTCAAAGCCGTCACAAGACCATTAGAATTACATGTGTTTTGCGATGCCTCAAAAGATGGATACGCCGTTTGCGCTTATTTGCGTCAAAAAGCGATTTCACCTGATGAATACGGCTATGAGGATGACCGATATTTTAGTGGTTTTCTCACAGCTCGCACAAAACTAGCCCCACTTCCGTCAAAACAAGGTCAACCCCTCACAATCACACGCTTGGAATTGCTAGGTGTCACAATTGGTGCACAGCTCATCGATTATTTACATCATGAACTCGTTGAGCTGGGTGGATGGAAAATTCACAGTAATTTCCTCTGGACCGATAGTACCGTTGTCATCGGCTGGCTGTATACAGCAAAGCCGCTGGCTACTTTTGTCAACAATCGGGTCACAAAAATCCACTCACTAATGTCAAAACATTGCATTCAAATTTGCAAGGTTGCTACAAAAGATAACCCAGCCGACATCGCGTCACGGGGTTGCACTTTTGATCAACTGATGATCGAAACAATGTGGTTCACCGGACCTACATTTTTAGCTGAACCTCTCACATCAACCATGCTTGACATTTCACAATATCAAGCGCAACCTGTCACCGAAGAGCTTGCGAAAGGCGACATTCACATCAGTCGACCTTTATATGCGGGAGCAGTAACTTCACAGCCCGTTTCACAGCCTGATTCACAGCCAGCTAATGCTCTTGCACAGCAAGTACCCGTCAACTTGGACCCCAATTTGTCACAAAATGTCACTCCTCAAAATCCGTTTGTCGAAAGTCGACAACGTCACATCCCGTCAAATCCATTCGAAATCGACATTCGACGATTTTCAACACTGTCAAAATTGTTGCGTACTGTCGTATATCTGCTTCGTGTCAAAACATATTGGCTAAATCGCTCCATGCACAAAGCTGCAAAGCGCGAAAGCGAATATTTATCAAAACCCATCACACAAGCTGATTTGAACGAAGCATTTCGACATGTATTGCGCATTTCACAGGCAGAGGAATGTGCCAGTTGCATTTCACAAGCGCAACTTGGCAAACACCACATGCTCAAATGGGACGCGTGGAATAATTTATTATATTGTGTCACGCGTGTGTCTCACAAAGAACATCGAAACCCTTCGTTGTTTTACTACCTGCCAAAGACAGGGTGGTTAACAACGCTAGTGGTTACTCATTTTCATGAGCTTGCTGGTCACAGTGGCATGCTTCACACTTTAGCAGATTTACGCGAACACTGCTGGTTGTCAAGTGCCAAGCAGGTAGTTGCAAAAATTTTGCGAAAATGTGTCACATGCCGCAAAGCGGAAGGAGGTCCATTCACATTACCTGATTTTCACACATTACCTGTCACTCGAACTCAATCACAAATCAAGCCATTTCAACATATTGGCATTGATTATATGGGACCGTTAGTTTATTCACAGAACGGAACCCGTCACAGTCAACACATTTTGTTGCTAACATGCTTCAGTACACGCGCCATCCATTTAGAGTCAACTAATAGTGTCTCGACAGCCGACACTATTATGGCTCTAAATCGTTTTATTTCACGTCGAGGCATGCCGGACACAATTTGGTCCGACAATGCCCCAGCATTCAAAAATTGTGTCAAAATGCTACCGGACGTAAAATGGCATTTTATCACAGCCAATAGTCCTTGGCAGGGCGGCGTGTATGAACGCATGGTAGGTTTAGTCAAACGCTTGCTCAAAAAAGCATGCGGACGACGTTGTCTCACATGGCATGAATTTCTCACAGTCATGCTTGACGTCGAATTCTCCGTCAATACGCGACCATTGTCATACTTGTCAAACACAGACATTGGTGCAGCGATACTGCGCCCAATACATTTTCTTTGGGGCACCCCACCACCATGTTACATGGATGAAAAACGTGAGTTGGAACTCGATTCCACCACGATTGAACCCATGCGAAAAATTCCAAAAGAGGAATGGGAAAGAATGACGGATGGATCTTTCAACCTCACACCCTCACAAATCGAAAAAACCTACACACTCACACCCCCACGTGTCAATGACGTCAACTGCATCGACGAAATTGCACTCAATTCTGTGCCTGAAAAGGACAGAGATGACATCACATTACTTTGGGACCAAATTCGTCACAATCGTGAAGTGCTTTGGTACGAGTGGTCACGTCAATACATTGACCTACTCAAAGATCGAGCTAAAAATCAACGCTTGAAAAGAGGCACAATCAACGAAGCTCCCAAACGTGGCCAAGTGGTGTTAATCACAGACGATAAACAACCACGCGGCATGTGGCAAATGGGCCGTGTTCACGAAATACACGTGTCAAGCGATGGCAAAATACGTGCAGTCACAGTATTGTCAAGTAACGGTCGTCGCACACGTAGATCTCCATCTAACCTAGTACCTCTTGAAATCGACACAGAGGACGGTGTTGAATATAAAATCGACACTGAGGTAAAGGATGATGATAATTCACAGCCTTCACCTGATAAGGGTGATGATTCACAAACTGATAAATCACAACAACAATCACAATCTTCACAGCAAGATGCAAGACGCGCAAACCCACGTCGAACATGTCGCTACACTGGCACATATTCGTTCTGGGGAAACGTGTCGCATTTAATGGCACTTTCGTTGCTAATACAATCAAAATTAGCCAACGCGCTCACATGGACAGATCAATATCACAAAACTTTTAATCTGTGCCATAAAACACGCACTGGGCACGCAATACAACTTCCGGAAAAAGTAACATGTCACTTTCCTCAAGTCACAGCCATAGAGGATATTGTGGTATCCATATGGACGTTGCGTGTTCAGCCGCAAACAACACCAATTTATAGATGCTTTCAACAAGAGCATACTATAGTCACGTATATGAGCCTGGTGGGCGGAAAAGCTATGCTGCCACCAGAAATCATTAAAAATCACAGAGTCACAACCTACGATTGCATGATCGCCTACCAAAATAAAACTTGGAAAGGCGAACCCTTAATAAAAATCAGTCATGCATTGTGGAGCACTAACAAATCACTTCACATCGATTATTGTTACTTTTGTCACAATCTGAGTAACACAGTAATGAACTTTCACATAGAGGAAGGTGTGGTCGCAAGTCTTGACGGAAAGAAAATAGTTTCCGAAATTCAAGATCTGTCACATTGCAACCCACAAGCCGGCTATTGTTATGACAGCGACAATGGCGTCTCTTTATGGAATGCTACCGCATTCAACAAGCAGTGTGCATTCCAAGAGATTGGTCAATTTGATGCGCAATATTCACAAAATCATTACATAGTGGAAAAATTGCAAGCTGCATTTTCTGTCACATGGAGATCACAACAATTCCCAAATAATGCAGAATGCGTGCCAAAAGACGCAAAATATATTGACCAGGGCTCGGCATTCATTCAATTTCTTCGATATCAACTCAAGAAATTGAAAAAGCCTCCAACCGAAAAAGCTCCTCTTCATTTCAAACTCGCACCAAATCTTGATGTTGGTGTGTTTCACTTGCTCACAGCCCGTCAACAATACGAAGTTGACAAAATTGCACATCTAGAACAAAAACAATTTGGATCTATCTGGCAACAATTATGTCACATCCGTCAGACCCAACTAGATATAATTCATGCAATTGTCACATTCAATCCCACACTTGGCTTACGAGCATTGCTAGGACGTCAAAATCTCTATGCTGAATGGCATGGAGATATATTAATGTTCTGGGATTGTAAACCAGTCACAGCAGAAATTATTTATTTTCAACATGAATATAACAATACATGTTATAAATTTCTGCCGGTCAAGGTCACAAATCACCCACATATTATGTTCGTTGCTCCCGGCACCAATGATCTGATCACACATTCACCAATAGATCATTGTCTCATGAAAGATCACAAATATTATCAATTAAATGATAATTCATGGGCCAACGAAAATGGACCAACGAATTTACACGTCACAAAACTCCCAATCGAATTAATTTGGGCTGGCTCGTGGAAACCATTCACACTAAATGTTTCCGGGTCACCAGGTGTAAGCATGACTGATATTGCATTCAGTATCATGGCTGCACATCATCACTTTCAAAATTTGCAACGACTAGAACAACAAGTCACACGTTCAGTCGATTATATTGCAACAAAATCCAACGATCCTAAAGCAGTGCAAGCATATATTGCAGGCATTGGCCAAGGGGTTGGTGCATATTTTGAAGGTGTAGGAAAAGAATTGGGTCACATCATTCACGGTAGTGTCACAGGTGGTGCGTCAGCATTAGATACGTTACTTACTGGGCCACTTCAAACAACTGTGAACATCATACTCATTATTATCACAATTGCTTATATTGGGTATATTGGTTATGTTTACATGCAGTGGCGGCTCGTAACCGGCAGGGGTATGCTGCCAGACATCAAGGGCTTTTTCCGAAGAAAGGGCAGAAGGGACAGAAGCCCAAACAACAGGGGCCCCCGCCCGTTCAACAAGGAAAAATCGGTAAGCGACGGCGACGTAACCGCCAGAAGAAGCCGGCAAGCGGTTTCAACAAACCCGCTTTGTCAAACCAAATCGTCACACAATCGTCACAATCATCAAGTTCGTCACAGTTACCTTCAAAGTTTGTCACACCCCTCAAACGAGTTTCTCCATTCAAACGGCTTTCAGGACGCACGGTACAGCCTAGATCGGATCCCCCGATCGGTTATAGTACCGAACGCGCCGAAGAAATCGAAATGGAGACGGGGGCGCGCCGGGTCACAAAACCTGCACCCTCCTGCGAGTCACAACCGCAGAGCTCGTCACCAAACGCCAGATTCACAGTCACCGAGCCTGTCACAACGGAAGTCACAATGGAAGACGCGATCCCTGACCGCGAGCCCTTGCAAAAGCGACTCAAGAGATTCGCTGGAGTCGCAGGGCTCCCAGGTGAGCAGAAATTGTCACACAAAACATTTTCCTTTATACCCCAAACTTTTCACAAATTCAATAACATCAATCAAAAACTGGTCAAATCAAAAGTTAAACGATCTAAAAAGATCTGTGACCTTCCTCAGACAAACACCTTCACAGTCCGACATAGAGCTCGGAGAGATGGAAGAAAGTCACGATCAAGAACTAGATCCCCCACCGTACCATTTGACCAATTCAACTCAATCACTTCACAGTGTACGACCTCATTCACAACCTCCCATGTCCCCTTGCTATCAAGCCAACCGCTTGCAGCATCGGAGCAATGGCAGCCCACCGAGCCGTCGAGGGCGATCGTCGACGAGACCGACGCGCTCCGACAAGCCTTCGAGAGGCTCGCCGAGGAATCTGAGAAGCTCCCCAACTGGCCGGGACGACCAGCGGGGGCCCCAGAAGACCAGGCGCCCGGACACGGGGAAGGCAACCAGCCTGAGGAGGATGCCGTCGAACCCATGGACGAGCATCATGAGGAGGGCCGGGAAAATGCCGGCGTCGAAGACGCCGACGATCTGCTACCACAGGAGTGATGAGAGTATCACAGGCGTTTGATTTTGATTATGTTTCACATCAATTTGCCGAGATTGGCTGAGATAAAATTAAATTAAATTTAATTTTTATTCTAGTTTCGGGAGTGTGTAACATTATCGTAAAATGTAAAAACCTATAATATTTAAGTTAACTTTCTTATGTTCTCTTTTATATTCAATTAATTCAACTCGTCAAGATTTCATTCATATTTACATTCCCATTTTAACATCTTCACCTTCACCAATTAATATCTCAAGCGATGTTGTTTACAACGTGCGCTTCACATCGTTCACATATTTAGATCTTAGTCATTGCTCACATTCCGCCACATTTCCTTGACAAGCAGCACGCAAATACGCCGTCATGTTTATGTTAAGCGGCGGGCCCGCCCCGAGCGGGGCGCCGGGCCCGCGCGCCATTTCAAATGCTGTCTGGCTTGTCTCACATTTTCACTATCTTGCCAGTTTAGCTCGCTTTTCATCGGAGAAGCGAGCGGGCAAGGATTGAACTTTCACAATTGGAAATGTTGGGTAAAAATCGGAGATTAGAGCCGACCGATTGGCGCCAAACAAATCGCCATCGGTCTGGCCCTTAAAAGCCGATTTCACAGCTAGAATCGGCAGTGTTTGCAACCTCGTCAACTTCACACGAATCTCTTCCTAGGATCTAAATAAGCGCCGTAGTCACCTTATTAAGTCGCTTGTTTTTGGTGCTAAGTTTAACGCTTGGTGCTTTAAGTCACCTCAGTGCTTTGTTTCACATCAGCGCTGTTTGAGGTGCTTTATTTCACAACCGCGCCACTTAATTCTCGCCTTTTGTCGTAATTAAGTGCCTTCTTTAAATTGCCTTATTTCTCCGGTAATTAGAGCTTCTTTTACGTTTTATTTAAGTAATTAATTTTAGTTGTAAATTAATTCCTTTGTTTACGTATATTTTTATATATATTTTATTTACATTTAATTCTTTGTATTTAATCGCCTAAATAAAAACGTTCGTCAAAACCTTTGGTAAACAATCTAAATTTGCTTCACACTAACTCACGTCAATTCACTTCAACTCAACTAATCACATTTGATAAAATAACGGAACGTCAACTAGAGACGACGCTTCACGTCAACTTTCACTTGTTCACATTTGTCCTCTTCCTCGGTTAGGAATAGGAGCTGGTTCACAAGTCACTTCAACAAGTTCCGTATTATTTTACAATTGCCTCCTGTAAAAATACATTCAATAAAAATACCCTCTAATAAAAGGTGAAATTTTGGCCTTTTTGAGCCTGACAAAATAAGAAGTAAGCATAGCTCCAATAGAAACCTAGAAGATATACTTCCAATAATAGGTATATCTTCAATAAAAGGCACATCTGGCTGTTTGCCAAAATGTTCAAAATCACAAAACAATGGCAAAACGTGGTGGATTACAGTCAAGAGTACCTTATATTTGGTCTGGCCAGGTCACAGGTCTGGACACAGGTCTGGCCCCCACTGATTTCTGAGCTGCGGGAGGTTTATAAATCTAAAATTCTGGGGATGTGTTACCAAGACCCCTCCCCTACTATACACTATTCAAAAATGTCAGATTATTGTGAAAACATCCTTAAAATTTCACTTATTCTCTAAAAAAAACCCACCCCCAATAAATGGATGACAAAAAATTCACGTTTTTGAACTTCTTTGTTATACACTTGAAGAGATGGTTTAGGATACTTTAAAGGGAAGGGTTTGATGTTTGACGTTTTGTAAACAACCATACATCTAAAATGCCGGCATTGCAAAATTTACTTGGGGGGAATTTTATGACATCATAATGACGTCATTAGAGGAACAAAAATTTACAAAATGTACACTTTGAAATTCCCCCAAGTAAATTTTGCAATGCAGACATTTTAGAGGTATGGTTGTTTACATAACTTTGAACATCAAAACCTACCCTTTAAAGTATCCTAAACCAGCTCTTCAAGTGTATAACAAAAAAGTTCCAAAATGTGAATTTTTTGTCATCCATTTATTGGGGGGGTGGTGTTTTTTTAAAGAATAAGTGAAATTTTAAGAAATTTTTCACAATAATCTGACATTTTTGAATAGTGTATAGTAGGGGAGGGGTGTTGGTAACACATCCCCAGAATTTTAGATTTATAAACCTCCCGCAGCTCAGAAATCAGTGGGGGCCAGACCTGTGTCCAGACCTGTGACCTGGCCAGACCAAATATAAGGTACTCTTGACTGTAGGTGCAGAAAAAGCTGATAAAATCTATTGCATGTATACCTACAATTGGAGGTAATACAGTATGATATTTTACAAGTGGTACTGCATTAGTTCACAAGTAAATTTTAACAACCTAGGAATGTTCATTGATCCAAACATTGATCATTGATCCATTGATTCACCTTAGAAGTAAAAACAAGCACAACCCAAATTTAGTAACACCCAGTAGAAAACAACATTCCAATCTGCATTTAAACTTATTTTTTTACAATCAGAATCAGTGAATCATTATCCCCCTAAATAGTGATGTGCCATGAATAGATAACACAGGGGTGGATACACAGCCAACACCAATCCTTTGTATCCATAATTGATATCCACAAAAAAGGTTTGAAGCAGAATCATGCTAATATTGAATAGTGGTTATTCCTGTGGCCTAAAAAATTTGTTCATTAATTTACATGTGGTATTGTACTTTGGTATTATTCTTAAGTATTTGATTTGATGCTTTGAATTCAATTATTGAATGCTGGTAAGTTATGAAGTATGATTTTGACATGTTTGTATGGATGAAAAGTACAGTCTACAGTGCCTGTCCTTACTCATAAAGTGCATGGGTTTCACCTCTAAAAGTCATTTGACTGGACCTTAGCTGCATCATGTAAAAAGAAGTATAATATCAGTTAAAATTTGCTTGTAATCCAGAACAGTGGCTCTTTAAAACTATGATGAAACATTAATGAAACACTGATGACATGTATACTTGTTTACCGCACTTGTAAACCGTTAGACTTGTGAAGCAGTCACGCTTCACAAAGCTCCACTAAAAATGTTTTTCTTACTATTTTAACAGCGCAATGATCATCACTCATCTCGACCCCAAAGTGCGATGATGTATTCATTTTCACCAAAAAACAATCTGCCAAAATGGCCGTCTAAAATTCTCGCAAATTAATCGTTTTACGTGTTTGATAATCAGCATTTTCCCACGGCAGCAAGAAAGTTTTTTGTGCGCAAGTATTTGGAAATTAACGCACAGCAAACGCGTGATCATTTAAATAGTTTAATTTGGTAATTTTGCGGTAAGTAGTGAAGTGATGAGATGACAATGCCCAGCGCGACGGGAAAAGATCTTCCCGAGAAGTGATTTTTGAAAATATCGTATTTTTTCTAATAGAAGTGCCATTTTTTTCGTCAACTTCTTTACCTTCAATTTTTTCACACGTTTTTTTTGAGCACTGTAATATCAGCGCATCAATTCAAACAACACAAAATATGAAAACAAATAGGTAAAACTTCAGAATTTTTCCAACGTTTCGGACATTTTCGTTGTCAAATTTTCATCGTTTCCCCCTTTTTTATGTTTTGGCACTCTTCCAACATAATTTCTACCTGTAACTCTATCGGAGGATCCCGTTCTATTATTTCGTGCGTGGAAAAACAGCCAAAACCTGTTGTTCTATTGGAGGTGCTAATTTGATGTAGGTATGCAGTTCTATATATTAGAAGACAAATGGTAGTCGTATATAAACCAGAATTAGAACACCAATGATGCGTTAATCGAATAAACATACCGTATTACCTCGAAATACCCCCATGGGGGTTTATTATTTCGCCAGAACAATTTGAGGGGGAGTTAATTCGAGGGGGGATTTATTCGAGGATTTTTTTTTTTCGTCAGAAATTTTCGTAAGGATCGTAGTAAATAGTAGGCAATTGCATACCCAAAACAGGTAATAAATGTGTCCAAACAGGATATATTTGGACATAAAAACGTAGATAGCCACACAAACTACTCTATGTGTAGCTGCAATGCAAATAAACAGTAATATTCATCATGTACATTGCATACATGACGTATTTATTATGTACATGACGTACATCATTCCGAAGGGGGGGGGTATTTCGAGGGGAGTTTATTATTTCCTCCGCCCATTTTGAGGGGGGTTAATTCGAGGGGGGTTAATTCAAGGGGGTGGGGGATAATACGAGGTAATACGGTAGGTTAGTGATAATATCACAAAAACCGTTCTCTTTGAACAAGTGGATTACTGGAATATTAAGTGGAATAACTTAGTGTAAATATATCCTCGAATTAGTCCCCCAGGGTAGTTTTTTCGTCAGACTTTTTAACTGGGTCTTTTTTCGAGGGGGACTTTATCGAGGATATACGGTATCCGCTTGGTTCACTTTTGTTATGGAGTGACGCTATTCGAAAATGGCCGCATTTTCGTAAACGTAATGGTGGAATTTATTAATGGTGCTAGACTCAGTGAAGTCTAGCACCATAAATAACTTCCACCATTACACTACTGGGGGCAGTCCCAAGCCCTGTAAAGTGTAAAGTAAAGTGTCAAATGTAAAGTCAAATGCAAAGTAAACTGTCAATTGTCATGCAAATTCCAGTAATAAAATCTTTTCTTTTTTGTTTTGATTGACAGTTTACTTTGCATTTGACTTTACATTTGACACTTTACTTTACACTTTACAGGGCTTGGGACTGCCACCTGCTCCCGGCACTATGCACCCTACTTTCGACGAGCGCTGTTTCCATTGACAATTGCAACTGAAACCAATTTATAGTGCCAACACTGCAACCCCACACACCAGCGATTTCGAATGGGGGGAGGTAACCCCTCGCCCCCCGTACCGCCTAGCTTTCCCAGAGGCAAATTGTTCGGCTATTATTCCCTGAACACCCCCCCAAATCGTCCAGCCATCTTACACAAATTTGCACTCAAATCACTAATTTTCATACCTACCTATATATTTGTCTTTCGCCTTCAAAATTACTAATCATGTGTTTGATTGCCTATTTTTAGTTGTTGTTTTCTTGTAGTACACTACCGTGCATAAAAGTGCGGAATCTGGTAGCATGCACAGTTCTGGCGATGTTCCAACGCAGAGATACATTGTTGCCAGGTATATTGTCATCTGTTTGATTCGCAGTAGTGTTAATAATATGCATGCAAAAAATTATTTTTCAATCTTACCCATATGCCATTCTAGGACAAGAAATATGTAAACGCCTCACTTTGTTCATCGTTCATAATAGTCCGGAAAACGTCACTTAAGCTATTCTAAGGTTAAGAAACCCCTGAAAAAACGGATGGTTAGATAGAGGGCATGATCGACAGCACAAAATGCAAGAAAAAATTATCATATATATTCCATTTTTAAAAGATATAGCGATTTGATTGAACGTGACACTGCTCGTTCTGTGTATCCCATGGTATGAGTCAAAAATATGCAAGCTGGATTACACCTTCAAGCTGCACAGTGGTGTTTTGAACTCTTTATCATACAGAAGACACCTCAGGGTACCTAGGTACACTACCTACAGTGAACCCTGATCATCTGAAAAAAATTGTTCTTAGGCCAAAAATGTTGATGATTTCATTTGGCCAAATTTGTTCCTGAAAATGATGAAAATTTATAAATAATCATTTGGCCTAAGAACATGATTTAACCAGACTGCAATGTATTTTACAAGCTATATGGTTATGTAAATACCCTCAAGAGTGCTCTAGGTTATGCACCAATCTAATCTCAACTGTGTGTGATTGTACTTGATCTGTATGTCAGTTTTCATGTCGACCTGGTGAAAACACAGAAAGAGCAGCGTCACGTTCATATCGCTATATCTTTAAAGATGGAATATATATGTGGGAATTTTTTCTTGCTTTTTGTGTTATCGATCATGCCCTTTATTTAACCATTCATATTTTTCAGGGCATTCTGAAGTTTAGAATAGCTTAAGTGACATTTTCCGGACTATTATGAACGATGAACAAAGTGAGGTGTTTTCATATTTCTTATCATAGAATGGCATATGAGTAAAATTAGAAAAAAATTTTTTGCATGCATATTATTAACACTACTGTGCATCAAACAGATGGCTATATACTTGTCAGCCATGCTTCTATGCGTTGGAACATCACCAAAACAATGCATGCTACCAGATTCCGCACTTTTATGCACGGTAGTGTACATGTGCTTATATGCCGACCTAATTTTTCAGCTATTTTCACCTACTTTCAGCATTTTCTCCCCTTTCCTTCTGCGCCTTGAAAAAACCATAAATATATTGAACCCCCAAAAAGTTTTCAGCTATCTATCCCCCCGGAGAAGCGATTTGCTATCTATCCAACCCCCTGGAGGGTAGACCCCCGCCACCCACTCCAGCGGAAACATCAGGTTTTTATTTTCCGCACACAGTTTGCGTTAACCCCAAAAAGATTTGTTCAGCTACTCAGCTGTCTGTCTAGCAATATATCAAGCGTAAAAAGTCCTCATGCTGTCCCTGTCGGGGAAATTTTTGGTGATGTTGGGAAAATTTCTAGTATTCTTTGCTGATTTACACCTTTCAGATCCACAATTACTAAATGTTACAACGATTTTTAGCTGTATATGCAGTTATAAAATATTTAGAATTTACGTAACCTAAGCTTCAGCGATTTTTTAGAATAGCCTAGAATATTTATATTCAAGCCCTTAATCCTTCAGCGAAGCAAATCTGCTGATCTGAACCAATGGAGTCAGAATCCTGGCAATCCCTGCTTCAAACCTTGCAATAGCTCATATTTATCTCCAGTTATTTCAACTGTCTTTATTACTTTTGATAATCTTACCACCGTATTCCCTCGAAATACCCCCCCCCCCCCCGGCCCCCTTGAATTTCGAGGGGGTCGAAATACCCCCAGGTGTTTTCGAGCTGGGAAAAAAATAGACCCCTCAAATGTCATGCAAACTCTTGCCACCTCCGAGTGCAACATCGAAATGAGACATTTAATAGTTTATTTGTTTCACCCAGTTGTCAGACAAAATATAGTGGAACATAAACCGTGTATCTGTAAACAATAAATATACTGTCGAAGATAGCAACCCACCAGAAAAAAACTCCAATGACATAAACTTTGCAATAGACAGAAAAAGGGATAAATACATATCACAAACATTTTTATACTTCTATGTGAAAAACACATCCAGTTTGATAAGCAACCAACAGTGATGGAAACGCGCCATGGTGCTGCGCCATTTTCGGGCAGTTTTTGGTGCAATTTTTCTGGCGTTTTCCCTCTCAGTGGTCGCCAAGTAAGATGTTTCAATAGTCACATTTTTGCAGGGCACAAACCTAACGAAACAGAAACAAGCTCATAAAATCACTTCACCAGACAAAAAAAAAATCGAAACTAAACTTTGCACGGAATTGCATAAAAATCGTGGAGAAAATAAAATAAATATATACCTAGTTTTTTACGCATTGCTGTAGTAAATACACAAAACCATTGCAAGAAAGGATCACAACGAAAGGGCACTTTTGGTGTCAGACTTTTGGAAAACTTGTGTCACCCTTGGAATTTTAATTGCAAAAATACGTCGAAAATCGATCACAGAGACAAGACCAGTAATGAAAAAGCGCCACAGGCAGAATGTGTCACGGCGCTTTGCGTTATTTCGCTACGATGCTATTGGTGCTCGGTGCAAATCGACTATGAATGGCACCGCGCCGCTTTTAGCGCTAAAAAAAGCACCGTGACGCATTTTCATCACTGGACCAGACGCAACTTATCAGGAAAAAGTGGTGCCAAATGTCGATAAAAATTCCACGTTTTCACCACAACCACATGGGTGCCAGGCCACAGTAACAGTAATCCAGTTGGCTGATTGGCTGTGAAATTTTAGCGAGTCCGCAAGCTCTCCGTGCAAATCGATCTGCATGTGCAAATGGCAGATCTGGGGCCAGTTCCGCAAATTGCTAAGTAAAATGGCAAACGCGAAGTGAAATGAGAAGTGAATTGAGAAGGAAATTGGCAACTGCGAAGGGAAATTATTTTTTATTTTTTTACTTAACTTTTGCCAAGTTACTCGCCATTTCACTTCGCTTTTGCCAATTTTCTTCTCAATTCACTTCGCATTTGCCGTTTTACTTCTCACTACTCAATTTGAGGAACTGGCACCTGGGAAGTGCCACACTACCATTTGAACAATATATTTACCTTAAGTTTCAGTTCAGTAAGATTCGGTTTTATACCCAAAGCAGATAACCCGATATCACACTGACATACAGGGGTGGGCATTTTCAGTTACCGCTGGAAAAAACGCGATAGCTTGAGCTACGGTTGAGCTATCACAGTGAAATTTAACACAATGGAGTAGACTCCATAGGACACCTATTCTGAAGTTTGCAACCCAAACGGCCACATTTTGGGTGAGTTGTGGAACACACAGTTTTGAGTGTAATTTTGTGACTTGACCCCCCCCTTATCTCGTGACTGGGGGACTGTTCGAGAGAAAAAATAATTTGGTCATAGCCCCGACCCCAAACCCTAACAAAGGGCATCAAAATCGGCCAATGTACGACAGAATGGGACGACACCACCGGTGCGGTGACCCCCCCATCTCAAATGCCACCCTCGATTTATCCTATGGGTGACGCCAAGTCACGAAATTACACTAAAAACTGTGTGTTCCACAACTCACCCAAAATGTGGCCGTTTGGGTTGCAAACTTCAGAATAGGTGTCCTATGGAGTCTACTCCATTGTGTTAAATTTCACTGTGATAGCTCAACCGTAGCTCTAGCTATCGCGTTTTTCCAGCGGTAACTGAAAATGCCCATCCCTGTATTTATGCAGGAAAAATAAAAAGATAATATTTGAAATATTTAAATAAATTTCCCAGTTCTCACTCCCAATTTAAATGCAAATCGATTTGTGTCAGCAGCTTGCGACGTACTGTGGAATTGGTATTTGACACCGCACACACCGTTTGTTGCAAAATTACAGCTCATTTCTGACGCCTCACAATAGAAGTAGCGTCAGACAGCTGCCATTTTCGCAAAAAAACAGCTATTAAAACTTCTGCAACAGCCTAAAATGTAGAGGACATACATTTCGCTGTAAATTGAAAATAACGATTTCTGGGACAATAAGTAAATAATAAAGCGAATTCCATTATATATGAACGAGTAAGCTTCAAAAATCAAATTGTACACCATAAAAGTATTATTGCTATCTAGTACAATCATCACGTTTAAAGGGCGTAATCGAATTGAAAAACCACCAACAAACGCAAATATTGAATTGACCAATGAAAATGCTCAAAAACCCTCAAAACTCGAAAATCCAAAATTTCCATCAAAAAGACAAAAGAAAAAGCACGATTCAGTGCCAGGGTGTGAGAAAATAAATACCGTACCGCACCGGTAATCACGGCTAAGTTTGCAAAAAGGAATATTTATCGTATAGAGATACCGTTCTACCTGCCTTCACACGTATATAGTATCACTGTGAGTCAAACCATTTATAAACACGTGCAATATGCTTGCAAAGTTTACTTGGCATAATGGCATAGTACTGTTAAGTGTGGTTGAGACAAAATATACGTGCCAGAAAAATTTGGCAATGGTACTGAGCAGGCTAGTTCACTAAACCAGCAGACTCAAACTTGAGCATTTACTCATAAATCAGTTTTGAAAGTAGCTGAGTTTAATTTTGAGTTTACTTGTTTATCTCCGTCAACTGTATATTAAAAAGCAAACTCAACATTCAATTGAATACGTTCAGAGCTCATTTATAAGCACTCAACTTTGAGTATACCGTGTCCAAACCACACAGGGCAGAGGCAGAGAAAACGGCACACCGAAAACGCTACACAGACGTTGTACTGGAAGGGCAATTTTTATCGCGAGTAAATATATATCACATGCTAAGTAAACACACGCCACCTAAAACACGGAAACATGCAAATGTGGGAATTAGCACAGTGCTGTTCAAAAAGGTGGTGACATCAAGTGTAATTACAAGTGAGTCTGCACTTTAAAAAAAAATGACAACAATACCGCTGTGGTGCCAATACCATATTTTCCGGTGAATTTGCATTTATGACCACTTAAATACCGTAAATGCTCCAATAAGGCGACTGTCGGTTTATTGTTTTCAGCACACTTTTGGGGGTCGCATTATTGGAGGGGTCACTTTATTGGAGAGGGTCGCATTGTATTTTTCGACACCTCAACAACTCAACTGTTCATGTAACTCTAGTATGAGCATGGCATTGTAGAGAAATATTGCCCTTGCAATATAGCAATATGTATACCCTTGTGAATTGCCCGCTGGCGCTGGCGAACTGCCACCTTGTCCGCCGAATTAGCGTCGCGATGCAAGAAGATTGCGACATCATTTTCTTAAGTCCATTTTTTGTTTTTTTAAATGTTTTTCTTTGGGGGCGCATCATTGGAGGGGGTCACATTATTGGAGAGGGTCGCTTTATATTTACACAACGTGCCAAAGGGGGTTGTACTATTGGAGAGGTCGCTTTATTGGAGGGGGGTCGTCCTAATAGAGCATTTACGGTATGTTGTTTGAAAAGCGGGCTTGTTCAGCCGCTACACTGACAACCTGATTGAAACGTGCAATAAGTACAAAAAAAACATTTGAAAAATTTGAAACACTATCCAAACTCTTTTTATCGACGCATCCTATCCAAATCAGACATCAAAAACTCACACTTTCCCAACCCAGTCCCACCCACTCTGATCAGCACTACACCAATCCACTGCCACAACACTACCCAATCTACCCCTGCTCCTGCCCCTCCTTCCCCCCCTCCTCCCCGCCCACTTCCTCCTCGATCTTCTGATGGGGCTGCTGAGGGGTGGACACGGGCGTCACCGGCGTCATGCCGTTGTGCTGCAGCCGCGAGTCGCTGTTGTCCGACTCGGACACCCGTCCGGCCCGGTGCTTGTAGAAGGTGGCAGCTACTAGGCCTGCGGGGGGGGGGGGTGGATGGAGAAACGTGTTTTTTAAAGTGCACGTTTTCTAAAAACGAACGTTTTTAAATAAATAAATGGTCTTTTAAAGCTCCCAAATATGGTTACCGTATTTATTCTAATAGAACGGCATACCTCCAATAGAACGGCACCTACAAGAGAACGGCAGGTTTTGGCTCAATTTTGCACTCACGAAAACAATATAACGGCAGACTCCAATAAAACGGCAGGTTCTGGCTCAATTTAGCACTCACGAAAACAATAGAACGGCAGCCTCCAATAGAACGGCACCTCCAAGAGAACAGCAGGTAGATATTACATTGGAAGGGTGCCAGAACATACACACACACAAACATGGATGGCGAGAACGTTCAAAGCATTAAAATATTGACATTAAATTACAAATTGATGCTCTGATATTAAAATGTTGCTGAAGTTTCATAAAAATAGAACTGTGTTCAAATGAAGTGTGTGAACAATTGGCGAAAAAATAGAACGGCAGTCTCCAATAGAACGGCAGGTAAAAATGTGACGAAATGTATAGAACGGCACCCTTCTATTAGAAGAAATGCAGTATGAGTCAAAATATAAACACAGAATGTTATTACTGAAAAAGTACTAATTTTTTACTGAAAAATTGACACTTTGGATGACAATTGACAAACTTGTGTGACAACTTAAATGTCACTTGACACTTAACTACACACTTCACAGGGCTCTTTACACGCACCCAAAAACGCCACCCAACCCAAAACCAACCAGTCTTCAAATCAAAGCTCCTCCCCTTGATGACCTTACCCTCCTCAGGTAGGGGCGCCCACCAGTTGAGCAGACTGCCCACCATGGGGAGCTGGCGCATGACCCCCTCTGACGCCAGACGCTGTTCATTTTCCCGCTGTAGATCCATTGATGCGGCTTCTATGCCCTGGCGCACTAGAGAGGCCAGAGATTCCAGATACTGCGGGGGGGGGGGGTGGAATTTAGTGATTTGAGGTGGTGTGGTGTAAATGTATATTTAAACTTAAAGGAACATTGTGATTAGTGTTGAAAAACGGGTGATTTTGAGAAAATGGGACTGAATAGATATCAGAAAATCGTTCATAAAGAAAATATAATTAAATCTCTCTTGAAAAAATAAATATTTTTGAGAGAATTTCTGATATTTTTAAAAATCTCAGAAAATCTCTCAAAGAAAATAATTATAAAATTTCTCGGGAAAATCCTGGCAAAAAATAAATATGAAAAACCTATATTTTTATATTTTCTTATATGAAAAAAACTCTCCCAGAGATGTCGTCAATAACAACTGTCATTCTACAGGAGAAACGCGAACTTCCATGAAAATTTCACCACCCTACCTTGCTGCTCTGTTCGATTTGCTTGCCCTTCTGCACGACCATTTTAACCAAATCTGCCAAATCTCTTTCATCTGCCAGCATGCCGAACTTTACGCACGCCACACCATCTGAAAGTTGCACTTTTTTGAATTTTGAGCAGAAATTTACTTTGAAGATGAACGTTCAGTATCCGCGGAAATTTGCTAACAATGGGCCCACACACAGTAGTTGACGACATCGCAAATAAATGTCACCATGTCAACTGCATGTCAACTAAATAACATAATTTTTTTAAAGCATCACTCTTACCTGAAATAATGAAAATAAAGTGTCACGATATAAAATATCACGGTATGCACTATACTCTGCAGACACGATACTCTACAAACAGATACAGGAGTTATGTCTTCGACTGGCAGACGGCCAGCCGAAAACTTATGGAAGGCGTGATGACGCCGAAGTGACACAAATTATGATGTCAACTAAACACTGTGTGGGCCCAAAAAACGAATCAGCTGTCAACTCAAATCGTTACAAAAAAACTGACCAATAGCCGAGTGCCCAGTGCTAAAGGCGGAGTCTGCGGACCTAAGCGCGTGCACCAACTCGATATTCACGTGCGATATTTGCTGTTTTTGTTGCGTCGACCAGTCGGTTTCATTCGAAGATAGATCGCCGACTATCGATGGAAGGTAGCTGCGATTTTGTCCTTGTGTTTGGGGTGTTGGAGTGTAGCGCAATACACGAACTAGTGGAATAATTCATCGACTTTGCCAACGTTCAGTTGCAGTGAATACTATGGTTTAAGTGCCTAAATACCGTATTTTCTTGAATAAATGCCATGGGAAGTTTTTTCGTCAGAAAAAACCGACATGAGTAGCGGTGAGTAAACCGTTAGGATGTTTTCAGAAATGCGTGGCAAATTTGCATGATAAACTATGAATTAAAGTTCAAAACATCTGAAAAACTGAACCTGATGAACCACAATGTAAACACTATCAGATATAACTTTTGGGTTTGGGTTCAGTATATTTTAAACGCATCGTCTTCTATACATCTGATTTGTCATAGTATAGTCTTGAATAATGGGGGAGTTATTCAAGATTGGGATAGAGGTGCATTCAATCTAAAAAACACACATTTATCTCTAAGCATATTTTGCCATCCGACAGAGCGAAAAAACTCACAACCCTCAATTAATCCCCCATATCAAATTAAATTGAATAAAAATCAACCTGACAGCGCCGGCGCCGGCCCACTTGAGCACGGGCACCCTCCTGAGTCTGGCACAGTCAGGTTCGGACAGAATAGACGTCAACTCGACGCGCGCGCGCACAGTCGCCTCCACTATTGTCTATGCGTGTTTGTAGGGAGGTTAGCGGGTTTTTTTGGTGTTTCGGTACTGACATCACCACGGGGCAGTCCCAGACGGGTCAAGCCTATTCCGCATCTAAACCCAGCACGCATCTAGACCCATTATACCCGCAGGGGAAGGAAGAGGGGCAGGTAAACCCACCCCAAACCGCCCAGCAGCTATCTTCATATCCCTGGCGCAAATTTTTTGACTACTTTCCCTTGAACACCCCCCCCCCGCAAATTCCTAGCTATCTAGCTATCTAGAGCGCTTTTGAGCAATTTACCCTAATTTTCACCCAAAATCGCTGATTTTCATACTTCTTATAGCTTTTCACCTTCAAAATCACTAAGTCAGGTGTTTATAGCCCATTTTCAGCATGCCGGGTATAATTAATTGTGTTCCGGGTCAACATGCGGGATGGGTTTACATGCGGAATGGTGCAGTGCCGTCCCAGACCCTGTAAAATGTCAAATGTCATGTAAGATAACCTGCAAAATGGCAACCAATTTGCTATTTTGTAGGGCATTTTACATGACATTTGACATTTTACAGATCCTGGGATTGGAACCAGGCGTCACAGAGAATCAGAATCAACAATGAAACGTACCAAAACATCTTCAAGGTGCTTCATGAAGTCGGCCACATGTTGCGCGGTCGTATTCAGAGCTGCCATGTGCAAAACAAGGCGGAGTTTCATACTGTTTCAACGTTAAATCAACGTTGGAAAATACCAAAAAAGAAAGCACCTGCAGCGGTCTCCATGGGGCAAAAACGGAAGGCAGTTGACTGATCCGCACCTAAATCGATGAATTGCAGGCCGAAATTGGGACAATCCGCCACCAGACCCTGGCCAATCTGCAGTGAAAATAATGTTTGTTAGTGCTTTAAATAGAGTTTTTATTTATATATTTAATTCACCACTGGATGGCAAAGACATAAAACAGACTGAATTTGCCTTTCATAAGTATTTTGTTATCTTGATGTTTTATGAAAAGCATGTACCGTATATTCTCGAAATACCCCTGCGTTTAAACCCTCCCCTCAAAATTCTCACTCTAAAAGAAATAAACCCCCTGGGGGTATTTCTAGGAAATACGGTATCCTCGAAATATTCCCAGGGGGCAGTGGGTTTTTTTTTTTTCGCTGGCAAAAGTTGAGGGGGATTATTATTTCGTCAGGTTTTTCGTGAAATTCCACAACAAATTCTTGCGTTAACATACCAATTTATGAAGAATATCAACACTAGAGGATATTCCGACTGAATTTATTCAAGGGAGAATTTAATTAGGAGTAATACGGTAAAACGAATGTGCGGAAAAAAAAAAATTTGACACCGCAAAAATATTTACGCAAGAGATGTACTTTGAAAAATACTCCGACAGTAGGCGGGCAGCCATTCATCGTCAGGGGTTTGTAAGGGGTGACACAGATCGGCACCACCACCACCACCAGAAACGAGACTTACTATCAAAGTAACTGCACATATCACCGCCTCAAAAGTCACCCCCCCAAACCCCACATCCAAATCAAAGCCCTCAACTCTCAACAACTAAACACTCACCCACGAATTCAAACTATCCACATACTCCGTGTCCACGGGTCCGTCGCCCTTGCGCGCGTCCACGTTACGCGGCTTGTACGCGAACGTGAGCACGAACGGCACGGACACGTTGCCCGAGGCCATCTTGGCCGCGTAGTCGGTCGGCTCGCTGACGCCCATCATTTGGACGTTCTCGAAGCGGGCCAGACCGGAGATTGTTTGCGTCATCTGAGGGGGGGGGGGGGGGTTAATTGGAAGCAGAGTTGTTGACAGTACTGAAGTTTTTCAAAGTGAACGTAAAGTATTTTCTACTTACAACTGACTGCGGAAAACGTAAAGTGAATTTTTTTACTTTTACACTGCGTAAATGGTGAGTAAACGTGACCCGTATTTTTACTCATGGAAATCGTGAAAGTCAGTATTTTTCGATTTTGTACCCAGGTAATTATAAAGTGAGTACAAGTAAAAGTGAGTGTTGTATAATGATATAACCCCCCGGGTCTTGCAACCTTGCCTCTAATATAATATAATACACCCCCGGGTACTACATCTTCATCATTATGGGCCAAATAGCAACACCTTGGACAATGTCCATTTCCGTCAGAACTCTCAACGATGCGCTCATGCAGTCCATCCTGCCTAATTACACCAAATCTACAGCGCCTAACGGGGGACTTGGTTACCTTCTGCACGTGTGGAACGACAAACGATGGCAACACGCCAACTAGATGATCGCACAACTCCGATAATTCAACGAGCGACATGATGTCTACCGGACAATCAACAATTGCCCTACAAGCCCTACGCTTGCCGCATGCGCGGGAAACCTGTCTGCCAAACTTCACTAGCTTGGTGCCTTTCGACCTAGCTATTCCGAAGGACGTAGGCTTCAGAACTTTTCGGTCTACTTGGTTGCCACAGCTAACAAAGTCCGGTCGCGCAAATTGCAAAAGCTTGCGGCGGATAACGTGCGGCTGTAATTTCCCTCTCTTACCCACCAAATACCAAAGGTTTCTAGGCTGCACAACTTTCCTCAGCCTTTCAGCAGTTTTCTCAGAAACACCACAAATTCCGGGCTCAATAAAAGCTGGCTCCATGATCAAGTGATTAAGCAACCACTGCTGAGAAGCACCACAAATCACTTCGCCATTGGGCAGAACAGAATCAGTAACAAAATCGCCAGCGCCCTGAACCTTTTCCGCATACGTGGCCCTCCGCTGAATTTGAAACAATTCCGACACGGGTTCAAAACTATCAAAAACAGGGCCCATTTCCAAATCATCAACCTCCCAGAACCCTTCAGAACTTGGCGCGCTTTCGGAAACAGAAACAAGATTCGCCCACGCTTCAAAAACCGACAATTCAACCTTATTTGAATGCAAGCAAACAAAAACGACTTCCATCATAATTCACAAATTAGAATAGAAATAATTAGATCCACTAGCTGGAATGAGCCAATAGATTTGGGTAGAGAATAGTTGCACTGGAGTAAGCTTGAATTACACTAATTGGGTTTCTCGAATAACGTTGCAAATAAAGTTTTCCAAAGTATTTAAATATTTCCAATTTACCTTTCCACTTTCCAAATCAACACATTAACATAAAAATGACTAAATAACACTCAGGGTCATATAAGCTAAACCAGATAGGTGAGGATAGCAATGCAATGCACTGGTAAGAGACCACACAAGACCAGGTACTTAAGTCCTAGCTTGGCACAGCACCACTATCAAAAGTAATCTACGACAACGTAGCACAACTGTTTGGGCCCTTACGAAAGCCTAGAGCGAGTCAATAGGTGTACAGCCTACTTCAGCTTATACTACGCCTAAAACAAGTCCACAGAGGTCCAGACGTACAGTAAGCATCACAGATGGTGGGTTCTCCCCATACAACACCCTATCTTAGCTATACCGGCAGCTCTGTGTGGCCACTCCTGCCCCTGTGAACCTAAATGTCACCGTGCAGAGGGAAGAGAAGGCCTATGCCAGAGTTAGCAGAGAATGAATAACCAAGGGTAGGCTCATTTCAGCTGGTAAATCACTGACTTAGTAATTAGAATTGGATTGGATAGACTGATGATGATCACAAGATTGGGGCTCTCTTTTATGGGTTTGAAGTGCCCAAAACTGGTTTGCAGCTGGGCGGAGCCAACCAATCACGAAAGTGCATTCAAAACCGTACCAAAAATAAGTGACTCCAGCTGAACAGAACCCTACACTACAAGGGTTACTTTTTAATGGAACAAGGGAATGGTGACTTGACATTCAGGAACACCTTTCTTCTGGCACTCAGCCAGCTAATAAAACCAAACTTGGAACTGTGCCAAACTAAGAAATAACCACCTACAGTAACCTACCAAATGTAAACGTACAACTAACAGCTAAAAATGACTCAACTGAGCGAAACTCTCCAAATTAAACCTAATACAATTAAAAACAAGCCGGGTAAATCCACAGGCTACTCGAAAGCTGCAAACACAAGCAAAAGGACCAAAGTACAAAAATAACTGTGTTTGCTCAAACGTGAGCTCGTCCAAACCAGCGTACCAATCGACTGACGCGAAGTAAACACAAAGTGCAAAAGTGCAACCACAGAAATAAGTGCAGAACACAGAAATACGTGCGAAACACAGAAACAAATGCGAACGTAAAAATACAATCACAAACACATGCAATTATCACAAACTAAGGGGGTTAGGTGGGTAAATAAGTGCACATAAATACAATTACATACGCTGTAAATCACACACCGCGGCACCTACCGCGAACCTACTCCCTAAACCTACAACCTACAGCCTAAAACATCACAAAACTCCTCCCTGTGGCAGCAGTGGCTGCGGGATATGTGCCAAAACACACAAAAACGGCCTTTTTGGCACTCTTCCAATTTTCTCTGGGATTGGCCCGTCTCTACTCCGAAGGACGTAGACTTCAGGAGCTATCGGGCCGCTCCCTATCTTACTACTTTCCCTAAGGCACATACCCCTCCAGAAGGGGTGACCCGTCTCTACTCCGAAGGACGTAAGCTTCAGGAGCTATCGGGGCCATCCCTTCCGGTGGCCACTCCCACCAAAAACTCTGAGCGGCCGAAGTTCTGTCGCTCCGCGGACGTTTCCGGCGGCCCACGCTGTCGACGCTCGCGGGGACTGGGTAGGGGTGAATTTACAAGTTTTTGAGCGATAAACTGTCGCCAAAATACGGCGACAGCGCTTAGCCCCCCCCTCAAAAATACGCTTGGTGCCATTTTTGGGAAGTTGGCACTCGGCCAAGAGTGGCCGATTTGACGCTTTACAAAAATCCCCAAAACACCAAAAATCCCCCTTTTCCTGGCTCCGGCGGTTAGCGGTCGTCGAATGGCGACGGCGCGGCGCTGTCGCGGCTGTAGAACCCGTCTGCCGGCGCTCGTTCGGCCTCCATGCCCGAGGGGATCGATTTCCGCTCGGCGCTGCTTTTCTTTTTAATGAGAAGCACCGTAACTCTCGTGAAAGTTAGGTTCCGTTCCCGGGGGTCTCAAATGACGTCACTCGGGCTTTTTCACAAGTAAACACGGCTAATCAGGCCGTTTTACTAATTAGGACCGGCGACATAGCGCCATCGACCTACAATTCTATGGTAATTCGCGCTTAATCACCGTCCCAGAGGCGTAGGTCTGGCACTTTGGTGATCTGGCGCCAATTACCATAGCCGGCTTCCATTGCGCCGTAAGTTTCCTATAAGTTAGGTTCCATATAGGGCGACGTCGTGATGACGTCACTTGGCCCAAAATGGGTCAATATGGCGTCCCCGGCGGCTAAAGCGCCATAATTAGGGTTTAGTAAGTGTTAATTGACGCTGGGTCACCGTCCCAGAGACATGGGTCTGGCACTTTGGTGGCCCGCCGTCAGTTATCGCATTACATACTATACCGACCTTTTGAGCGCTGGCCCAGCGCGAACAGGCATTACACTTCCTCCCCCCTTTTCTAAAAGCGCGGGCTGGTCAGCGCAGCAGTGGCAAAGAGGGTGTTATCTACTGTTTTTAAGGAACTGTCGAACTGATATTGATATTTTTCATGTATTTAAAGTGTTGCGGTGTATTGCAGTTAAATGTTTGAGGTGAATTACAACTACTACGAGATCGCAAGTGGAGCCCTGGAAATTATGCAAACATGTGCACTGGAAGCACCCTAATAAAGCATCATAACAGAATCTGTAAATATGGCAAGAAAGAATTTTTTAAGGCAAGAATCATGAGAACCGTAAATGAGACCGTAAGACAAGTGGAATGCCACTAAAAATATAAACTAAACGCGACTAAGTGAAACCAACTACAAGGCTAGAAAATATTCACAACAGCACAAAATACAACAATTCACAAAAGGGATCCTGGTAGAAAACATTCGACTAACAATTCTCAGCCTAATCGCAAGCACAAAACAATGACACTTAATCTTGGTGGCACAAGCGCAACTCTAATCAAATCCGCGGCTAACTTCACAAAACACATGGCTCAAGCAGCTTACCTCCACACAGTTATCAAAAATCGCCGCGTGCAACTGATTGACTGCGCTTACTAGAAGAAAATTTCAGAAAAGCGATATCAAAACGTACACAATGGGTGCTTTGGTCAGTCCCAGGGACGTAGGCTTGGCACTTTAGACCGCTGCACCCAATTTACACTAGAAACTAAATTAATACACGTCGTGGTTCACCTGTACCATAGTAAAAGCATGATAGCAAATACAAAAATAACCTTTAACAAATATTGTGTTGGAATTACTACGGTTGGCCTAAAGCAGAAAAATAATACTCAGCGCAGCATTGTAGCCATTGGCATTTAAAATTGTAACTTAATATCTACAAAATTGCCAGTTTGTTCCAGGGTAATAGTGATAGGAATACTAGTTGGATTAATAACTCGCGTGGTCACATGCATAGGAGGGCCGACAAGAAGGTGCGGGTCATAAGTGAAATCAGTTGGTGACATCGACGGCTCCCTATTCGGTAGGCAGTGGGCCGGTACTTGCATTGGGGTGCCAGCGCCATGGATTTGACATTGTTGGATCGGTGCCACATGGCCAGTTACTGCCAACAGTGGCTGGTCATTCCCAAAAGCCGTGCTTCCCCACAAGAGGACAGATTCACTCAAGCTGAAAGGAATTTTGGTCATTGCATACAATTTTTACACTGAACCCATGAAAATTCTCACTTTTCGCGACGGGGATCTTGCCAGACAAGCTCACGTTGAAGTGGCTGTGTGAGCTGCATTTCCCCAGCGGTCACACGCATGACAATTTCATTGTCTCCTTGGTACATAAATTCATGGAAATTTACATTTGGTGAACCAGTCATGACAGACATTGTCAAGCAATGAGTATGGCCAGCATTTAGATTTTGATCCATGGTCAAGAAAGATAGCTGCAGAAAAGTGTTTCCTGTGCAAAAAAAAATATTCCGTTAAAGTTTCAAGGAAAACATGAGGAAATTTTGGAAAAACATGAAGATTGAAGTGAAACTGAACTAAACTATTTTCCACTAATATGGCCATTGTGTGGCTGCAAAAATTTGTTCCCAGCCATAACCAGCAAAAATTATTGGTGATTACTTTAAATGTGGGAAGCAAAAATCTTTATCCAGGTGGCTGTTTAAAAGAAAGTGTTCAAGGTCACTGGAGTTTTAAAGGGAAACTGTGTGCACAAAATTCCATGAGTCCAGTCCAAATAGTTACACAATGACCGGGGACCGTCCTGACGATTCTAAATGCACATGTAAAGCCAGGGGCCCTCCTTAATGTGACCACGCGGTTTTGTTAAGCACAGATTCAATACAATGCGAAGGCGGCATAGGACACTAGGGATAATTATTCGCAGCAATACTCAATATGTTTGAGGTAGAAATATTTAAACAACTCAAAAATATGCGATGTAAAGAAACACAAATTTTTACCTTGCCTCTGGGTCCAGGCCACGGGGCAGTCCCAGGGACGTAGGCTTGGCACTTTAGTCCCTCGACCTGGCCCTCAGAGACGTGATACCAAAAATATGTACAAAGTTGCAGTCAAAAATAGGAAGATTTCCTTTTGTTTAAAAGAGAGAGGCAGGTGTGTGTGTGTCGATACCAACCCCAGGGACGTAGGCTTGGCGCTTTAGGTTCCTACGCACACACACCGCGCCCCTATAAATTACTACTCACCACACCAAAATAAGAATGGCAACTCAGAAGTGACAAGAATAAGGGAAAAAGTCCCAAAAATGCGAGGGAGATGACGGAAAATGCGCAAAAATGAAGAATACAAAATCGCAAATGAGGCAAACGGCGTGACTATTAAATCCTGAGACCATTTAGTTTGTTTCCTGAGATTATTTGAACCCATTTTACGCACCACAACGCTACACAGCTGGTGACAATCCCAAGGACGTAGGCTTGGCACTTTAGGCACCAGACCGCATTGCGGAGTGACACTGTTTCCGAAAGATAAATGATTACAGTTGTTGGTTTCAAAGCGTTTGGTTGAATTGCGAAATCCGATGGGGTTGAAGGGCGAAACAATTGATTCTCGATTTGAACAGACCAGCAATATCATGCCGTGTGCCACCAGCGACAGTCCCAGGGACGTAGGCTTGGCACTTTAGCCACCGATGGCACATTACACGATAAGGCTGTTGATAAGGGTATGATATTCTGGCGACTATGTGGCTGGCCTTAGAATAATCCCAGGGACGTAGGCTTGGGACTTTAATTCGCCAGTCAGCTATCATAGTGCACGTGCACTACAGAAAAAGAGCTCTTTTATTTCGAAGACAAGTAGCGTTTGAAGATTGCGCAGCTGTGTGAGGCTTTACAACAGTGACCTCGTCAGTACGCCGCCGTGCAGTGCTGGGGGCAATCCCAGAGACGTAGGTCTGGCACTTTAGACCTCAACACCGCATTGCGCCGTTATGGCAAGGATAACTGCATAGTTAAATTTCAATAAATCTGGCATCGCCATTGGATAATCCCAGGGACGTAGGCTTGGGACTTTAATCCTCCGGCTTAATTAGCTCATATAAGAGTATAGCCATCAACACAGTTGTCAAATAAAACAGTCAGAAATCACTGAGTTGGGTGTATTTGCGCCGAGACAATCCCAAGGACGTAGGCTTGGCACTTTAGTCCCGACACCCATACACCGCGCTCCTCTATATCTGGTAGATGCTACTTAGTGCGAGCCTGGCGCAGGCGATGCACCCTGCGACTGGCCTTGTTTGCGCCTCGCGGCACATTGGGTTCACGCTCGATTATTGCGAGCTGCGGAATGGGGCGCTGGCCCAACGCCACTTGCTGCCTAGTTAGTATACTTGGGTCTTGGCCTTCAGCAAAGGGGACGGTCAAAATGGTCACCGGAGCGGCGCCAGGGGCGTAACGCCCAACCGCACTGCACCGGGCAATTTCATTCAACAGCGCAGTGGGCAGCGGCCGGAGTGGCCCTGGACGCCGAACGACACCCTTGCACTTTGCCAGGATTGACACCGCCAATTCGTTCAGACTCAGGACGGGCCACGGGCGTTGGGCAGCCCCACGGGCCAGTTGTCCCGCCATTGCCATATGCAAACGGCCTAACCAGTTGGCACCCCACGATTCTACGCTCGTCCAGAGAGTCGGGCTGGTCATACGTTCTTGAATACCCCAAAACGGGTCGTACGGGCTTGCCTCAATAAATACCGTATCCAGGTTATTGGCCAGCGCGTCTCGGTAGTCTGGGCAAGTGGCCAATTTGAGTCGCAAAACAGCGTGCATGGCGGCGACGGCGAGGCCGCAGCCGTGCCACTCCCGCTGCTTCACTTTCCAACCGGCGATCGTGCCCGCCTTACGCCAAGCCGTCATCTGACCCTTGCAGCAAGCGGGGTCGGGGTGTTGAAGGAGGGGTACGATTAAGTCGTGATCCCCGCTAAAAATCAATTGTAACACGTGATACAAGTGCTCAGATGACGGCACGTGCAAATCACCCATCAACGGAATTTGTGCGCGAAAGAAATTCCCCAGCGGGCTCTCTCCGGAGAAGAATAGATACACGTGGTGGCGATCGATCGATATCGTACCCATGCCCGCGCGCACTCTCGGCCTTACCAGACCGCGACTATCGTCCAATGCAAGCAGGCGAAGGATATTCAACCGAAAATCGAGCCAACGGCCTAGCGCCATGTGCAAGGTGGACTGCAGAACCAGGTCAGAGGGTCCCTTACTGGTGGCGCACAAAATTTTGGCACGCAACAAGAATTTGGTGAACACGTCCCGAGTCCCGCGTAGCCTCACCCGCAGCTGTTCCGGGGACTCATGGCGGAGCTGATCCTGCCACCTAGTCCAGGTTGCTGGTGAATCAGGGAAGCGTACGCGATACTCTGCCCATTCTTCATTCGAAAGTACGAGGACCCGCAGGAGTTCCCCTTGGTTGCGCCAAGAAGTCAACCAGTTGAGAATGTCCCTGGTTAGCGACGAATTTGCACCACTGCTGAAGTACTTGTAGCCTATCGGCAGGGTGGGACGTACTTCTGCCTCGATCGGGAAAAACACTCGACGGAACCGGCACTTCAAATGTCTTGTCCGGTTTGTCCTCAAACTCATCGAGAAAGTGGATCAAGCTGCGCCCCACCGTCGGAACATAGTTGGATTCGTCCAAACTGAGACTCATCAACATCTCAGTATAGAGAGGGCGGAGCGGAAGGGGCACGTTCTGCACGTGTACCCGTTCCCAGCCGGGTGCGTAAGTTTCTTCCGGCCGGAGCCACTCGCTCATGGGCCGTCTCAACGGGTGCTGCGGGGACCAACCGGGGTCATAGTGCCCGCGTCCCCTCGCGATAGCCTGCAGCCGGGCGAGCTCAGCCTCCCCAAAGGCATTTCTCAGCCAGTGGTCCGGCTGGTCGTCCAGGGGCCCAGCGACTGGGACGCCCACATTGTTCACCAGTTGCAATTCCTCCTCTTCTACATTGAAAAACGGCCGGACATCTACTCCTCGAACCGTCGCCGTGATGTACTGGCGAAACAAATCTAGCAATACGTCAACATGTGACGGTGTCAGGTCATCATAACGCTGTGCCATTGGCTGCCAAGCCTCCCGGCGCCAAACGTGGATCGCACGACCCTCAACGGGCCTATTGTAGTAGAAATAAGGGATGCTATTCTCGATACCCAGCACCAAGTCCGTGTCAAAAGTGATATATTTCGCATGGTGGTCGCGGAACCAACGCAGCGCCTGTTCACAGGTGGGAAAACTGTTATCGGGTAGTCTAATCGAGGCGACTTGGATCTCTCCGCCGGGTTGGACGAAGGCGGCCGGGGGAACATGATCGTCGCGTGCCGGAATCGAGCCGAGGTTGTCAAAGGGGCCCTCCCCTAACTCAGGGACCAAATACGCCTCCGGCTCGAGGGGCTCAACTAACCCAAAAGAGGACCACACTGCCGTGTCGGAGAACCCCAACGCCTGCAATCTCTCCTTCCCCTTTGAGTAGTCGGGGCCAAGCAATGTCCTCGCCGTAACACGAATCGTCTCATCAATTTCGTGTTCGGACACTTCTTTCGCGAGCTGGTTGCATACCGGTTGGAGGGGTACGATGCGGAGTCTATAGGCGCCCTCGGCCCGGTTCGCTGCCTCCACCTCTTGGAGCCAGCTATCCGGGACGTGGTCGGCCGAGACACCCGCGTCGGACACCCCCTCCTCGGCAGCGATCTCCATTGGGAGTGCAATCTCTAATGGTCCCGCTTCGCTAGCGGCGGTCGAGGACATTCCTTCGTCTACCGACTCATTAGGGCCGAGGATGCGCCGGCGGGGATCATCCGGACCCGGCAGAGCACGGGGTTCGACCAAACCGACATCCCAGGTGCACACACCCGACTCTAATTGCTTGACGGGGCGCGTGTGCGGGTCAAAGAAAGGGTCAACGAGGCGGTTGGGCGCCGAAGAGTATCGTGCGCCTCGAAACCCCTCAACGTCCTCCACTTTGGCGTTCTCATCGAAGCAGCCATTAAGCCAAGCGCGGATGGGGTTAGGGTCGGCAGTCCCTTGTGACTGGATTTCCTCATGGGGCGCCGCAGTTTCGTCCCCATAGGTGCGCAGGCGCTGAACCCACTGATCCGCGTTGTGGATCACGTCAAACCTCGATGGTACGGGGCAAGCCTCAAGAGAGGGCTGTTCCAATTCTGCGGGGGCAATTTGAGCCCTCACGGCGTTCAGCATACCCCACACATCATCGAACGAGAGCGTCGGCGATGCGCGGGACAGCTGGTAGGGCACCGAGGCGCCAAACCGAACTTGGACGTCGGACTCGCATGCGGGGGCCCTTAGTAGTATCGCAAAATACTGCTGGCGAAGGTCCCATGCCTGCTGTTGGCTAAAAAGTATTCTATCAAGGGTGGACTTAGCCGGGACTCCGGAGGGCAGCGGGCACTCGCCATAGGGTTGAAAGATGCGCATGTTCCTTTCAATCGAGCGGGACGTCAAATCGCGCGGACACCAATCGGTAACCAGGAGCACCGCCAATCGGCTCGTCTCATCTGCGAAATTACACAACGGCGAGCCGAGCGGCACTGCACCGATGTTCGCCGGTTGTTCCGGCCGCGCGATTCGCGGTCCTACCAGCCCGACATGCATGATCAGCGCTTGGAAATAATTCAGCGCTCAAATTTCGGCGGGAGACGCTCCCTGTACTTGCGAGTCACGCAGGGCCCTCTCCAGGGGGCACGCCTTGGTGGCCAGCGTGGGCAACAGTGCGTTATCCGGTGGTGCTACCCATCCGTAATGAATTCCATTCAATTCGCACACCAGTGCCCACACCGTCCACTCGACAGTAGCCCCCTGGGGTTGACCGCGACCGTGGCGCGAGATCGAACTGTAGTTAGCGTAGGTGCGCGTGAGGGCCTCCTCAGACAAGTTAGCCTCGTCGAGGATGTGCGTTTCAACCAGGCCTGTGCAGCGGCCGCGCGGCGAGACACAACGGACTTGTCCAAACTCGATGTCGTGCAGGTACCAATCATCACCCACCACCACAACCACGGCGCACTGGCAATGCAAGGCAGTTTGGGTGCCATGCCCGTAGATGCTGAAAGCGTTTGGGGGGGTGCTATTTTCGGAATACAGCATCACAGTCGGGATGCCATAGTGCACCACCAGGGCGCTAAGCCAGCACCTGCGGGGAATCTCGGCTTTACCCATAACGACATCGAGCCATTCGACCTTTGCCATGGCGCTCACCGTGGCCACGAGGCGGGCCGGAAAGTCCGCGGAGGGCGCATGCGCCTGTCGCAGGATATGCATGCAGGCCAACAGCGGGGAGAGGGTGCCGGCACACAGCGGCAATAAATAGAACACCCCTTCCGAGGCGGCGACCGTGTCCCACGCGCCGCGACCGTGATTCATGAATGCCCAATAATTGCTGTCCAACACCCGCTTGGGTGGGACTCCGACGTGCATTATTCCGAAGTCGGAAGGTGGCCTAAACCAAGGGATATTCGGCAATTGCCAGCGCAGAAGCGGGTGCTTGGCCGTGTCCTCGATATTTGCGAGTGGCACTGGCCCGTATACACTGGCCCTAGAGGACTGTTCTAGCGCGTCCAAAAGCGGCGTAGTCTTGCAGAGCCTGCCGGTCCCTACCGCCTCGAGATGAGCGCGAACATCACCGTAGAACGCCACATAGTCGATGCGCGGTATACCGCGAGGCCCGTTGTCCGACAGTTTTCTTTTCAGTTTCAGCTCCGGCTCATCGTAGCGGTAGGGAGGGGGGCCTTGCCAGAGCAGAAACGTGGCGCGCGTATACACGTACGCCTTCAGCAAAGGGAACGGCTGCAGCTTATACTCAATGTTTGCGAGCTGCTGAGAGCGCGTGTAATTCATCCATTCCAAAAAGCACTGCGTGTAATCCAGGAGCACGCGCGAAAGTGGTGCTGCCAACTTCCACCGGAGGGTGCTCATGGGGGCATCGGTTGTTACAAAAATGCCGTCCTGGTTCAAGTCCAGCGATATGACTAACCTAGGGGGACTACCATCACCTGGTGTCACCTGCCTAGCGATCTTCAGTTTGCGCCACAGGGTGCGCATGCATACACTCATCATGGTATCCATTGAGGGTTCGTCGGACCTAGTCAACATCAAAAAGAACCAGTTGGCGTATTGGAAAACCCGAGGTAAGAGCACCACCAGCGTCTTGACTGATGCCCGATTCCCCGCGGCCAAATAACTTGCCAAGGTGGAAGTCAGCACACACGGCACAATTTCGCGCAGGCGCTGCAGAACACGCAGCGTCGTATCCAAAAATCTGAGGGCCTCTCGCATGCGCGTTAACCAGTCGCACCACTCAGCGCCGTTCGCTGGCGACCTATCAAAAGCCGACAGACACCATTTCTGCTCCATGGGTGACCCGGTTGCTAAAAGTCGATACAGGATCTTGCCCAAATACGTCACGACCACGTCCTCTAGCCAACTCAGGCGAGGGTTTGACGGGGCCGGTCTTTGATTACCCTCGCCAAAAATGAGCGCCGACTGGCGCAACTGTTTCGGCGGGTACCTCTGCGAAAGCCTATGACCGGCTAAATCCATGTCGTGTGTGGGCATAAATCCTGTACCCCCGTCGTCACCGATAGCGCGGAAATGATCAACCGCGGCAATAGGCCGGGCGACCGGGGACCGAATGGGGTTCCAACAGGCAAAAATAAACAAGTCCAAGATTGTTTGCGCACGATACCCTTGGAGCTCCAAGGCAAACTGGAGATCCTTGGGAACGGGGCTCGATGCCCCCACGGACCAGGCATCGTCTACCGGCATAGTCACGGTCCCAAAAGGGGTATGCCTCGAACCGATGGGGCATCTGAGCATCTGTCCCGAAAATAGTTGCCACGCAGCGGCAACGAGCGCTTCAACCGAAATGTCCGTACAATCGTCTCCGTAATCCACACGGAATTCATCAACGCTCAAAAGCACATTTTCCAACACTGGGATAGCGCTCAACCATTGCGTAGTGGTCGTGGTGACCCCAGTGGTGTTACAATGGGGAAACGATGCACTGGTCATTTCGGCTATAGTTGCCCGCTCCGCTTCAGACGCATACAATCGGACAGAGTTTGCGTTATCATGCGCAAACAATAGTTTCCTAGCGAGGGGGGTCCAACTACCCACAGAGTCGCGCAACAATGCGATGGGACAGTGAACCACTACGCGATTCGGGAAACAAAACGAGACCAGAAAGGGACGCTTTTCACACCCACTACGGAACTTCTTATAGCCAAGTGAAATCGAGATGGCGTCCGGCTGGCCCTCGCCCACGGCGGGCAACCGTCCACCCAGGTTGTCCAATTGACAGGCATTCTGGATGAACAACTGCACAATGGGGTCGCCAGGTCGGCACGCCCAAATTTGTCTGAACTTGCGTACGAACGCGGCGCGCGTATGCATCCAACCATCAAAAGGGTCCTCCGGAACGTAATCCAAAAGGCTTCGAAATCCGAACCGCCGGTCACCCGGTGCCTTCACAGGGTACAAAAACATTTCCGGTGTGAGAGTCGCGATAGCTTGCACGACCTCTTTGCTGGGATTTTTGATGGTTGGCACATGGCTCTGCACGGCAAAAAGCATTCGCTCGGCTAATTGAAGTCCCGCAATGTCTACCAAACACCCGTCATCGTTGCGCCGCGGCGTCAGAAACAACTTTGGAGGCAAGCCGTTACTCGCGCTGAAGGTCAGCACCTCACAGAGCCGGTCGGGCGCATCGCCAAGAGTGGGCAGGTTGCAGTTTCGCAACAGCATATTTCCGTCTCTAAGGAGAGCCTGATCAAGCAGCTGGTGGTTACCATTGCTTAAAGCCTCCCCAAAGGCCATTGGTGAAAAGCTGGCGAAGTGGTTCCCCAATTCGAACGGTATTGACGACACATTCACCGAATCAGGGGTGTCTAACACGCCCAGATTGCGGCGAATTACGCCGTCCCTGTGAGGTACGTCCCACAACACACCGTCGTCATCATATACGGAAGTAGAAGCGTGCGCTTGTGCCATTGTAACATGCCAACAAAACGAGTTTTCTACCGGGATCAAAAATTTCAACGAAAAAGGTTACGACATTAAAGATTCACGCGAAAAACAAGGAATGTACAGAAGAATTAAGTTCAAACAAAGAACACGTAACAAATATAATCACACAACAACTTCCAGGGGACGCAACCAGTGGTCCCAACTCGACCGAAGCACGGCAGAAACGGCCGCGCGTCGATCGCAAACGTGCGCACGTTGCACGATCGAGAAAACACTGCGGTGTTCAAAACTGGTGGTTCACACTGTTCCCACTAATTGGCTACATCGCAACTGAATTATTGCACAACAAAAAGTGAATGAGTCACCTTAACAACAGAACTGGAGGGCAGCGGAATGAAGGGCGCTCAACCAGCCACTGCCGACACAATCTGTAATCAAAGGGCTAACATCAGTACGCCTCACAACATGACAGGTCTTCACAAGGGCAACTGTGTCCACTCACCAAAAAGGCAACAGAACAGTGACTAGCACGCCCGAATGGCCACGAAATATGATAAAGCGGGGGGAAGCTGGTAATAGGCGAAATCGCCCTCCGAGAAAAATAGAATTTACGGGCCGGGTGCGGGGGCGGGAAAGTTTAGTACCCAAGTCTGCATTGAGAGGGGTCTTTTGTCAGAAAGCGTATGCAATAAAAAGTACAAAAAGTAGCAGGAAGGCAGCGCTTATCTCACTAAATGCAGCAGGCCAGAGCGAACTACCGCGCTTGGGAAGGTTGTCAATTTAGTAAAAAAATTTAGGTGTCAGGTTGTCTAACGAGTCCGCGGTGGAGACCTATGGGGCGCGGTCTAAGGCGAACAAAACAGTGTGGCTCAATCAAGACGGAGATGATCTTTTCTCCATAATGTGGGTGCATATCTTCTACCCAAAGCATCAGAGCCAAAACTAACACAACGGCGCAAAGTGGCTGATGAACCCAATCCCAGGGACGTAGGCTTGGGACTTTAGGGTCATCAGCAACTCATAACGCACGCCCCACATGGCACGTCTTCATACTGTTAAAAGACAAGGTTATAATAACATGCGAGTTGGACAGTGGTTAAAAGGACACAGGAATCACAAGAGTGAGTAGGGTGGTGTTAGTGCACTACCAGCTGAGCGCTCTCAGACAATAAACGGACAGTGGCGAATAATAGCCGTGGGTACGGACAATCAACATGCATGGAGAGTCTCACTCAGACGGTCACTTCTCAAATTGCCAATGACCACGTCTGTCCTCGATGGGTGAGAGACATGAGCAAGCACTTGTCTCTCGCGCATTGAGGACACCGCAGCACCCAAGCGACCTCACAAAAACATGCTCTCACTTTTGCATCACTACCGTGTTCCCAACAACTTAAATATACCACTCACACAGCCTAAATGTGAGAGCAACAATCTTTTTAGCTGGGCCTCACAATCTTTTGAGGAGGTGCAACTTTTCTTTTACTCACCCGTAATGATCTACAAGGTGTCCTATATCACACAACAAGATAACCCACACGATCGAGGTAGAATATATAAAGGTGCAGTAGCAAGACGTTTCCCAGTGCCTGTGGTCGACACCTAGGACACGTTACTTCCAACCTGACTATCAAAATTTATAGAGACATGTCCATACATGGGTGTTATCAACATGCTCAATGGTTGGGTTATGATGCCAATGGTATCATAAAAAATTCAAGAAAATTATTTAAAAAGATGCTGAGAGAAATTGCATAAAGAATTTACATAAAAAACGATTACATACTATTGCGCAAGATTACATCCAGTTACATCGAATTACATCAAATTAACAATTACGCAAGTTACATACTATACCGGACCTTTGGCATCACACTCCTCCCCCCTTGCGTGGCCTAACCACAGGTTGTTTGGAAACTAAAACGAAACTTAGACAAGAGAGAAACTTAAACTACGGTCTCACATATATTACTTATTACTCAAAATTATAACTTCCAGGGGGTCTTACTTTGAATTAGAACGCACACGTTTACCACTTCTGAGTACCATGCCATCACCTGACAGTGGCTTGTTGCCAGGCGTCACACCAGTGTCAGCTTTCTCACCAGAAACATCATGTGTCGGCAGTTCACTCTCCAACGGAACCTCACGCACCTTGCGCAGTGCGCGACCGGTCCAAATCGCACCAGAAGCTACAGAATCCTTTACCGGAAGCAGTTTATCCAGATTGACACGAATTGCTGCCGCATCACATTGATCGATGCATTTAATTTTGGCTGTCTTCCCTTTAAGCTCTAAAATGCGATAAGGACCGATATACGGACGGGCAAGTTTATAAGCGGGACCAGTCACGACACCTTCTGCTAGGTACCACACACGCTGCCCTACTTCAAAAGTCAGAGGCTTACATTTCTTATCATACTGAGCTTTTTGTTGTGCTTGCGCCAAATCGATCAACTCTTTGGCAATTTTCCAAGCCTCACGCGTATACTGGACAATCCGCTCATGGTATTTTGGATGTTCATTATACCCAAGTTGCGACGTTTCCAAAAACGACGTGTCGCCCGGAAGCGGCATGTCGCGACCTGTTGCCAAAAAGTGCAGAGATTCACCAGTACTCGCATGAGGTATGGCTCTATACCAGTACAAGGCAGGGGCAAGCCACTCATCCCAGTCAGTGGGGCGCAGAGTGCACATTTTCGCCAGCATGTCTAATAAGGTACGGTTGAAACGCTCCACTAATGCGTTTGCTTGTGGTCGGTACACAGTGGTCTTGCGGTGATCTGTTCCCCAGAATTGTGTCAACCCGTGTAAAATTGCATTGCAAAATTCCGAACCGTTGTCAGTAACAAGTACTCGCGGGACACCATGATCTGAAACGAATTGCATAAAATGGTATGCCACTGTTTCCGCGTCTTTTAACCGGAGAGCATATGCACAAGGGTATTTTGTAAATGCATCTTGCAAGACCAATACGTACTGAAAACCATTTTGCGACATTGGCATTTTTAGAACGTCCATGTGGATACGGAAAAATGGCTCTGCCACCACTGAAATAGGAGTGAGCGGGTTGAGACGTTTACGACCCTGTCCTGTCCTAGTGGCGCACTCCAGACATTTATCCACAGCACGATGAGCATCCATGGTCAGTGTGAACCACCAAAAGTAAATCCTTAGCCACATAGACAACTTGAGACCAGCTGGGTGTCCCCAGGAATGAAATCTTTCACAAAGCTCCGAAGTATTTTCTATTGGAACCACCAGACACGCACGACGACTAGCATTTCCCATAAACCACAATACGTCATGCGCCACACAAAACCCAGTATAGTTACGATCTAACCAAGTATTGAAGCGCGCGTGTTTTGTGTATTGCCTAGTGGTCAAAAACAGCTTAATGGACTGAGTATCGGGGTCGGCTTCCTGACCTTTTATAATCCGCTGCCAAAACTTTTGAGTTTCCTCAGCGACAGATTCTAGCGTAAGGCCCACGATACCGTCTATCGCGAGGCCCGCATCGCGGATTACGTCGACATCCTTACCGGTCATGTTAAATCTTTCAACGGGGGTGGACTTAGCTTCAAAAATTGAGGGGTTGTTCGCTTTTGGTGTTCTATCCTGATTAGCTGGGTGAGGTATGTTGTCCAAAGATTGAATGTGACCTACACCGAGCGGGGGGTGCCATTCATAGTGAATTTCATCAGAAATTTTCGTAATCTCAATGGCAGAGTATTCAGACAAGTCGGGCTCAGGTTGGTTCAACGGGTGCGCTTGCCACTTATCAGTAAAAGTGGACAGGGGGCAGATACCAGCGGGTACCTCTTCGGGGTCGAATTTACCTTGTAAGTGATCCTCAGTCCACTTATGGAAATTAACCGACTCGGCAATACGTGACAACGCGTCTGCCACACTATTCTCACTACCGCGTTTAAAAATGATCTTAGGTTGGTAAGCCATTAGAAACACATACCACTTGTCTAGTCGAGGGTTCTCAGAGCGATTTTCCAGTGCCCATGTAAGCGTGCGGTGATCCGTTACAATAATAACTTCTTGCTGTGTCAAATAATGTTTCCAGTATTTCAACGACCAGACAATAGCTAAACATTCCAATTCCGTGGTATTGTAATGTTTCTCGGCACCTTTTAACGCGCAACTACCATAAGCGACCACGCGGTGGCGGCCCGCATCGTCCATTTGACTCAAAACCGCACCTAAGCCACTGCGCGAAGCGTCCGTGTGCAAAATAAATGGGCGACCCTCTTTAGGGTAGGCTAAAATTGGGCCTTCTACTAAACCTTTCTTAAGTTCTTCAAAGGCAGCCTGACATTCGTCATCCCAAATAGTCTTAGCACCCTGAATTTTTAAATGCAACGGTCGTGTAATAAAGGAGAAACCCTCAACCCAGCGACGGTAAAAAGAACACATGCCCAGGAATCGACGGATTTCCTTAGTGGTTACTGGGACTGGGTAATTTTGGATAGTGGTGATTTTCGACTGTTGCATTTCGATGCCTTCCCTCGTTAGGACGCAACCCAGAAAGTTGACACGTTCTTTAAAGAATTCACATTTCTTAATACCGACTTTGAGGGTGTATCGGTCGAAACGAGCGAAAACATCATCCAAAAGTGAGTACATACGTTCCTCGGTTTCGGTGCAAACCAAAACATCGTCCAGGTAAAAATGCACACGGTCTGGGTCTAAGCCCGCCAATACATTAGCAATAAGCCGACTAAATGAGGCTGGCGCGTTAACTAGGCCGAACGGCATAAATTTATACTGAAACAGACCGACATGGCTAGTAAATGCAGTTTTTGGAATATCCCGAGGGTCAATGCGCATCTGCAGATACCCAGACGCTAGATCGAGTGAGGAAAAGTACTGGGGATGCACAAGGCCAGCCATGTCAATCAGATCAGCACAGTTTGGCAATGCAAAACAGTCACGCTTGGTCACCAAGTTCACACGGCGGTAATCGACGCATAATCGCAGCGCGCCATTTTTCTTACGCACCGGAACAATTGGGGATGCCCAAGGGGACACTGACGGTTCAATTATCCCTAATTTCAGCCACAACTGCACTTGACGTTCAACTTCTTTACGTAACCCAATAGCTAGCCTACGGACTTTCTGTTGAATCGGGGGGGGAATTTCCGGTTTCGATCGGGTGGTAGATTATATCGCCTGTATCTCCCATATCAAAGTCGGACAGTGAAAAGATGTGGTGGCGTTCTAATAGCCAGTCACGCAACACCTGTTGCTTTTCCAAGGGGAGGTGACTAAGTACTCCTTCGTCTAGAATTTTCCCAAGTTGATGCAATCGAGTCTCAGGGGGTGATTGGGCGGTAATTACAGGATCCTCAGGGGGTTCTACCTGTGTGGAAGCCAAGTTGGCTTCACAGAGAGCCTTACACAGAGGTATCTGCACTGTTTGCCACCATACATCGGCGAATTCAACTGCCAATTCATTCATATGAAAGTCGTTAGTTGGTTCAACCACTACCTCTTCAGCCCAGCCAAGAGACTGACAGGCAAATAAGACCATCTCCTTATCCGAGTGATTTGCAAACGGGACAAAGAGTTCATTTCCGTTCTCTAATGGTAACAAGGTGTTCTCGAAATTTTCAGAAAAGTGTGCATGTGGGCTGAAGAGAACCATGGTGAGTATCTCCTGGGGAGCATCCGCCAACTCAGCCGGCACATAAGACACAGAGCGCGGTGGGCACACCCAGTTTTCCGCAACAACCCCAACAGCACCGGTGCCCTTACTTGGCGAAAAATAGGGAACCGGTGACGAAGAGCAAAGCCTATTTACATCTGTTTTCGGGGTCAAATACAGCTCTAAAAGTGATCCTACGGTGTAGATATTGCTAGATTGAACTCGTTCAATTGCTTCTGGGATATTTTCGCCTGTTTTTGCAATGGCGCCTGTACGTAACCCGGTGTCTACGTAGGGAATTTCCCCTTCATAGAGCAAGCAAGGTTCATCACCCGGGATGAGATACCGTTTATTGCTGTGCATAACTGGTCGTGTCATACAGGCGCCAGGACAAATAGGTAGGAACCAAAATTTAGCATAATCCCCAATACCTATAATGCACTGAGTGCCTTCAAAGGAAATTGCGAAGTTTATACGTCGTGTCTCCGTACCGATCGAGACTGTCAATTGGATCGAGTAAAGTAACGTATGTTTATGTCCTGTATAGCCTTTACAAACAAGAGGTTTTTCCAATTGAAAGATTTGACGGTCTAGACATTTCCCTGAAAGACTCTCAATTTGCTCTAATAAGGACACGGGAATGGCACTTAATTCCGCGCCAGTATCAGCTAATACTAGATAGGGTCCTACACCTTGGATTACGGCGCGGTGGTAAATACTAGGTGTAATTAAATCACGCAGTGTGCTTTGGACGCGTCATTTTACCACTTTGCAAGCGAGCACCCAATGGTTCGGTTACTACAACTTGTGTGGCATTACATTGGTATTCCACGCGTTTAACACCTAAATCTGGGGAAAGTTGTTCCCAATAATATTTCCTACGGTCACGACAGGTTTCTCGGCCAGCATCGGAAGTACTGAGATCTAGAGCAGCAACTACAGACGTGTGTGTCGCGGGGTTGATAGGGCGAAACATATTAATAGAGGGTGTCCAGGTAGATGTTTGTGTTGGTACTTGCACAGTTTTTGGGCTACCCAACAGTACATGCTCCAGGTCATCAGTGCCCGTGGTATCACGAATCCCAGGGACGTAGGCTTGGGACTTTTGCGTGGTTACCGCGAGGGCTGAGGTCTGGTCAGGTTCGCAAGATTGGATGCGAATTTCCGGAATACTTGGGTGTGGGGTCGAGTCACAAACATGATCAACCTGGGGGACACCAGTCAAGGTTTTACAGAAACTTGCAGTGGGCCTCTTGCCAACCACTGAGTCACTGAGCGCGCGTGCCGTCCCAGGGACGTAGGCTTGGCACTTTGGCGCGGCGCCCTTTGGCTCAGTAGTAGACGTGTCCACCCACTGCGTAACACAAACATCAAAATAACTTATTGGAGTTGGGTCAGAATGGTTATAAAGTTCTGGGCAGGAACCCAGAAAGTTCACACGCACATCGTTCTCCTCTTCGGCTAATGCGTCTGTTTCTGGTGGTACCATATCCGAGTAATCATATTGGTACTGATGCATGGTTTCCGCCGGGTATTCGTTGTAATAACCTTGCAGGTCATTAGGATCTGCTACCCCATCAACTAAATCATTTTGCAGATCAGTGTAACCAATTTGATCGTCGGGTATGATATCATACTGTGCGTACAGTTCATTGACATTCCGCGCAGGCGTGTTTTCGGGGCACTTGCGCGAGAAGTGGCCAGGCTTATTGCACTTAAAACACTTAAGTGGCTCACGCGGCGCTTGGGCTGGTGCGGGGCCAGATGAGGTAGGACCGGTTGCACGGCGACCACACTCTTCGGTGGTATGGCCGGACATTTTACATTTGTCACAAAAATAACTCTTGTAAGCATTGGGGGGTTGTCGACCAGGCTTGTCAATAGCTACTACAGGTGGCCCTACATCCACTGCTGGACGCGGAGCAAAACGCGGACCTTGTACGGCAGGTGGTAGGCGCATAGGCGGAATATCCCGTTGCGGTCTAATTGGCATGCGCTGTGCATTGAACGGAGGTTGAGCACTAGACTGCGCTGGTGGCGCGGGAAAGGCAAATCGCGGGTTTTGGCGCATATCCATCGGTGGTCGAAACATTGGCCGTTGGCCAGCTAACATACCACCGCCCAACTGCTGACGGTTATCACCCATGCGTGCACCAGACATTTGCTGCCGCAGTTGCGAGAGTTCATCGCGCATGCGCTTAAACTCTGTGTCCTTAGCTGAGCGGTCTTGCTCAAGCTTACGGTTTTCCAAAGACTGTTGAGCAACTTTAGCATGCTGGATCAGCTTGTCGAAAGACTCAAGTGAAGCAGAGTTTAACTCGACTAGTTGACGCAACTCGGAATTATGCTGACCCAGGGCATGCAAAAATCCCTCAATCATACGCAATTCGCGCTCGCCGTGATTCACATCTTTCAACTGCGCGGATTCGGTCATCAAACGGCGTCGCACAGTATCAATCGTATCATTCGGTTTCCAATTCATAAGTGTAATCGCTCGGCATGTAGCTAGCACATGTTTTGCCTGACCAAAGTGAGCTTTAAGAGCTGACTCTAGTTTCGTAAAAGAGGTCTGGACTTCCTGTGGTTGACCATAACACAGCGTAGCTGCATCATGTTCCAACACAGCAGCCAGAGTCAAAGCCATTTCTTCGTCAGAGGCTATTTTGCAGATTCTACATTTTGCGGTAAACTGTGCTAGCCACTGACCGACATCAACAGACGCTTTACCTGAGAACATGGGACAACCAAGCATTTTTAGCTTCTTAATACGCTTAGCCAAATCCTCGTCCGAACTAGTTGTGGTGCTAGGCGGGTCATTTGATACATTTGGTTGCGAAACTTGAGGCTGAGCTCGTGATTGAGCACGCCTTTGGTCTAATAGGGCTCGCATGTTAGCGTTCATAGCCTCCATCTGGTCACGCATATTAGCATATTTTTGGTCCATTTCTGACTTAAGTTGATCTAAAGCCGAAGTGGGTGCTACAGAAGAACTGGGATGTGCTGGTGGAACTGAGAGCCTACAGGTGTGCTGATGTCCCGTATGATATAATCTCTGGGGCGCCTGCACAGCGGCGGGTGCAGGAGCTCCACCAGCCGAGTCCGGCTGCTGGTAACCCTGGTGCGACAACAAAAAGTCGTATTGGTTGTCCCGTGTTCCTACATCGTCCGGCTGAATCATATCTACAATAGCATCGCAGCTGACACTATTCGTTACCCGAACCATCTGTGAGTGCGCGTTTTGAGCGGTAGGCAGCTGTAAGCGACGGCGAGAGTGCTCGAAGCAATTATTCCGGTCAATTGGAAGCATCGGAGTAGTGTGCACAGGTACCGCCGCATATCGTCGTGCCAACTTAGTGTAGCTGGCCCCAACTTGCTTATAGTCGCGACGAGCATCACTAGCCAACTTATACAAAAAGCGACCATTAATATGGTACTGTTCGGGTAATGGATAGGTGTCCGTTATGCCTACCGTTTCGCCATGCTTAATAGAGCGGTCAAGCGTATCAACAAGCTTTTGCACAAGGAAGGCACAGCGCTGAAATGCAGTGAGTAAGCTATCTGGGAACCAGCCATAACGGAACACGAGTTGGAAAATGTATTCAGACTCGAAATACGCGGCGATCAACAACTTTGAATAAGCGCGCACGAGATCGGTGTTCCGTGGATCAATGATGGCCCAGGGTGTGTCCATAATACCAACTGTAGGCAAAATACGACCAACCCAAGTGGTTTTGACATCCAGTTCAGCCACTGGGCCAACAGAGAACTCCGGGCCTACAGGTTCTACCCAAGCGTGCGTAGATAAGTCAGTCAGTACAATGTGCGGAGGTCGGTTTGCACTTTGATAGACGGATCAGGCGGCCACTGATGCGCTGCCAAGCGCCGCATAGGGTCGGGACTCATTAGGTGGGCTATTAAGACATTATTCCAAGCGGGGGGTAAGGTCGAAATGCTACGGCTCAACGGAGTGGTATACATGGATGGTTGATGCGTGTTCTGGTGTGGCTCGAGTACTCGCGAAGGTTGCGGTTTGGGTGTCGAAACAGGAGTTTTTCCACGCAACTGGTGTAGCCAGTCTAATCCAAAACCGATATTGTTCAGCAAATTCTGACACACCAACCGGCATTTCTGAGGGGTACACCTGTCTGAGACCCGACCGATATGCATCGCACAAAGGGCATTGTACTGCGCAAAGTCCAGATCCTCTAGGCGGCACAAAAGGTCCCGGGCAGAGTCCAGGGTATTACCAAGGTGTGCAAGCAATTCTTTCCTTGTCTTACGAGCGACAGGACCATTAACTTGGCGCTTAATCTCAGGTAATATATCCGCAAACGCATGGTTGAGGCGAATGCCTTCAGCTATGCATCTGTGAAATTGCGCCATAGCATACCGAGCTGTTTCTGGCAAAGTGCCAAGCAATGGCATGTACGTATTAAATCCGGTCCGGTGCACATCGAGGTAAACCCAGGCCTCTGTCAGGCTACGCAATGCTGCAGCGTGCACTGTTTGGGATACGCCCTTATTTTCTAGGCCAAAGACACCAGCCGTTGATTTTGACTGAATCTGAGAACGAAGAGTAGTCCAATCCCTTGCTGACTGTGCAGAAACTAGCAAAACGGATTGCATAAACGCAAGCGCGCACTGAACGGGGTAAGCGCGTGACTGTGGGCGCGCGGGGCCAGGGTTTGAGGCTGCCAGTACCTGCTGGTTTGCTTGTCTCTGAGCCGGCGTAGTCACATCAACGGGGGGCTTAGTCCGGGCATTCACATCAGTACAAAAGTTACTCAGTAGGGACTGTAAATCACCCGCTAGGGAATCAACCCGGGGTTTCAAGTGAACACTTAGGGTGCGGTCAATAGAGTCTTGCAGGGATCCACGGAATGGCAACATTGCCTGTGACCACGTTCGAAGGGTCATCAGGGCCGAGGTAACATTATCCAGGGTGGTTTGCTGGGATGGATCAGAAGGTGTCACAGTAGCAAGGTCAAACAATAGCTGGTCTAACTTATTTATCTCGGGATCCAGTTCGCTTAGAAGTTGTTCGAAGGGTTGTAACACATCCCCAATGCACTGATCTGAGGGTCTCAGGTGATCCCATAATTTAGTAGGTTCACATGCTTGTTGCAAGGGGGAAATCATAGTATCAATCTCTGATTGGTTATTCGTCAGTAATTCTCGATGTTGTCTCACCGACCCAGTGGGAGGTTGGAGTTGGGGGCTATTAGTAGGGTTGGATGGTGGTGGTTTCACGGGGGTACTTAGGTCACAGACAGAGGTGGGGGGTCTACTAGGAGATTGAATGCTCAGGCATGGGGAACTAGTAGCGTGAGGGAATTCTTCATGGGGTCGTCTTAACACTGTATCCCGAGACTCGTTGACATATGACATCCCTGGCTCAGCGGTATATGCTGGGGTGGCTAGGTCAGACATCCGGTCCCGAGAACCCACAGAGTCGCCAACATCACTACACGTAACACCGTGGTGGCTAGTACTGGCCCATTGACCGACAGGGCGCGTGCGTTCCCTACCGTCTAGCTCAAAGAAGCTTTGCTGGTTAGAATTGCCGCGGCGGCGATTAACCACACCCAAAGATGAATTATACTGCAACATATTAATATCCGCGGCGTGCACCATGTAATTATCATTGGCATCTGGCGTCGTGTGTGCTCCACTCAGTGCAGCGGGGTCGGCCATATAATCGTCAATAATTTCGAAAGAATTGAGCGAGTCCTCAATAAATACTGTTTGAAACGATTGGGCTGCGGACAAAGTAGTGGAGCATACGCGTTCCAGAGCCACATCCGTGTCACAAGTAGAGTCATCTAGAGTACTAGGCTGGCTAGCTGCCAAGTCAACACTGTGCTCGAATTGACCGTGACTCACAATCCCAGAGACGTCGGTCTGGCATTTTAGTGAGTCACTGTCAATTGAAGCATGCGATGACAAGCTCCATTCAGTTGAAAACTCAAAGTCATCAGAAGACCCTGATGCACCATCATCGGCTGGCAAATACGAGTACTGGCCAGCTGCCAAGTCCACATCACGCTTGAATTGACCCTGACCCACAATCCCAGAGACGTAGGTCTGGCATTTTAGTGAGTCACTATCAATTGAAGCACATGGTGACGAGCTCAGTTCAGTTGATTGCTCAAGGTCATCAAAGGACCATGATGCACCATCGTCAGCTGACAAATATAAATATTGATAATCAAACGAGTCAAAAGAGTAGTCAGTGGTCACGTATTTTTCACATGATTGACATAGCTCTGGCTCGATATCAGTAGCTTCGAAAGTCTTGAACTGACTATTGACTGACGCGGGACATGAAAAAGATTTCGGAAATTTCAGAATTCGCATCAAAAATCGCCGCCAGGGCATGGTGTATCGTAGTCTCTCGAATTTGGAAATTTGACTCTGTTGCAGCATGGATGGGGCAGTATGCCAAGAAATCGAACGGTAATAGGCGCGTGACACACATTTCAAACGTTCAAAACGCTTACGCAAAAGCCAGCATTTGTGGTTCCAGTATGTGCACGGTAGCATAGGGCTAAGCTGAAACACTACGCCCTGTACGCATGGAGGGTGGCTATGTGTGCGGTGTGAAGGGGGGGTGAAAGGGGGGTGCAACACGGTGCCGTGACCCGAGGTGGGACCTCCAATATAATGATATAACCCCCCGGGTCTTGCAACCTTGCCTCTAATATAATATAATACACCCCCGGGTACTACATCTTCATCATTATGGGCCAAATAGCAACACCTTGGACAATGTCCATTTCCGTCAGAACTCTCAACGATGCGCTCATGCAGTCCATCCTGCCTAATTACACCAAATCTACAGCACCTAACAGGGGACTTGGTTACATTCTGCACGCGTGGAACGACAAACGATGGCAACACGCCAACTAGATGATCGCACAACTCCGATAATTCAACGAGCGACATGATGTCTACCGGACGATCAACAATTGCCCTACAAGCCCTACGCTTGCCGCGTGCGCGGGAAACCTGTCTGCCAAACTTCACTAGCTTGGTGCCTTTCGACCTAGCTATTCCGAAGGACGTAGGCTTCGGAACTTTTCGGTCTACTTGGTTGCCACAGCTAACAAAGTCCGGTCGCGCAAATTGCAAAAGCTTGCGGCGGATAACGTGCGGCTGTAATTTCCCTCTCTTACCCACCAAATACCGAAGGTTTCTAGGCTGCACAACTTTCCTCAGCCTTTCAGCAGTTTTCTCAGAAACACCACAAATTCTGGGCTCAATAAAAGCTGGCTCCATGATCAAGTGATTAAGCAACCACTGCTGAGAAGCACCACAAATCACTTCGCCATTGGGCAGAACAGAATCAGTAACAAAATCGCCAGCGCCCTGAACCTTTTCTGCATACGTGGCCCTCCGCTGAATTTGAAACAATTCCGACACGGGTTCAAAACTATCAAAAACAGGGCCCATTTCCAAATCATCAACCTCCCAGAACCCTTCAGAACTTGGCGCGCTTTCGGAAACAGAAACAAGATTCGCCCACCCTTCAAAAACCGACAATTCAACCTTATTTGAATGCAAGCAAACAAAAACGACTTCCATCATAATTCACAAATTAGAATAGAAATAATTAGATCCACTAGCTGGAATGAGCCAATAGATTTGGGTAGAGAATAGTTGCACCGGAGTAAGCTTGAATTACACTAATTGGGTTTCTCAAATAACGTTGCAAATAAAGTTTTCCAAAGTATTTAAATATTTCCAATTTACCTTTCCACTTTCCAAATCAACACATTAACATAAAAATGACTAAATAACACTCAGGGTCATATAAGCTAAACCAGATAGGTGAGGATAGCAATGCAATGCACTGGTAAGAGACCACACAAGACCAGGTACTTAAGTCCTAGCTTGGCACAGCACCACTATCAAAAGTAATCTACGACAACGTAGCACAACTGTTTGGGCCCTTACGAAAGCCTAGAGCGAGTCAATAGGTGTACAGCCTACTTCAGCTTATACTACGCCTAAAACAAGTCCACAGAGGTCCAGACGTACAGTAAGCATCACAGATGGTGGGTTCTCCCCATACAACACCCTATCTTAGCTATACCGGCAGCTCCGTGTGGCCACTCCTGCCCCTGTGAACCTAAATGTCACCGTGCAGAGGGAAGAGAAGGCCTATGCCAGAGTTAGCAGAGAATGAATAACCAAGGGTAGGCTCATTTCAGCTGGTAAATCACTGACTTAGTAATTAGAATTGGATTGGATAGACTGATGATGATCACAAGATTGGGGCTCTCTTTTATGGGTTTGAAGTGCCCAAAACTGGTTTGCAGCTGGGCGGAGCCAACCAATCACGAAAGTGCATTCAAAACCGTACCAAAAATAAGTGACTCCAGCTGAACAGAACCCTACACTACAAGGGTTACTTTTTAATGGAACAAGGGAATGGTGACTTGACATTCAGGAACACCTTTCTTCTGGCACTCAGCCAGCTAATAAAACCAAACTTGGAACTGTGCCAAACTAAGAAATAACCACCTACAGTAACCTACCAAATGTAAACGTACAACTAACAGCTAAAAATGACTCAACTGAGCGAAACTCTCCAAATTAAACCTAATACAATTAAAAACAAGCCGGGTAAATCCACAGGCTACTCGAAAGCTGCAAACACAAGCAAAAGGACCAAAGTACAAAAATAACCGTGTTTGCTCAAACGTGAGCTCGTCCAAACCAGCGTACCAATCGACTGACGCGAAGTAAACACAAAGTGCAAAAGTGCAACCACAGAAATAAGTGCAGAACACAGAAATACGTGCGAAACACAGAAACAAATGTGAACGTAAAAATACAATCACAAACACATGCAATTATCACAAACTAAGGGGGTTAGGTGGGTAAATAAGTGCACATAAATACAATTACATACGCTGTAAATCACACACCGCGGCACCTACCGCGAACCTACTCCCTAAACCTACAACCTACAGCCTAAAACATCACAAAACTCCTCCCTGTGGCAGCAGTGGCTGCGGGATATGTGCCAAAACACACAAAAATGACCTTTTTGGCACTCTTCCAATTTTCTCTGGGATTGGCCCGTCTCTACTCCGAAGGACGTAGACTTCAGGAGCTATCGGGCCGCTCCCTATCTTACTACTTTCCCTAAGGCACATACCCCTCCAGAAGGGGTGACCCGTCTCTACTCCGAAGGACGTAGGCTTCAGGAGCTATCGGGGCCATCCCTTCCGGTGGCCACTCCCACCAAAAACTCTGAGCGGCCGAAGTTCTGTCGCTCCACGGACGTTTCCGGCGGCCCACGCTGTCGACGCTCGCGGGGACTGGGTAGGGGTGAATTTACATGTTTTTGAGCGATAAACTGTCGCCAAAATACGACGACAGCGCTTAGCCCCCCCCTCAAAAATACGCTTGGTGCCATTTTTGGGAAGTTGGCACTCGGCCAAGAGTGGCCGATTTGACGCTTTACAAAAATCCCCAAAACACCAAAAATCCCCCTTTTCCTGGCTCCGGCGGTTAGCGGTCATCGAATGGCGACGGCGCGGCGCTGTCGCGGCCGTAGAACCCGTCTGCCGGCGCTCGTTCGGCCTCCATGCCCGAGGGGATCGATTTCCGCTCGGCGCTGCTTTTCTTTTTAATGAGAAGCGCCGTAACTCTCGTGAAAGTTAGGTTCCGTTCCCGGGGGTCTCAAATGACGTCACTCGGGCTTTTTCACAAGTAAACATGGCTAATCAGGCCGTTTTACTAATTAGGACCGGCGACATAGCGCCATCGACCTACAATTCTATGGTAATTCGCGCTTAATCACCGTCCCAGAGGCGTAGGTCTGGCACTTTGGTGATCTGGCGCCAATTACCATAGCCGGCGTCCATTGCGCCGTAAGTTTCCTATAAGTTAGGTTCCATATAGGGCGACGTCGTGATGACGTCACTTGGCCCAAAATGGGTCAATATGGCGTCCCCGGCGGCTAAAGCGCCATAATTAGGGTTTAGTAAGCGTTAATTGACGCTGGGTCACCGTCCCAGAGACATGGGTCTGGCACTTTGGTGGCCCGCCGTCAGTTATCGCATTACAGTTGTCACGTTCCGCTACCCATCGCAACTTTGATAATTTACACCGCCACTTTCGCAGCCATTTCAATTCATTTGAGTCATTTTCCCATTTTTGTACCCCATTAATTTTTCATCTTGCGTTTTCTGTACTCGCGCACTACTTTCAAAAGTACGTGTAAAGGTGAGTACAGGTATTTTTCTGAAGGAAACGTAGACCTATTTACTCAGTAAACTCGGCAGACTTTTTGACATACAATTATCAACTAACGTCATTTCGCTGGAATTCAGCCAAGAATAAAGTATGTAAAATATAGTAAACAATAAAATACGCATGACGCAATTGAAATGACACAATTTTCGCATGTTGTTAAGTTAACGAACCTTTCGCTATAAAAATTTTGTTCTGTTTAGCTACGATTGATAATGTATTTATTCATTTTGACTGAATGAATATACCGTATTTCCTCGAAATACCCCCCCCCCCAAATTTAGTGTATAGAGAACGTAAATGACAAAGGCTGCGGTTTGTCATCTGGGTAATGCAAAACACACGTTAAAAACGATGACTCTGTTATGTGAGAACAATGATTATACGTCTACACACTTATACAAGTCTTTAGAGTCTTACAAATGGCGATTTTTGTTGCATTTTCGACGTCTGCGTACGTTTCAGACGACAATTTAGTACTTGGTTTTCAAAAAATTTCTGGCGAAATAATAAACCCCCCCTCGAAATACCCGCCCCCCCCTCAAAATTCTCACTCTGAAACAATAACCCCCCCCGGGGGTATTTCGAGGAAATACGGTATTCCATTCAGTTATTTGTTGAATTTATTCCATCCAAACTTTTAACGGGAGAAAATCTCTTTTTGGATCAGTGCCAAAAATGTTATTGGCGCGTGTTTAGGACGACTCCCGTAATTCGAAATTCGTACTTACCCATCTCTTTTCGTGTTCCGTTCCGATGGACTGTGCATATTTGACAAAAACGGGTTCAGCTTTCAAAAAAATGGGCATGTTTCTCCTAAAAAAGCAGAAATGCGACCATAAAAACGCTTGGATGTCACATTTGAGCGTTTTCAGGATTTTAAACACTTGGCCCGATAAAAATAAGGGTTTGATTAAATATTAGAAATTGTAAGAAGATTAGGTAGTCATTTGCAATTAAGTTAATGCAAAAGAATATTCTCCTCAAGCGAAATCAGCGTCACATTTTGCGGAAATGCCGTACTCCACATGGCTGGCAGACGAATTTTCTATTTTTATTTTTATTTTGAATAGGCAGTCGGCGAACATAAGTTTCGCCTCGCGGGCGCTCAGCGAAAGGAAACATCAGTGGAACAAACTTGTAGAATATCACATCTGCCGAGTATACTCGAGTATACATATTTTTCTAGTAAACGTAAATACATTTTAACAACTATGTACTGCACGTTTTATTCGATTGGACAGCATTATGCCAATCGAAACAATGTACCCTACAGAAGTGAAATCAGAAAGTCTCACGCCCCCCACCAACCAACTGCTGAGCATTCAGTACCATTTTGGTAACAGCTGCAGTTGTGACCGCATTCAACCCGACCCAATATGGCAGCGTGGCGGACATGTCAGCCAGACTTGGCTTAGTGCCAACTATTGACGCCACATTTTGCGAATCGGTTGAGTTCTTGGCGTCGGGGGTAGTGACGCTTGAATCGTCAGCGGTGCCGCGGTACAGGGTCTGCACATAGTAATTCACAGTTTTTATTGCCCTAAAACATAATTTTAGAAAATTGCAGAAAACTCACAACATTGCCAAGAGGGGGTACTGCGAGCCAGGCGCCCAGCGCCAGTGACATGCTGTCTACTTGCTGCAACACTTTCTGAAAAAAAGAATATATATATATATATATATATTTAAGCGTCACAGCAATAAAGCATATGACAGGAAAATAAACAAGTTAAAATGATCCCAAAAATAACCCTTCAGCCAAGTGATACCAACCCCTCCCTGAGCCAAAAATTTCTGATTAGGAAAACCTAGAAAACAAGCAAAATCCGTATTAACCAAAAAACCGACAGAGTCCAAAACCTCTCGACACACATACAGTCACAACTATCGTAACCCCCCAAATAAGCGCCACCCACCACGAGGTGTTCACTCGGAGTTGGGGACGCCATGGCAGCCAGTCCCACACCGATTACATGCAACCAAAATCCGTGCTCCGCTCGCAATTGCAACAATTTCGACACCAAATCGTTTTGGCCAAAAACTGCGGATCCTACTACGGCCACAACTAGAAGCGGGGTTTTCCCTTGCGATTTGTCCGATTCGATCTGATTTCCCAACGCTAGGTGGTCCTGTAAATGGAACGAGTTGTAATTTACATGTTGAATAAAACTGGCGGCCACAGGAATTCACGCTTCAGTTCGCAGTTTTGTAAAGTGCTCAGAAATGCTGAAAGATCAGAGACAATCCCAAGCTCTGTAACGTGTAACGTAAAGTGTCCAATGTCATGTAAAGTGTCAATCAAAACAAAAAAAAAATATTTTATTACTGAACTTCGCATGACAATTCGCAGGTACTTTAACTGACATTTGTCATGACATTTGACACTTTACTTTACACTTTACAGGACTTGGGACTGACACCTCTGTCGCAAACCGAAACCATTTTAACAAGACAACAGGAACCAACCAGTCTGCCCTCAATATCAGCTAGTGGGCCGGAAAATTTGCTCACAACATGCACCTCCTCCACCCCAGTCTGCGAGAAAACAAATAACTTTTATTTTTTAAATTAAAACTAAATCTAAATTAAAATAAAACACTTTTTTAAATGTTTACCTGCTGCGCGATGTACTTTTGCACGTCGTAGCGAAACGCGGGGCTGACATAAACCACGGGTTGGCACTGCGCCAAAGTTTTGTAGCCGCGCGAATTATTCAACGCTACCTCCGCTTGATTTGTGCCGTCGCTGGCGGGTGAAGGTTGATTTTTGGCAAATTGCCTATCCAATGCCAGCTGAATGGCGAATGAAATGCCCGATTTGTAAGAGCCTTCGTCTTCTACGTGCACGGCGCATTTTGGATATCTGTGAGAAATTGGGGGGGGGATCAGTGGATCAGCGGGAGGGGGGGGGGGGGGGTGGGCCCAATGGCCCCACACACACTAGTTGACATCGACACCAAATGTCAACTGGATACAACACCAATTCAAAGCTAGTACGATGTTCAAAATACGACGTTCAAATGAAAGCTTGGAATTGGGATCGGAACCAGTTGACATTTCCATACTCAATACGAAACCGTACAAAAAGGGGAGAGAAAGGCACTCACCTAAACAACGTAGCCAACATTTCTGCGGTACTATTAAACAAATAGTTAGCGACCGCATGCCTATGTCTGGGAGCCAACACCTCCGTGTATGCTTTTAGACTGTAACTTGTTATAACTGCACGGGAAATGTCGTTCAGTTTTGGTAGCGCAGCTCTGTGTTTGTTTATAGGGGGTTTATTTGGGGCGCTAGAACATCTGCAAGCAAAGTTTCAAAAGTCATGTAGAATGCCCCGTAAATAGCAAATTTATTTTATTTTTACTGGTCAGCATATTAGATGGCATTATACATGACTTTTGATACTTTTGATATTTTCCATTTTACAGGGTCCATGAGTGGCCCCAGATTCAAACGCACCTTCTTTTCTTCGCTGCACTTTCCTCCTTACTTTCAAAGTCTTCCTTTTGGCACTCATCCAAAACTTCCACTCCAGATGCGGCCTTAGTCAAGACGGATTCTAAACGGCGCAGCACTGCCGCACCGCCGCCGATCGAAGAGGGAGGTGTCTGTATTTTTTGGGTCCGTTCTTGAATTTTAAGATTAATAGCCCAGAGGTAGGAAAGGGGGAGGGGTGGGGGGGGGGGGTTGGGGTCCCCCCAATCGCCTAGCTATATCTATAATTTAGGCCGCTCAGGTACTATCCGCTCAGGTAATTTCCCCTGACCCCCCCCCCAATCAGCAAGCCATTTCGTTTTACAGATTTTCACCTCCAAAATCACTAGTTCCTTATTGCCTATTTTTACCTATTTTTAGTACTTCACCCATTACAGCTACGTTCTAAAATATATAGGTACCTATTTTTTTACCTACATACTTAAGCGGTTTTCTTCCTTCTACACCTTAAAAAGCCTATATATCGAACCCCCAACCCCCGTAACAGTCTCACTTCATTGCTTCTCCTGTGTCTGCTCTGCGGGCTGGGGCTGGGCTCGTCGGGCACGCTGGACCCGTCGTCGGTGCCCGCGCTGGCGGCCGCGCCCGACTCGAGCGCGGACGACTTGGGCGCCCCGTTGCAGTCCGCCTTCGGACTGGTCACGTCGCCGCCGTCCAATTGCCTGCGGAGGGGGGGGGGGGGGGGGGGATTTTTCGAGGGTAGCGAAGGACTTGCAGCGATAGCCGGTTATTAAGTATTTGTGTAAAGTGTGACGCTGCGGGGACCGGTGTAGGGTAAGAAAAATGCAGTCATTTTCCGGCAACGAGTTTGCGGATTTTTCCAAAAAATTCTTTTGGGATTACAGTTATGTACATTTTTGTGACATGAAATATCGTAAAAATTCAAGAACTATCCTATTTTCATCGAATGTTCCCAAATTTTTCACTGGTACAGTCCCCAATCTCCAGAGGCATGCTGCACTGGTAGAATATTGAGAGAAAAAATCCCCGGTGTTCATAAATAATAAGTCTATAGCACGCACACTAGTAAATACACCACCAAAATGTGTGAAACTCATAAATCTATTTAAACACATTTGAGTTGACCAGAATGAGGAGTCTCAAATCAAATCAAATTGTTTATTCGGCGCGGACTATTCAACGTCTGTCAAAGACTATTGAAAACGATCAAAAATCATTCATTCTGGGAAACTTAAATATGTTCAAAACATAAATTTGAGTCCCCAAATTTGATTTTGCCGCTTTGCTTCCTACCGTAATCTCAACGTATTGCCGCTGCACACACTAGTTTACTAACGGAAAACTAAGAATTTGGTAAACTCATTTTTTAGTTTCCTAGCGCATCTGAGTTAACCGGAATGTGTTATTTTCAATGTTCGTCAACTGTAGTTGACGAACTGCTCATTTCGGTAAACTCAGATGCGCTCATAAGCCGAAAAATGAGTTTACCATATTCTTAGTTTACCGTTAGTAAATTAGTGTGTGCAGCGCCATTGAAACGCACGTTTCATACAGGCGGTCGCCGTGGGAACATGACAAAATGTAGTTGACAAACATTGTGTCAAGTTAGAAATTGACCCCCGACTCCACGCACGCAAATGTCGCAATTTTTCCGCTCGGCCATTGCGGAAAAATCGAACTGATCCAAGTGGTAAAATTGTAGAAAATTAGTTTATGTCTTAATTGCATTTGTCGCAATTGCACAGCACCTAGGTATTCAAGGGTGTTGAAACTTTCTGTGTCAATTGAGGGGTATCGTTGCGCTGAAAGCCTAAATATTTTGGGAAAATTTGGCTACACAACACATTTAGCGCCACCACTATTTTCCATCGAAACACTACCGCAGGGGAGGGGTTTGCGATTTGTGGGGGTTCACTTAGGGAATAACCAATGCAACGAAGGTGCAAAAAGCTGTAAAAAATTCGGTGACGGTGTGGCGGGGTTTCAATATACCGTATTTCATCGAAATACCCCAGGCCCAGGGGTTTTATGACTTCGCCAGCAAGTTACGAGGGGAGGTGGTCAATTCAAGGGGGGTAATTCGATGAAATACCGTATGGGCTTTCCTGGCAGTCGCAGACTGGGCAGCCGTGCTAACACTGCCTATTTCCATTCAAATACAAATATACATACCTGCATATTTGGCGAGAAATATGCAACAACAGGAAAAAATGGTTGAATAAACTAAAGAATCATGGGCCCATAAAAAATATTTACAATAATACAGAGTTCCATCACAGCTCTCTCAAAAATCCCAGCACTCAAACACAAGAAGGTACTACAGGTACGAAAGCCAGAAAACATACAGAAACATGTGTATTCCACCGATGGAATGGGCACTTTGAAGATGACATGCTCTCTTAAATGGCCCACTTCATGCAACCCATTGAATCTGTACAGGGACGTAGCCAGGATTTTTGAGGGGGGGGCGGATTATATACAGACTCCGATGAACGGGGGGATGGCGCCCCCCCCCCTAAAATTTAAGCTCTGTAGTAAGGGAATGGCGCCATGGCGCAGGCGCCATTCGTAGGCACCACGCCATGGCGCCACTGGCGTTGGCAATGACGCCAAAGACCGCTGTATACTTCTGTATTTACAGACCTATACAGCGACGTGGACAGGAATTTCACATTATTTTCAGTACATTTTCACATGATTTAAGGCTGCTGCGACAGGTCAGCCGAAAATACCTGTTGCGTGAACTAAAAATGCGCAAATTTTTTTCAAAACTGGCGACAAAATCGCTTCAAGTAGGTGCCATTCCTGGCGTATTTTTTGACCGGCCCGGGAAGGGGGGGGCGGCCCCCCCGCCCCCCTGGCTACATCCTTGAATCTGTACGCATGTGAAGTCCGTCTGTGTGTATATATGTGAATGGCATGCAATTTTGGTGAGCAAATTGGACCAAAAGGTCATGCTTACAGATGCTGAGCAATCAAAGTTTATGGAGTTCCTCGCTTTGCTATTTTACTGAGGTTTACATATTTCCTTTGAGTGAGTGGCATGGGCTATTATACAAAAATTGGAAGTTGGATTGGGACTAGATACGGCTAAGGAAGTATAGCTGAATTTCAATTTGGGTTGAGATTAAGCGAACTGAACACACCGGCAATATTTATACATCTTTGTAAAGATTTTTAACTTGAACGTTGTCGACTCTAGTATCTTTATATAGGGCTACCTAACCCAAATCGGCCAGCTATTAATCTATCTATCCCGAAGGCAAAAGTTTCATACAAAATTGCTAATTTTTGTCCAATTTCGCCAATTTTCACCTTCATATGGGCTATATATGTACTTACATGGCTCTTAAGCTAATTTTAAACTATTTTTAGCCTATTTTTAGCGATTTCTCATTCCTTCCGAGTTTCGACTATATGACACCAAATCCACCTCAGCATCGTTACCTCATAGGTGTCATATATAAATACAACGTGTCATATGGCATTTCCAAAACAATCAGAACAATCAGAAATAATCTAGGAGACTGTGTGAGCTCACTGTAAACTACTTCCTTGCCTATTTGATTATCTACATTATGTTCAGAACTTGATCCAAATCCAAAAAAGTCCATTGAAACAAAGCATGAAGCATCGACAAAAACAACAACTATTCACCAACTGTCTCGATAGACAAAAATCACACCCAAAACAAGGTGCATTCTTTTCTGACCCAATCCAAATCCTACCATAACCCGCTGGCAGATTCTCAACCAGTCAGACGCATAAATCACACCGCCAAAAATCACTACCACAAAAATAACTGATAGGCGGTTGGATGGCGAAAAATGGCAACTCAAAACTAGTGTTGCAAAATATTATTCTAAATTGTTTTAAATGATCTTTGTGCAAGCAACATTGCAAGCAAGGATTCCAAGCATTGCAAACTAGGATAGCCTCTAGCATTTTCTGGAAAACACTCCACATTCAACATTCCTCCAACATTTTTCTCTCTAAATATACATATTATATTCACATTTAGAAGTGTTCCTCTTACAGTATCTTAGATTATGATCTATTTGCATGCACTCTTATGCCCAACACAAGCTGATATCAAAGCACAAACACGTTGTCATAATATTTTGCACACTGACATTTGCACATGCTTAGACATACTTAACCTTCAAATTACTTAACATTCAAATGGTTCACTAAGGTCTGCCTCAAATTGAGGGTAGAACATACATCTGAAATGCAGGGGTTTTGTAGATTTGGATTTGAATTTGAGGGGTTGGGGCTTGGGGGCAGTTGGTTCGTGGGGTTCATAATATTTATAAAGGATTTTTTAAGTTGTAGAAAGAAGAAAGGAAGAAAAATCGCAAAATATACCGTTTTTCCTCCAAATACCCCAGGGTAGGGTTGGGGAACCGAACCGAACCGAACCGAACCGAACCGAGAACCGAGCACAATTTTGGAACCGAGAACCGAGAACCGGAACCGAAAAAAATACCCGAACCGGAACCGAGAACCGGCACTAAGACCCGGAACCGAACTAAAGAACCGAAAGAACCGAAATTTTATACAATAATCGGCGGCCGCCCCCCCCTTTGCCAGGTGAGAGTAAGAAGATGCGTGGAAATGTAACTTCCGGCATCAATTTTTAGGGTGATTTGTAAAAATTTTGCGCGCAAGCGCGCAATTCTTGCTTCACGCGACCGGTGATTTCATCAGTTGCGCAGCCTCATGTGTTCACGGTTCCACCTAAGATGTGTATATGTACCCTAAATCCTTGAATAAGACCCCAGGGGAGTTATTTTTTCCTCCGACGTTTTAGAGGGGGGAGTTATTCGAGGGGGGAGTTATTTTTTCCTCAGAAACTTGGACTCAATTCATTGTATCGATGCAGTCTGTAAACACATGTAATTCAGGTATTTAACTGTGTATACCAGGGGTCTCCAGGATTTTGGCCCTCGCGGGGGCTGGATAGATAGCAAATCGCTCCTCCGGAGGGATAGATAGCTGGAAAATTTTTCTGGGGGGGGGGCTCGCGGGGGCACAATATATAGGCTTTTTGAAGGTTAAGAAGGCAGAAAGGAGAAAAAATCGCTAATAATAAGTTAAAAGTAGCCAAAAGTAGGTATAAAATGGCTCAAAATAGGTATATAACTATGTATATAACTGGAAAGCACAATTTTGAAGGTGAAAAACTATAAAAAGGTGCGAAAATTTGTGATTTTGAGCGAAAATTGGGGCAAAATTTCTCAAAAACCACTCCAGGTAGATAGATAGCTGAGCGATTTGGGGGGGGTCTTTGTGGGTAGTAGCCAAAAATTTTGCCTCGGGATAGATAGATAGCTGAGCGGCCTCCGGGATAGATAGATAGCTGGCTGATTTGGGGGGGGGGGCAGCCCCCCCCCAGCCCCCCCCCCTAGGAGACCCCTGGTGTATACACTGCATACATATCATGTAAATATCTGCTGTCGGTGCTGTAGGCATATATTCTTTTGTATTTTTGTATTGTATCATTTTCATCCAGAGGGGAAGTTATTCAAGAGGGGGGGGCGTTATTCAAGGGGGGAGTTATTTTTTCCTCACCTCGCTAACAGGGGGGAGTTATTAGAGGGGGTCTTATTCGAGGATTTACGGTATGTAAAACACATATACAGCAGTCTGTGGGGGTCTGTGCCAGTGCGCATGTAAACCTGGCATGTAGGCCCATTTTGCCACATTTTTCCATTACACTGATATTTTAGAAATACATTGGTAATCATACTGTTTATTCTCTATAAAATACAGCGAGTGGGGTGTCCAGTCTCTCTATATGTACATGTATTTACATACATATCCGAGATTTTTGGCACCAATGCCAATGGCGCCAGCGCTATGATGCCATTTCGTCACCATGTAGGTAAACTTGTAGGGCGGGTGGCTGCATCCCCCTCCCGTACACCAGACTCAGTAGACAAACAGACACCATACTCATAAATCCTGGATATGTACCTGGCCCCCGAAGCAAGGGGTCTACATGCGCACTGGGTTTACATGCGCACCGAGTTTTAGCCAGCTGGGGCACCTACGCCAATTCCAATGGCGCCATGGCGTGGCACCTATGAATGGCGCAAGCGTTATGACACCATTCCGCCACTACAGGGGCAAAATTTTAGGGGGGGGGGTTGTTTTATGTTGTGTTTCCTTTGTTCAGCTTATTGTTTTCTTATTCCCGATTTTTTCATTACCCGATACCCGACTTTTTCATTACCCGGAACCGAAATTTTTGACAATTTGGAACCGAAAGAACCGAACCGGAACCGAACTTAAGAACCGAACCGAGAACCGGAACCGACAATTTTGAGGAACCGAGAACCGAGAACCGAACCGAAATTTTTTAGAACCGAGAACCGAGAACCGGAACCGAAAATTTTGAAATTCCCAACCCTACCCCAGGGGGTTATTTTTTAGAGTGTAAATTTTGAGGGGGTAATTGGGGGACGGGGGGATTTATTTTTCATGAGCTCGCTCAGACCTGGGGGTATTTCGAGGGTGGGGGTACATATTTCGAAGGAGTATTTCGAGCAAATACGGTAGGTAAAAATAGCTAAAAAAAGGTTAAAGAGGTAAAAAAAGGTATATAAGTGCATATATGAAATATTTCCGGTAAACAGGAAGGTTGCTTTCGAAGTTTTGGCTCCATTTAAAGTTTTACACTTAAACAGGCGTAAATGCGCACAGCACATCAATTTGAAATTGACTTCTAAATAGAAAAATTTTCTAATTTTGTTTTACCAACCCTACCACCACAGTAAAGTTCACACTGAGCACATTTAAAAGACGAGTAACATGAGAAAATCCGGTCAAATTCCTAGCGCGGCGATAATTGAACGACAAGTGAGGATAACGAGCAATTTGATTGAATTCGACACCGTTGAAAGGCGCGCTTGATATTTGATTACCTAGTGCACAGCGCCGCGAGTGGCGTTCGAAAACGAAACCCGACCCGAAACTGGCTGTGAATATCCGGAATTTAGACTAGTTTCGGAACTGATTTTAGATATCTTAGATTTAGAGAATTTTGTGTTGGCAGGTTCATTGTTTGAAATAAAGTGAGTTTTTGACCTGGATCATTCGAATTAGTCTTCAATGCGCCCGCTATTCGAAATCTTGTTGATTCTAATGCGGTATATTGGGCTGTCGGGAAAGTTCCTTCCGTCTCCGCATCGCCTCCCACTGGAACGGGAGGTTTCACTCAGGGTATATAAGCTGGAATTACCACTCAATGAAAAATTCAAAAATAAAAGTTCACTGCAAAATTGATTACACAAAAGTGGATGATACCACATGTCTCCAATTTTATGTTTCCAAATGATTTTACATCGAAATTTCATAGAAAAATCGAAAACTCTGGAAACGGTGGACCGTGCATGTCGAGTTTTGGACATTTTTGAGAGATAAATTATTACTGGATCCACAATTACATAACCAACTTTACAGTAAAATTTTATGATTGAATAAATTCCAGCTTATATACCTCGGCTAAAACTCCATCCAGGGCGATCTTATGCATGGCGATCCGCAAACGGAAAAAACTTTCCCGACAGACCAATACATCTAGCTCGCAGCTAAATCAAATTTTGACACAAAATTGTTACCATAATTTCCCGTGACGGCATAGTAAAAATCCTCTAAAATTTGTGTTTCGGGTGCATTTTCGAACGCTAGTGGTGACTGGTGAGTTCAATCAGTGTTGCGTCAATGGCGAAATGAGCACATTAGACTGCATTTTGGGTATCGATGCTTTATGCTCAAAGTCAGGCTAGAAACTATTTTGCAGAATTAGGATTTTATATTTAGGATGCGAAATTTTGACAGCGAATGTTCAAACAATCAGATATGGGATTAATTTTTGTCCATCCGGAACAATGATAGCCTGTTGCAAAATGATAATAATCGCAAGGAAATCCAATTTAATCTAAAGCATCCCTGATAAAAATCAGAATTAGGCACATTCGACAGTTAATTGGAAAAAATTTCTCAGTGAGGCCAATGATAATTTAAAATCAACTAATAATAAACATTGAATTGTAAATACAAGTTATATTTTCTCAACTTCTCTGCAAACATAACAGTTTTGTGCAAACATCTCATATTTTAAACAATCAAAACTACATTGAAGCGGTTTCTACAAAAGTAATCTTACCACAGTTCCTTTACGTAAGTTCAACGTAAAAAACATCTACAAGCGGGACCTTGTAAATGTTCATCACGCACCCAATAAATTGTAAATTTACGGGGCAGTCTAAATTTTCAAAGAATTCGCTTGCGGTAAAGCGTCATGCTATTGATTTCATAGTGTTTGGAAGCAAGCTTCTAGGCGATAAATTTTTGTTGCATATGTTAATTAATTTGCATAAACCTGTGCTAGCACTCTGTCCACGTAAACACGAAAAAATAATGGTATCCAGCACTAGGAACGAAATTTTCGCTTTTCTAAAGCATTTTGGGTGATCGGGAGTCTTGACCTGATAATTCTTGACCGGAAACTCTGCACGGCATTTCACATTTTACAGGGTCTGGGACCAGTAAAAATAATCCACACCACTAAAAATAAATTACAAACAAAATAAGTTAAATCCCGAAAACCCAACGCTAGTTGCGAATTTTTTCTTAGGCAAAAGCGGGAATACCATTGCGGATCTTCCCGTTGCGTATCACCATGTACCTAGCAAAAATGTTTCAATGCACTGTTGCGTATCCCGCCTTTGCAGCGCATGCTTTAATTTTTATAAAATTGAAAAGAAAGGTAAATATTTTGCAGACCCAGGATAAATAAATTTAAGTAAAAAAAATCAAATTTCAGTTAAGGGAATATGAACATTTATGTGCACCACATTTGGGTGACAGTGGCAAATACAAAAATTAAATAATTACATAATAGAACAGGGTATCCTAAATTTTGACCTTCCGAGGATGAGGATAAATAGCAAATTGCTCCATCAGATTTAGGGGGCTGCCACTCCTCCCCAGCCCTACCCCCCTACTGGAGACCCCTTGGGTTTGCAATGGGATTGACAGCAAGTAAAAAACGTTTGCTGTTGCCAGTTTTACTGTGCACGCTTTTCAGGGCGCAGAGCTCTTCCAAAACCCCCAAAAAATAATCATGCCGAGTCATGTTCATATACCGCTGGACATCCCACCTAGGGTTGGCCAATGTTTTTTTTAAACGTTGTTTTTTTTTATTTAAACATGACGTCTGAAATGTTTTTTTTTTTTTAAACATCGGCCAAAATTTTTAGTACTAAGCACTAGGTATTTTGCAAAGATATTGGGTGCAAGCACGCAATTTCACACACAAATTGACATTGGTGGTTGTTTTCATTGGTTTTGTGGCATTTTTAGTATCAAAGTATCCATTTCTATGTGCTACCGTGGGTTAATAAGCTGTCATATGTTGCTTTACTATATAATATTGAGGTAATGTGCTTCCATGTACCTCCACAGTGTGTAACTTCACTCCCAAAGTAACAAACTCTTTTTATAACCTTGTTTGATCACTATTCCATGCCAAACTTTACCTGAAGTCACGAACATTCAACTATAAGGCGATATACGAACGATATGTCGACGAAAAATGGATATTTTTGACACAAATCACCACTTATAATGATATCCCATGGCTCCACAGCCATTATATGGTCATATATAACATCACAGAGTATTGCCACTGTCTGATATACCTATATATGTTGACACAAGGTCATATCTGGGAGCTTTTAAATAAAACGTTTTTTATTTAAAAAAACGTTTAAAAAAAACGTTCTTTAAAAAAAACAGAGTTAAAAAAACGTTTTTTTCCAACCCTAATCCCACCTACATACCCAGCGGCACAGATGCGCAACGGGACAGTGCCAGGCGGCGGCGAAGGCCGGTGCACGGGGCGTTGGCGCGCTGATTGCGGCCGCACGCGCTAGCAACACGCTTATAAGCCGGCGCGCCGCCGCATGCCATCACCAGGTGCCGCGCGGCCCGTGTACACGGATGTAGGTACGCGCGCATGCGCCCAGTCAGATGTTATCGCCTTCGATTGCCCCTCCAGTGTCGAGCTTGCGTCTTGGGTTTGGCATTTTGATGTGGGTTTTTTTAGGGTTTCTAATGTGTATGTTTTTAAAGAGTCTCTTTGATATAGTGCCGGCTGCGGAGTGTGCTTAAAGAGAAAAACGGCGGCCGCGGGAGCAGGCATGAATAATGATGATCAATGAGTTAATGATGTCAATGATTTATTAATCAGATCTGTAGCTGGTCGATTTGGGGTTGCCACCCCAACCGTTCTTCTATTCTGCTTTTATCTATCCCTGAAAATTCCAAATTTTCTGTTTTATTGCACGAAATTCAGAATAAATCAAAAATTGTAAATAATCACCAATATCAGAGACACACTGAAGCCTTCCAACTATCAGCCCATCGCACCTAGCCAATGCATTTCCAACACAAACTGAACCCCCGCTTAAACATTCACACAAGTTTTGTAAACCCCAAAAAGTTCCCATATTCAAAAGGGGGTGACACCCCCCCCCCCACCTATCCCCCAGCCGAACAAATGTGCTCAGACTTCAGCCCTCAGAACATCCCTTACCCCATGTGCACTCTATTTGTTCAGAGGAAATGCTAAAAGCTCGCGGGCCCACTTCCACACAACAAGCGGTGGTGTGCGCTGATTTTCAGCGTTGAGTGCAGCTGAGGTGTTTATTTTTTTTCGCCCAATGTGAAAGTAGCTTATTTTTCACCATAATAGTTTGGAGAATAGATATTTAAATGCCTCGCAGAACTAAAGTTTGTGAGTAACGGAATGTTGGTGAAAGGCAGAAAATAGGCTCAAATGGCAGCCATTATCACATTAAGCTGGGGAGCGACAAAATGTAATTTTACCGAAAAGGGATGCCACTCACTGACCTCTTTGGGTAGATTTGGCCACAACAAATATATATAAGGAAAGTGTTGAAAGATTTTACACATGCCACCATCAGACAAGGTTTCGTTTTCACTAGCGTCAGCCATTAACACAAAGCAATATTTATTTAAAAAACAGTTATTTCTTCACATGTATTCTAAATATACCATACACAAAATAAATAAATACAAAGTATAATCAACAAAGCATTCAATAGCTGCAGTGAAATCCACAACCGAATACTGATAGTGGGTGGGCCAATCTCATGTAAATTCAAGGATAAATACCGCTCACAATTTGGGCATGTGAGAGGCTCAACTTCCGACATGCCAGCAGACAATTCAGCACAAATTGCAAATGGGCTCCATCTAGTGAAACTTGAATGGTGCTTGTCAACTGGCAAGTTTTGAATGAATGCATTGCGCATGTGGTGGCACTTCAGCTTATTTCGTCTGGAATAGCTATAGGGGTGGAAAAGAACACCTTTTTTAAAACTAGGGCGTGTTACTACACCTTTTTAAAAAACAACGTTTTTTAAAACCACCCAAATCTCGCTAGCTAAATATGAGTCAAACATACATATAGCAGACACTTGAATGATGTATTGTCATGTCTAGAGCAGAGTAGTGAACAACTTTTTTCAAAGTATACACGAATACAAGTACAGGTACTTTTTCAGAGCAAACGTATTTACTCAGTACACGTATTTTTCAAGATGTAAATACGTTTTAACAACTATAGTCTCCCGTGAACCAGTGGTAGGTAAGGGGGGTTGGGGGGGGGGGGGTTACCCCCCCCCCAACCGTCCAGCTATCTATCTATCCCGGAGGCCGCTCAGCTATATATCTATCAAAAATCTAGATTAACCTAAAATTCAAAATACCCCTGCTGTGGACATACCTATGATGGCTGCGGAGTCATGGGATGGCATTATAAGTAGGGTTCAAACGGGACCGCGGTCCCGGTACATGGTTCGGCAAAAAGTCGGGACTGGGGCGGTCCCGGTCCCGGTCCCGACACCCCAGTCCCGGTCCCGGTCCCGGTCCCGACAATTGCAAAAGGCCAGTCCCGGTCCCGGTCCCGACCACCCAGTCCCGGTCCCGGTCCCGGAATTTTTCAGTGGTCCCGATAAGAAAAATTAACTGGACTGGAACCAAATTTTGCCGATTAAATACTTGTAAAATTCGAAAAAATTTGCGCCAGTCGGCGCATTCTCATTCCGTCGACGATTTTTTGACGTTTTTTTTGGTGAGTTCCAAGCATTATCATTCATGTTCGACATCAGAGAAGGCTGAAAACTTTATTTTCCTTCAGAAAGCACTGCGCCAGCTTATGTATCAATACTCACTGTCATAATTTTCGTGCGTTATGTCCTTTTTTGTGACTCAATTGAATTTTGTGACTTTTATTTTATTTTTGATGACAATTTTGATTGAATGAAGTGTGAAAATCGTATGAAACTTCTGAAAATATGCATTCAAATGGTTATCGGTCCCGATAGGGCTCAAAAGGGGGCTGTTCGGCAAATCCTGGTCCCGGTCCGGATGCCCCAGTCCCGGTCCCGGTCCCGGTCCCGACAATTGAAAAATGCCAGTCCCGGTCCCGGTCCCGGTCCCGACCACCTAGTCCCGGTCCCGGTCCCGGTCCCGATAAGATAAATTTATGGTCCCGGTCCCGGTCCCGGTCCGAAAAAGTGGTCCCGTTTGAACCCTAATTATAAGTGGCGATTTTTACCAGAAAATCCATTTTTATTCATTCTTTACGCATATCGCCTTTGTCGAACGTTCACGAGTGAAACTGGACATGAACAACGCTCACAAAGGGGCTTAGAAGTCCAGGTTAATACACTGAGAGTGACGTTCCATACTTAACAAGCATCAGTAAGCACATTGGATGATCCTATATACTACACTACGCAGCTTATTATTACATGCTTACATGCAGAAATGGAAGGTCTGTCACTAAAAGTACAACAAAACTAATGAAAACAACCCCCTAGCCCTAATCTGTTAATCTGTTTATGAAATTGCATGCTTGGACACAAATATTATCTCAAAATACCTAGTGAATCGGTACTGATAAAATAGCTGTAGTTTCGGTGCGTGGATTTTTCTAAAATAACATTGTTTAAAAAACGGTACAAAGACTCTGGCCATCATTAGTATAGAATCAAATCATTCAATGTGGTGTCGCTTTAGAGACGAGCTCAAATGATTTTTTTAAGGAATTCTTACACAATAATTCTCCTTCTACAAGCATAATTATTGCCCCGAGGTGGACAATTTTTTATTCAAATTGGTGCCCATGGAAACGAATGGAATCTGTGAATTATGTGAACGCTGGATTTCATCACATAAAAGTAGTGCAGCAGAGCAGCGGAAACAAAGCAGGGAAATGTTCTACTCCCCCGGGAATACGTGCCAGTGTCAACAAGGCAAAACACACCCTTGGGACAATAAATAGGAATAGCCCCTTGTGCAAACCCACCCATAAACATCAACTAGTCACGGGCAGGGTTGGTTTTAGTAAAATTCTGTTTACTAAAATTGTAGTAAAATTGTATTAAAATTTTATTTTATTTAAATGTTATTCATCTTTCATTTTATTCTTCAATTTTCCATTGAATTTGATTTTTATTAGTATTTGTTTGTTTGTTTTTGTGACCAGGGTTGCATTTAAGTAAAATTCCCTTTACTAAAATTGTATAAAAATTGTATTTTTTTAAATTTGTTTTATTTTTTTTAAATTTTATTTAATTCTTCAATTTTCCACTTGATTTTCATTTTATTAGTATTTTTTTTTTGTGGCCAGGGTTGCATTTAAGTAAAAAATTTTCTACTGAAATTGTACTAAAATTGTATAAAAGTTGTTTTTTGTTTATATTTTATTCATGTTTCATTTCATTTTATTTATTTTTTATTCTTCAATTTTCCATTTTATTTTTTCTGAGCTTTTGCCAACCCTGGTCACGGGTATATATGTGTACGCAGGTTCCATAATACTTAATGGGTTTGAGAGAGGGCAGCGAATGCAGAAATGCACGCGTGAATCCCATTGTGTCTAAGCGTAGGTGACAGCGCATTGGTGTTGCATGCGCCTATGTTCCAAGTAAATACTACTGATATGGACATTTAGAGCTATTAATTTGCCAAATTTGGCACTGCGCCAGCAATGTGCAACGCGATACACGGGTACACCAGATGCCGCACACCAGAACTGTGGAACAAATGCCGAGCCATACTTGTTCATTGTCTGGACATAGTATGGTACGCGAATTTCATGCCACTTTATTTGAACCAGATTTTTGTAAATCATGGAACGGTTTTTTCTAATTACATCCAGATCGCAACTTTCAACACCCCAGTACGAGACGAAATTCAAAATTTTTACTTTTTACATTTCTACAGCCCCCGTCATCAGCGACGCGAAGTACACTACATTAATTTATCACGCATTCCTAGTGTTTACCAAGTTTCACAATGCATGCACAATTTTAGCTCACAAGTGCGCTGACATGAATAAAAGCATGCGGAACGCTGCTAAATGTAGGCATAGTTCAGAAAATGTGGGCCTACACCATAGTTGTTAAAATGTATTTACGTTTACTCAATAAATACGTATACTCGAGTACTGCGTAAATACGCTTACGTTTTCTCGTGAAAAAATACCGGTACTCACTTACTCGCGTACTTTTTGAAAATACCCCCCCTCCCCAAATCGGCCAGCTATCCATCTATCCCGGAGGCCGCTCAGCTATCTATCTATCCCGAGGCAAAATTTTGGGTACTACCCCCAAAGACCCCCCCCCCCAAATCGCTCAGCTATCTATCTATCTGGAGTGATTTTTGGGAAATTTTGCCCCAATTTTCGCTCAAAATCACTAATTTTCACACGTTTTTATAGTTTTTAACCTTCAAAATCGTGCTTTCCGGCTATATGCAGGGTTATACACCTATTTTTAGCCATTTTAAACATACTTTTGGCTACTTTTAACTGATTATTAGCGATTGTTTCTCCTTTCTGCCTTCTTAACCTTGAAAAAGCCTATATATTGTGCCCCCGGCAGCCCCCCCCCCAGAAAAATTTTCAGCTATCTATCCCTCTATCCAGCCCCCGCGAGGGCCAAAATCTTGGAGACCCCTGTTGCTGCGTGAATAAAATTTCATCAACCATTTGCAATTATGTTTGCAGAAATAGCATGGTTTTGCTGAGAACACAATAAAAATCACTTTTTGAGTGAACATGGATGCATTTCCATTTATGTTTGATATGAAAACACATAGAAAAACAATGTATACTCCCCCCACTGATTCACAGCCTACCTTACTTGCTTAAAAGTACACAGAAATGGGTGCTACACCAAAAAATTGCTTGTAAAAGCCATGAAAAAAGCAACTGGTGGATTGCTTGCATGAAACTGTGCGCATGCAAGCAAAATATTTGCATTTTACCTAGTGCATGAGTACCAAAAATTTTCCCCAGCGATTTTTTTTTAAAATCGGCGCAGGGGCTGCGATTTTTTTTATCGGAATTTTTTTTTTAAATCGCTTGCCAACCCTATGCTCTTGTATACCCATTTTGAGCTATTTTACACCCACTTTTAGCGATTTTTCTCCCTTTTCTTCCTTCTACACCCTAAATAGCCTATATATCGAACCACCACAACCCCCCCCCCAATTTTTCCAGCTATCTATCTATCCCGAAGGCCGCTCAGCTATCTATCGAACCACTCGGAGGGTCAAAATCCAAGATACCCCCGAAAAATACTTTACGTTTTCTGTACTCAGGGGTGAGTAAAAGAAAAATACATTACGTTTACTTTTAAAAAGTTCAGTACTTTTAACAACTCTGGCCTACACAAGTATGCGGGGAAAAATTCCATTTTTGCTGACGATCATATTCACGTATTCAGAATACACCACTTCCATACTGTTCAGTTTTAGAGGGACTTTTTGCCATGCTGTGCTTTTTGATAAATTACCGACACATGATTTAGAATAACATTACCTCGTGCACACCAGCAGAGGATAAAGCGTGAAGCAATAATTCAAAGATTCACAAGGGGGCAGTCCCAGATGCCCTGTAAAATGTCAAATGTCATGCAAAGTGTAAAAAGTCATGTAAAATGACCTAAAAAAATGTCAAATGTCATGCAAAGAGCCAAAAGTTATGTAAAATGCCCTTAAAATGGCAACATAGATTAAACATTTTACAGGGTATTTTACATGACTTTTGACACTTTGCATGACATTTGACATTTTACAGAGATTTTTACAAAACTTTTAGCAATTTGCATGAGATTTGACATTCAACGGGATGTTTTAAATATCTTTTAACAGCTTGCATGACGTTTGACATTTGACAGGATCTGGGACTGGCACCAGGACCCCCGCACCCAATCACGCACCCGTTCAGAGTTTAGCGTTCAGGCTGGCGATGTAAATAGGGGGCTGGCTGTCTTAATTTTTCAGTTATCCGTCACATTGATGTAACGTTTCATATTTATCATTAATGAAGATATTTCAATTTTCAGCCATCCAAATAAAGATTCCATTTACCGATCCCGTTGTTCATTAACTATCCTTTGTGAAAAGTTTCTAGAATTGCCATTTTAAGATATTTCGCACGGTGATGTGTCGCTTTTGGTCACTTTTGTCGACTTTTAAAAGATAAAAATCCTGATCCCAATTTTAAAAAAAACCCAGCCCCGTCTGAACCGTAGCAGCGATTTTGAATTATAAAAAGGGTTCACTCTTGTGAGCGAATAATAAAGAAGCAGCGATTTATGTTCGGCCAATTAAGCTGGATTAGTATCATAGGCCTGATATGTAACAAACAAACACACGCAGGGATGTATCCAGGAGTTTTGAAGGGGGGGGGGCTGCTTATTTACGGAACCCCCTAAACGTGAGGGGGGGACAGCGCTCCTAATTTTTTTCTTACATAGCGACAGAATTGCGCCATGGCGCTGGCGCCATTTGCAGACGTCACGCGATGGCGCCAATGGCATTGCCGCAAACATTTTTGCGGCGTAGGCTCGCTTGGCATGTAGACCGTTTGGCATGTAAACCGCCTGATATGTAGACCCGTTGCGGAGGGGGGGGGCTGCTCAGCTAGCTGTCTATCCCGAGGCTACTATCCCCTGAGCCCCGCCCCCAAATCCCTCAACTATCTACATCTAAGTGGACCAAACTTTGCGCGATTTTTACCCAACCTTCACCTGAATTTACTAAATTTTGCTCCATTTTGTCAATTTTGCATATATCATAGATATTTTGCCCGAGCGAGCACCCAGAATAATTTTCTGCTATCTATCCCTCCGGAGGAGAGATTTGCATCTATGGAGCCGCCGCGAGAAACTTTGGAAACCCCTGATCCGCTACATGTCAAACGGGTTACATGCCAAGCGGCACAAGCCTCATTTTTGCATACTTCCTTGAAAAACGGCACCGCGAAGGGGGACCCTGGATACGTACTAGAATTGAACACACGCTAAAAAGTGTTTCTATAGTAAGAATGTCGGTATTAAAATTATGCAATGAGATTAAAACTAGAAAGCATCAGAACTGTTATAATTACTCAATACGAAAGAACAGACACAAATTCCCAGAAATTTCTCCCAGACGTAGTTTCAAGCACATAAAACTGTTAAATCAGTCTCGAGACTCAAAAAAAAACACGCCGATAAACTGTACGCACTGACGCATAATGCCGCTCTGAGATAACCCGCTTCTCCAATACCCGAAGATACGCCGCCAAGTACCGTGAAACCGAGTGTATATTCCACTGTTCCACAATACTGCGGACACCCCTAATAGAGCGGCACTCAACAAAGTAAAGACGTTTTGATCCAATAGTTTTGGAACGGGTCACTTGAAACCCGAAAATCCCTGGAGAGATTCAATCCGGGGCAAATGAAAGGAGCGGGCGCATGCTTCACTGTTTCAATACGGCACATGAAGCGATCCATGAAATGAAGATGTTTCTATACAGTGCGACATGGATTTAGCGCGTGAAATGCTTCGAGAGGGAATTCGTTGATAAAAATGAGGCGCGTGAAATGTTTTTATGCTAAGTTGTAGTAAATGCCGCACCGCACACTGAAATTTTGCGTTCAGCGTTGGAACGTTTTTGCACGCTGAACTCCATATAAACGCTGAAATCAAAATCTAAAGAACACAACGTTTTTGAAGCGTAAAAACTTCAGAATTTGTAATATTTCGCGCAATTTGCATGTGAGTCGAAGTTTTTAGGCTTCAAAAACCTTGTGTTCTTTAGATTTTGATTTCAGCGTTTGAAGTTCGGCGTGCAAAAACGTTCGAACACTGAACGCGAAATTTCAGTGTGCGGTGCGCCAATAAGTGTGAGAAAGAAGTAAATATTTATGGGCTGAAAACTTCCACTGCTTATCTAGGGATGGGCAGAGTTTTTTTAAAAACGTTTTGTAAGCATGTTTTGCACATGCTATCTTATACACTTGACCCAGAGCAACAAAATACCAAATAATTAGATCAATATCTCTTTCTTATCAAATGTTATGACACTTCAAACTTCCACCTCCAGTCAATACAAATTATCAAATGAAGAACAGTGCATGCAACTTCAAAACTCCAAATTTCACCCATTTTTCAGCCGATTTTCGCCAATGAACACTTAAAACCGATCAGAATGACCTGGACATTGTATTTTCATTGTCAGATTTTCAATATATATTTTTCTCTAGACAATTACACACAAGAGTTCAATTTTTTGCATAGGAAATCAAATTGTAATCTATATAAATATAATCTCACAATAAAAATGTAATCTGCAGGTAATTCTGAGCATTCTAAGTGTTCACTGCGAAAATTGGCACATCGGCAGGGTTTAGGGAGTTGCGGGGGTTCATATAGGCTTTTTACAAGGTGTAGAAGGAAGAAACGGGCGAAAAATCGCTAAAACATGATGAAATATAGCTAAAAATGGGTATATAAGCACATGTAGTACAAAAAAAACCTGTAAATAGGCAACAAACCACATAAACTTGATTTTGTGATTTTGAAGGTGGACATCCATAAAAAGCTATGAAAATTAGCGACTACGAGTGAAAATTAAAGTAAAATTTTTCAAAAATAGCTCCAGATAGGTAGATTGGGGGGGGGGATCAAAAAGGGGTGGCCAAACAATTTGCCTCCGGAATAGATAGACACCAGGGCGGTGTGGGGGGTTAACCCCTTTCCTACCCCTGTACCCCTGCGTGCATAAGTACAAAAAATTTAAACAACTGTTTGTGGCTAGCGCTTTTTTCGCTGTGGTTTTGCTGTATTTTTATAAATGTTTTCGTTTCAAAGTTAAAAAACTCCAGTAGTCTCTGATTGAGAGTGATGTTTCGGCGGTTTGGAGTTATTATCCTTTGATATTCAAAGTGGGCTTCTGTCGTACAAATTTGTTTGGCCCATTTACATATTGATCTTGACGGGTTTGGCCCTGCACACACTAGTTTACTAACGGTAAACTGAGAATTTGGTAAACTCATTTTTCAGCTTCTGAGCGCATCTGAGTTTACCGGAAGCTCAATCTGTAAATGGACCAAAGAAATTTGTACGACAGAAGCACACTGTGAATATCAAGGCAAAGGATAATAACTCAGTGGAATCGATGTTTCACAAATTTAAAATACGGTTACGATGCTTGCATTTTTTGAACTTTCTTTTTAAACACGTTTTTTAAAAACTCCGACCACGCCTAACCATTGAGGAAACGTCATAGCACGTCAACACAAAAGTGGGACTTTAAATGCCGAAATTACTACTTGTTTTTCCACGACCACAATAGAAATAGGATACAATGTGTCTTACAAGGATGTTATACACTTACCAATCCTTTATGCCGCAAATAGGTCATTTTGGAAGAAAACGACAGCGTTTTTAGTTTAAAAAACGTTTATTAAAACATGTCACATCGAATAACCGCGTTTTTTCAAACCGGACAGTCCCGCACCATGTTATTGGGCTGTCGGGAAAGTTTTTTTTCCGTTTCCGTATCGTCTCGCACTGGATCGTCCTGGACGACCCTGGTGGGCTTCAACCGGAGAATACAAGCTGGAATTAATTCAAGCGTGAAATTTACATACATTACATAAAAGTGCATCCAATACTGATCCATCTCTTAATAATGTTCAAAACTCAGCATGCACGGTCCAGCGGTTTCCGGAGTTTTTGATTTTTCTATCAAACTTCTTTGTAAAGTAAGTTGGGGACACAAAATTGGAGAATTGTATGCTCACCCACTTTTATGTAAACAATTTCGCGGTAAATTTTTATTTTAGAGCAGGGGTTTAGTCGGGGGGGGGTTGGGGCGGGGGGTTACCCCCTATACCCAAATCCGCCAGCTAGGTATCTATCTCGGAGACAAAATTTTTAGCTACTATCCCCTAAACCCCCCCCCCCCCCAAATCGTCCAGCTATCTATCTATCTGCAGCGATTTTTGAAAAAATTTTGCTCAAAATCGCTAATTTTCGTACCTTTTTATAGTTTTTCACCTCCAAAATCGCTAGTTCATGTTCATTATCGCCTATTTTGGCTATATGTGCTTATATACTTATTTTTAGCCATTTTTCACCTACTTTTAGCGATTTTTCCCCCTTTTCTTCCTTCTATACCTCGGAAAACCCTATATATCGAACCCCCGCGAACCCCCCCCCCAGAAAATTTTTCAGCTATCTATCCCTCCGGAGGAGCGATTTGCTATCTATATGAACCCCCGCGGCGGTCCAAATCTACAAAACCCCTGTTTTAGAGTTTTAGGTTGAGCTGTAATTCCAGCTTATATACCCCTGAAAATTCACAATACAGGACGATCCAATGGGAAAGGAGCCGGAAACGGAAAACAAACTTTCCCGACAGCCAATAAGTGTGAAGCAAGTGTCAAATGTGACGCAAAATGTCTATCAAAACAAAACAAAAACAAGATTTTATCACTGGTTTTGACAATTTGCATGACAATTGACAATTATATGACATTTAACATGACATTTGACACTTCACTTTTTACTCTACATGGTGCGGGATTGGCACAGGGGGCGGATAGTACACATGTCCCGGTAACGGAGGAGGGATCATACGAGTGTGCCGAAGAACGCCCGACAAAAATTCCCATCTTTGGCATGAATCCAAGTTGCGACAGCCACGAACCGCAACTAAAGGCCCCTCAAAACTGCAAAATATAACCAACCCCGGATCCCCGGCGCCGTCGGCCAACTGAGCCAATCTTTGAACGGATTTCTCGCTGCTCGCCGAAATGTCGCCCGGTAAATCGGCCATTTCCCAGTTCGTTTTTCGTTTCCAGCGTTTTCCGTTTCCCAAGTTTCGTTTCCAGCGGAAGTGAACTGAAAATTGAAAGGGATTTTGTTCTTTCTCTTGAAGATTGAGTGCGCTGCGAATGGAAAATTTGACGAAACCCGAGCGCGTTTCAGTTGGGGAACTCGCTCGAATTGGGAGCAACGTCATTTGGCAGTGTGCCAAATTGTATCCAAGGCTTCATTCGGTTCACGTGAAAAGCGCGTTATCGCGCCTTGATATTCAGACAACATCGTTACTTTGGTAAAAACGCTTTATGAGGCGGGAATTAATTCTTAAAAACTGAAAAATTTATGATTATTTATATATTTTTCCTAAATTGAGTTGAAAAACTTTTTAATTTTTATATATTTTCAAATTTTATTATAAAATAATTTTTCATAAATTCGACTGCCGTATATCCTCGAATAACTCCCCCAGTTGAATAAGTCCCCCTCTTGTTAGTGTGAGGAAAAATACCCCCCACTCGAATAACTCCCCCACTTTGATGGGTAGAAAACCTTTCACAACATCTCACATTTGCAAAAAGCGTTTTATGTAATTTAATTTGTAAATTTATGTGTTATCTCGCAGCAGAGTTCACTAACATTGCTTTCACTGATGAATTGTAAATTATGTATTCCTACGAATGATTTATGTTACCAAATTTACCCGATTTGTGCAGTAAATAAATAATACATTTTACTTAAAATTCTGACGGAAAAATACTTTCCCTGTCGAATAACTCCCCCCTCTCAAATAACTCCCCCTCAATCACTTCTTGTAAAATAATACGGAACTTGTTGAATTGACTTGTGAACTAGCTCCTATTCCTAACCGAGGAAGAGGACAAATGTGAACGTATGAAAGTTGACGTGAAGCGTCGTCTCTTAGTTGACGTTCCGTTATTTTATCAAAATGTGATTAGTTGAGTTGAAGTGAATTGATGTGAGTTAGTGTGAAGCTAATTTAGATTACAAAAGGTTTGACGAACGTTTTTATTTAGACAATTAAATACAAAGAAATAAGTGTAAATAAAATATATAAAAAATTATACGTAAACAAAGGAATTAATTTACAACTAAATTAATTACTTAAATAAAACGTAAAAGAAGTTCTAATTACCGTAGAAAATAAGGCAATTTAAAGAAGGCACTTAATTACGACAAAAGGCGACAATTAAGTGGCGCGGTTGTGAATAAAGCACCTCAAACAGCGCAAGTGTGAATAAAGCACTGAGGTGACTTAAAGCACCAAGAGTTAAACTTAGCACCAAAAACAAGCGACTAAATAAAGTGACAAACGGTGCTTATTTAGATCCTAGGAAGAGATTCGTGTGAAGTTGACGAGGTTGCAAACACTGCCGATTTTAGCTGTGAAATCGGCTTTTAAGGGCCAGACCGATGGCGATTGGTTTGGCGCCAATCGGTCGGCTCTAATCTCCGATTTTTACCCAACATTTCCAATTGTGAAAGTTCAATCCTTGCCCGCTCGCTTCTCCGATGAAAAGCGAGCTAAACTGACAAGATAGTGAAAATGTGAGACAAGCCAGACAGCATTTGAAATGGCGCGCGGGCTCGGCCCCCCGCATGGGGCGAGCCCGCCGCTTAACATAAACATGACGGCGTATTTGCGTGCTGCTTGTCAAGGAAATGTGGCGGAATGTGAGCAATGACTAAGATCTAAATATGTGAGCGATGTAAAGCGCACGTTGTAAACAACGTCGCTTGAGATATTAATTGACGAATGCGAAGATGTTAAAATTGGAATGTGAATAAAAATGAAATCTTAATAAATTGAATTAATTAAATATAAAAGCGAACATGAGAATATTAACTTAAATATTAAAGGTTTTACATTTTACGATAATGTTACACACTCCCGAAACTAGAATAAAAATTAAATTTAATTTAATTTTATCTCAGCCAATCTCGGCAAATTGATGTGAAACAAAATCAAAAATCAAATGCCTGTGATACTCTCATCACTCCTGTGGTAGTAGATCGTCGGCGTCTTCGACGCCGGCATTTTCCCGGCCCTCCTCATGATGCTCGTCCATGGGTTCGACGGCATTCTCCTCAGGCTGGCTGCCTTCCCCGTGCCCGGTCGTTTGGTCTTCTGGGGCCCCGGCTGGTCGACCCGGCCAGTTGGGGAGCTTCTCAGATTCCTCGACGAGTTGCTCGAGGGCTTGTCGTAGCGTGTCGGTCTCGTCGACGCTCGTCTTCGACGGCTCGGTGGGCTGCCATTGTTCCGTTGCTGCAAGCGGTTGGCTTGGTAGCAAGGGGACAGGGGAGGTTGTGAATGAGGTCGTACATTGTGAAGTGATTGAGTTGAATTGGTCAAATGGTACGGAGGGGGATCTAGATCTTGAACGTGATTTTCTTCCATCTCTCCGAGTTCTATGTCGGACTGTGAAGGTGTTTGTCTGAGGAAGGTCACGGATCTTTTTAGATTGTTTAACTTTTGATTTGACCAGTTTTTTATTGATGTTATTGAATTTGTGAAAAGTTTGGGGTATAAAGGAAAATGTCTGGTGTGACGGTTGCTGCTCACCTGGGAGCCCTGCGACTCCAGCGAATCTCTTGAGTCGCTTTTGCAAGGGCTCGCGGTCAGGGAACGCGTCTTCCATTGTGACCTCCGTGGTGACAGGCTCGGTGACTGTGAGTCTGGCGTTTGATGACGAGCTCTGCGCTTGTGACTCGCAGGGGGGTGCAGGTTTTGTGACCCGGCGCGCACCCGTCTCCATTTCGATTTCTTCGGCGCGCTCGGTACTATAACCGACCGGGGGATCCGATCTAGGCTGTACCGTGCGTCCTGAAAGCCGTTTGAATGGAGAAACTCGCTTGAGGGGTGTGACAAACTTTGAATGTAACTGTGACGAACTTGACGATTGTGTGACGGTTTGACTTGACAAAGCGGGTTTGTTGAAGCCGCTTTTCGGTTTCTTCTGGCGGTTACGTCGCCGTCGCTTACCGATTTTTCCTTGCTGAACGGACGGGGGCCCTTGTTGTTTGGGCTTCTGTCCCTTCTGCCCTTTCTTCGGAAAAAGCCCTTGATGTCTGGCAGCATACCCCTGCCGGTTACGAGCCGCCACTGCATGTAAACATAACCAATATACCCAATACAAGCAATTGTGATAATAATGAGTATGATGTTTACAGCTGTTTGAAGTGGCCCAGTAAGTAATGTGTCTAATGCTGACGCACCACCTGTGACACTACCGTGAATAATGTGACCCAATTCTTTTCCTACACCTTCAAAATATGCTCCAACCCCTTGGCCGATGCCAGCTATATATGCTTGCACGGCTTTTGGATCGTTGGACTTGGTTGCAATATAATCGACTGAACGTGTGACTTGTTGTTCTAGTCGTTGCAAATTTTGAAAGTGATGATGTGCAGCCATGATACTGAATGCAATATCAGTCATGCTTACACCTGGTGACCCGGAAACATTTAGTGTGAATGGTTTCCACGAGCCAGCCCAAATTAATTCGATTGGGAGATTTGTGACGTGTAAATTCGTTGGTCCGTTTTCGTTAGCCCATGAGTTATCATTTAATTGATAATATTTATGGTCTTTCATGAGACAATGATCTATTGGTGAATGTGTGATTAGATCATTGGTACCAGGAGCAACAAACATTATATGTGGGTGATCTGTGACTTTGACCGGCAGAAATTTATAACATGTATTGTTATATTCATGTTGAAAATAAATCATTTCTGCTGTGACAGGTTTACAATCCCAAAACATCAATATATCTCCATGCCATTCAGCATAGAGATTTTGACATCCTAGCAACGCTCGCAAGCCAAGCGTGGGATTGAATGTGACAATTGCATGAATTATATCTAGCTGGGTCTGACGGATGTGACATAATTGTTGCCAGATGGATCCAAATTGTTTTTGTTCCAAGTGTGCAATTTTGTCAACTTCATATTGTTGACGGGCTGTGAGCAAGTGAAATACACCAACATCAAGATTTGGTGCGAGTTTGAAATGAAGAGGAGCTTTTTCGGTTTCAGGTTTTTTCAATTTCTTAAGTTGATATCGAAGAAATTGAATGAATGCCGAGCCCTGGTCAATATACTTCGCGTCTTTTGGCACACATTCTGCATTACTTGGAAATTTTTGTGATCTCCATGTGACCGAAAATGCAGCTTGCAATTTTTCCACTACGTAATGATTTTGTGAATATTGCGCATCAAATTGACCAATCTCTTGGAACGCACACTGTTTGTTAAACGCAGTGGCATTCCATAAAGAGACGCCGTTGTCGCTGTCATAACAATAGCCGGCTTGTGGGTTGCAATGTGACAGATCTTGAATTTTGGAAACAATTTTCTTTCCATCAAGACTTGCAACTACACCTTCTTCTATGTGAAAGTTCATCACCGTGTTACTCAGATTGTGACAAAAGTAACAATAATCTATGTGAAGTGATTTGTTGGTGCTCCACAATGCATGACCAATTTTTACTAAAGGTTCGCCTTTCCAAGTTTTATTTTGGTAGGCGATCATGCAATCGTAGGTTGTGACTCTGTGATTTTTAATGATTTCTGGTGGCAACATAGATTTTCCGCCCACCAGACTCATATATGTGACTATAGTATGCTCTTGTTGAAAGCATCTATAAATTGGTGTCGTTTGTGGTTCAACACGCAACGTCCATATGGATATCACAATATCCTCTATGGCCGTAACTTGAGGAAAATGACATGTTACTTTTTCCGGAAGTTGAATTGCGTGACCAGTGCGTGTTTTATGGCACAGATTGAAAGTTTTGTGATATTGATCTGTCCATGTGAGCGTGTTGGCTAATTTTGATTGTATTAGCAACGTGAGTGCCATTAAATGCGACATGTTTCCCCAGAACGAATATGTGCCAGTGTAGCGACATGTTCGACGTGGGTTTAAGCGCCTTGCATCTTGTTGTGAAGATTGTGATTGTTGATGTGATTGATCTGTTTGTGAATCATCACCTTTATCAGGTGGAGGTTGTGATTTATCATCATCTTTCACCTCAGTGTCGATTTTATATTCAACACCGTCCTCTGTGTCGATTTCAAGAGGTACGAGGTTAGATGGGGATCTACGTGTGCGACGGCCGTTACTTGACAATACTGTGACTGCACGTATTTTGCCATCGCTTGACACGTGTATCTCGTGAACGCGGCCCATTTGCCACATGCCACGTGGCTGTTTATCATCAGTAATTAACACCACTTGGCCACGTTTGGGAGCTTCGTTGATAGTACCTTTTTTCAAGCGTTGATTTTTTGCTCGATCTTTGAGTAGGTCAATGTATTGACGTGACCACTCATACCAAAGCACTTCACGATTGTGACGAATTTGGTCCCAAAGTAATGTGATGTCATCTCTGTCCTTTTCAGGCACAGAGTTGAGTGCAATTTCATCAATGCAATTGACGTCATTGACTCGTGGGGGTGTGAGTACATAGGATTTATCGATTTGTGAGGGTGTGAGGTTGAAAGATCCATCCGTCATTCTTTCCCATTCCTCTTTTGGAATTTTTCGCATGGGTTCAATTGTGGTGGAATCGAGTTCCAACTCTCGTTTTTCATCCATGTAACATGGTGGTGGGGTGCCCCAAAGAAAATGTATTGGGCGCAGTATCGCTGCACCAATGTCTGTGTTTGACAAGTATGACAATGGTCGCGTATTGACGGAGAATTCGACGTCAAGCATGACTGTGAGGAATTCATGCCATGTGAGACAACGTCGGCCGCATGCTTTTTTGAGCAAGCGTTTGACTAATCCAACCATGCGTTCGTACACACCACCTTGCCAAGGACTGTTGGCTGTGATAAAATGCCATTTTACGTCCGGTAGCATTTTGACACAATTTTTGAACGCTGGGGCATTGTCGGACCAAATTGTGTCCGGCATGCCTCGTCGTGAAATAAAACGATTTAGAGCCATAATTGTGTCGGCTGTCGAGACACTATTAGTTGACTCTAAATGAATGGCGCGTGTACTGAAGCATGTTAACAACAAAATGTGTTGACTGTGACGGGTTCCGTTTTGTGAATAAACTAACGGTCCCATATAATCAATGCCAATATGTTGAAATGGCTTGATTTGTGATTGAGTACGAGTGACAGGTAATGTGTGAAAATCAGGTAATGTGAATGGACCTCCTTCAGCTTTGCGGCATGTGACACATTTGCGCAAAATTTTTGCAACTACCTGCTTGGCACTTGACAACCAGCAGTGTTCGCGTAAATCTGCTAAAGTGTGAAGCATGCCACTGTGACCAGCAAGCTCATGAAAATGAGTAACCACGAGCGTTGTTAACCACCCAGTTTTTGGCAGGTAGTAAAACAACGAAGGGTTTCTGTGTTCTTTGTGAGACACACGCGTGACGCAATATAGTAAATTATTCCATGCGTCCCACTTAAGCATGTGATGCTTGCCAAGTTGCGCTTGTGAAATGCAACTGGCGCATTCTTCGGCTTGTGAAATGCGCAATACATGTCTAAATGCCTCGTTTAAATCAGCTTGTGTGATGGGTTTTGATAAATATTTGCTTTCGCGTTTTGCAGCTTTATGCATAGAGCGATTTAGCCAATATGTTTTCACACGAAGTAGATAAACGACTGTGCGCAACAATTTTGACAGTGTTGAAAATCGTCGAATGTCGATTTCGAACGGATTTGAAGGGATGTGACGTTGTCGACTTTCGACAAACGGATTTTGAGGAGTGACATTTTGTGATAAATTGGGGTCTAAATTGACAGGCACTTGTTGTTCGAGAGCATTAGCTGGTTGTGAAGCAGGCTGTGAAGTTACCGCTCCAGCATATAAAGGTCGACTGATGTGAGTGTCGCCTTTCGCAAGCTCTTCGGTGACAGGTTGCGCTTGATATTGCGAAATGTCAACCATGGCCAATGTGAAGGGTTCAGCGAAAAATGTTGGTCCTGTAAACCACATTGTTTCGATCATAAGTTGATCAAAAGTGCATCCCCGTGACGCAATGTCAGCTGGATTGTCTTTTGTAGCGACTTTGCAAATTTGAATGCAATGCTTTGACATGAATGAATGGATTTTTGTGACCCGATTGTTGACAAAAGTAGCTAGCGGCTTTGAAGTATATAGCCAGCCGATGACAACTGTACTATCAGTCCATAGGAAATTGCTGTGAATTTTCCATCCACCTAGCTCAACGAGTTCATGATGTAAATAATCGATGAGCTGTGCACCAATTGTGACACCGAGCAATTCCAAGCGTGTGATTGTGAGTGGTTGACCTTGTTTTGACGGAAGTGGAGCCAATTTTGTGCGAGCTGTGAGAAACCCACTAAAATATCGGTCATCCTCATAGCCGTATTCATCGGATGAGATCGCTTTTTGACGCAAGTAAGCGCACACGGCGTATCCATCTTTAGAGGCATCACAAAATACATGTAATTCTAATGGACGTGTTTCGGCTTTGACGTCAATGCCAAAAGAGTGAAATGAGCGCGGGAATTTGATTTGACTTATAGACGAGAGATGTCTTTTCAAATCGTCCAATAAGTCATCCGCCTCTGGGTCTTCGATGAGTTCATCCCAGGTTGTGACATTGCACTTTTGAATTATTTGTGACACGCGAAATTTCAACCGAAATAACGCGGGTGCTGTGATGCCAATTGGGTCGTATGTTGAAGCCAGCAATTTGTTCAAATTGCGGCGTGTCGCTGTGACAATGAGCGTGAAATCTTTCTTGGGAGCTGGCACCGCAATGGTGTCTTCAATGTGATCGTAAACAAGACCCATTACTTTGATGTATTGTGACTGTTTCGGGTTGAGATCATCAGGTTTGATTTTCTCCGAAACCGTACGCGAATTTGTCATCCATTCGCGCATGTTGAAATTTGCTCTTGCAAAAACAGCTTTAATTAAGCGGTAGAGCTGTATTGCATATTTTTCATCATCTACGCTGATAACTAAATTATCAATGTAAATGCTGTTGAGCAACAGCTCCAGTTTCGATCGTTCATGTGTCTCTGCGGGATGCATGTGAGCTAATTCCGCTTCCAGGTGATATTTAATAACAGTCGACAAAATGGATGGACTGCATGTGAGACCAAATAGCACCCTTGTGAATTGCATCATTTGAATATTGTCTTTGTGAGTCGGAATAGTGTCATCACGCAGCCAATAAAATTTTGTGAAAGCGCGTGATTTTGGGTGAAGAGCAATTTGTAAAAATGCTTTCTCAATGTCGGCTAATAACACTACTTTTCCAGCTCTGAAACGAAGCATTAATCCGAGCGCCAGTGGTGTGAGAACTGGGCCTCGAAATAAGCAATTGTTGAGACTTGGCTTGCCTGCAGAACCATCATACACTATTCGACATGTTGTCGATCTGCCAGGTGTGATGACAGGTTGGTGAGGTAAGATGTGTTCTTGCAAACCATCCTGTGAACCATAGACGGGTTCTATGACACCTTTGTGAAGTTGATCTGAGATGACTTTCGCGTATGTAGCGAATAAATCGGGATCTTTTTGAAACCGTTTCAACAGTGACAAAAAGCGGCGAAATGCTTCTGAATTGTTGGTTGGCAATTCGTGAATTGTTGATTTGAATGGCCAATCTACGCTATAGCGCCCAGTTTCTGGATCAAGAGTAATTGATTCCAGAATTAACTGTTCAGCTATGTCATCATCATGTGATAATGGATCATCTGTGATACCTATTGACTCGAGACTGTGAAATTGAAATAATGTCTCTTGTCCAACAGCAACAGCTGATGATGCATGTGAACTGCATGAAACCATGAATTGATGTGGTGAAATGTCAGGTGTTGTGACAAATGACTGTGATGTCGCATTTCCGCCAAGCATCAATCCAAGTATCGATTCGACGATGATCAATCCAGATGGGAGTTCGATTTCTGTTGGTCGAATATCGAACTTCCAATAATAGTCTTGACCAATGACCACATCTGGTTGACATAATTTGTGACAAAACTCATCAGTCATTTCTGACAATTCAAGCGGTTCCGCGAATTGTTCTTGTGCATGTTCACCGTACACAATATAAATGACTGTTTTGTCATCTTGTGACAAAGGAGGTGGGCATGCATATGTTGCCAAATTATCGACTGCACGTAAAGTGAGTGGAATTTGTAACATATTGCCCTTATTGTCAACGTGTTTGTAAATAGGCATGACTGCCTCGATCAAAAACGTATTGACTGTGACTGGCGTTTTTGTCACAAACACGTTCATTTGAAGAACAACGTCTCCTTTGTTTTCAAAGTTATACTCATTTGCCACGGATGCTTTAATGTATGAATATTCGCATCCAGTGTCAAAGAATATTAACAAAGGGTCTGTGACTCGATTTAATTCAGCGTCTTTATTAACTAATGAAGCCTGGGCCACTTGCAAACGAACAATAGGCGCAAAATCGAACTCACATTCTTGTTCGGCCTGCTGCCTGGTAGCGGTGTTGGGGTTACCGTAACCCGCTTGTGCGCTCAGCACTTCCACCGTGGGCCTGTGACTGGGTTGAAGTGGCACCGACGATGACATTTGGTTCGGATTGAGGTGTGGGTACACCTCGTACTGTTTCTGCTGGAAGCCACGGATTTTGGCTTCGACGGTCTCCATATCTGTGCCGTCCTGGATGAGGTTGGCACGGAGCGTCGTCCACAGCTCGTTTTCGCTGTGATACTTGCGGGCTTCCTCCTGAGCTCTCGCCTGGAGCTCGTTAGCGGGCCTCGGCCATTCGCCCATGTCCAGCGGGCCGTCCATGTCCATTTGGTACAGCGTCTGCTGTCTCCACCGGAAATCGTTCTCGTCCGGGGGGATGACACACACGCTCATCGATTCCGTATGTGAAGGCGGATACGATGGCGGTGCATGTGACGAAGCTGCGCCCGTTGTGATTACCTGAGCGTTGACAAAATTAGCGCTCGTTGCTTTGACAAAGGCTTTATTTTGTGAATTGTTTACCTGACGCCTTGCGGGTGCCTGTCTAGTAGGACAGAACGCCCCGTGATGCTGGCCGATCTGGCAACAATAGTAGCAACTCAGTCTTTGAGTGCACTGTTCCGCTTGATGGCCTCTGCGCGTGCATCGCGTGCACACGTCGCCCAAAGCTTGCAACCGTTCGATGCGCTCTCTCGGTGTGACGTATTGAGGGCAATCGGTGGTGTAGTGCTCTTTGATGCCACAGAACAAGCACTCGAATTTCGGCTTGCGATAGTCAGCAGCAGGTTGTGAAAACTGCTTTTGACTAATCGCGCCGCTCGCGGGAGTTCTGGGAGGTTGAGTGGAATTTTTATTTTTTCCTTGTGGTTTACCAGCGTTAGCATTGGTACCAGCAAAAGCAACCGTATTGTGAATAGGTTTTTGTTTTGAAAAGGTATTTTGTGATTTATTTCCCTTTTTCTTTTGCTGTTGCCAACCACCTCCATTTTGTGGCTTTTTTAACGATGAACTTTGTGATTTCTGAACAACATTTGAAGATTGTGAACTTTGTTGTTCAGTTTTCATCGCATCTAAACGAGCACGAGCAATGGTGGTTAATGCATCAACAAACCTGACGACTGTGAGTTCTGTGTCGTCGGTTGCAGCAGTGCGCATCGAATTCCGGTGTTCTTCTGTGATGGCAAGAACAATATTATTGGGGAGATAACCACAAATTATTCTTAACACGGCACCAGAATCGACACTTTCACCCCTTTCTTTTAGTTGATTGAGAGTTGACAAAAGGGTTCGTGTGAAATTTGTGAGGGAGTCTCCTCTTGACGAAGGTTTTTCGAGTGAATACAATTTATCCCAAAGGGCTGCTTGTACCCGATGCGTTTCACCAAAGTTTGACTTTAACATGGTGACCGCTGTGATGTAATCTCGACCATCACCTTTTAATCCGGCCAGCAGTTCCGCTGCTGGACCGATAAGGCTGAGCTTAAGGTATGTATATTTCATACCATTTGACAAATTAGCTCGGTCATGAATTTGAGCTCGAAAAATTTCCCACCAAGCTGCCCATTCTAACGGATCGCCGTTATATTTAGCAAGCTTGATTTTAGGTAACTTTAACAAAGTTTCCGGTTGTGAAGGTTGAGAACTACTTCCCATGTTGACATTGTTATAGGGTGGTTGTGAAGGGGGTTGAGTAGTTAAATCAACAGTTGACTGACCTTTCAAAGAAAGTATCAACCTTTCCGCGGATTTGATTTGCGCTTGGGCGGTCGCCATCCTCGATTCCAGCTCATCCATGAGCATCATCGCGTTGTTCGAGCCCAAGTAGAGCGCGCGCTCCAGTTTGGCGTTGGCGCTCTTTATTTCCTCGGCCACTCCGTCTTGGTCTCTGTCCAAGCTTGTGATGTGATCTTGGACAATAGATGTGAATCTGTCCATAGCTGTAGACAGGTCCGAGCGTTTTAGCTCGGCTTGGTAGACGTAGGCTTGAAGTAATTCTAATACTTCCTCCGCCGCCCGCAAGTTCACGGCGGCGGGTTGTGACTCGTCTTTGACGATTTTAGGAATCGGTTTTGTTGTGAATCGTAGCACACCGTTGCGCACTCCAGTCAACGCCCAGCTATGTTGAGTCAACGGATGAGTTGTGTCAGACTCATCTACGTTGCTCAAAGGCATAGCTGCGGCGGCTGGGGCGCCTCTCTGAACGCGTAGACGTTCTTCCATGGCAAATGTCGATCAATTTATTGCTTATTAGCAAAGTGGTAGCTAGCTGTGAACGAAATAAAATAATAAAATAAATATTTCGTTACTTGTGACTTGTACTTGTAAAATCGTAAGTAAATATGCACGCGCTACTAACGATTTTGCGTCCAAAACCGTATTACCGTAACCCCGTGCGTGTGACTCAGGCTGTGAAACTCAATTTCCAATGAAATTTCGCGCGAGACGACCTTATTAGAGTGACCAATTATTTAATTAGTCACCCTGCTCGCTGCGCCATGTAAAATAATACGGAACTTGTTGAATTGACTTGTGAACTAGCTCCTATTCCTAACCGAGGAAGAGGACAAATGTGAACGTATGAAAGTTGACGTGAAGCGTCGTCTCTTAGTTGACGTTCCGTTATTTTATCAAAATGTGATTAGTTGAGTTGAAGTGAATTGATGTGAGTTAGTGTGAAGCTAATTTAGATTACAAAAGGTTTGACGAACGTTTTTATTTAGACAATTAAATACAAAGAAATAAGTGTAAATAAAATATATAAAAAATTATACGTAAACAAAGGAATTAATTTACAACTAAATTAATTACTTAAATAAAACGTAAAAGAAGTTCTAATTACCGTAGAAAATAAGGCAATTTAAAGAAGGCACTTAATTACGACAAAAGGCGACAATTAAGTGGCGCGGTTGTGAATAAAGCACCTCAAACAGCGCAAGTGTGAATAAAGCACTGAGGTGACTTAAAGCACCAAGAGTTAAACTTAGCACCAAAAACAAGCGACTAAATAAAGTGACAAACGGCGCTTATTTAGATCCTAGGAAGAGATTTGTGTGAAGTTGACGAGGTTGCAAACACTGCCGATTTTAGCTGTGAAATCGGCTTTTAAGGGCCAGACCGATGGCGATTGGTTTGGCGCCAATCGGTCGGCTCTAATCTCCGATTTTTACCCAACATTTCAAATTGTGAAAGTTCAATCCTTGCCCGCTCGCTTCTCCGATGAAAAGCGAGCTAAACTGACAAGATAGTGAAAATGTGAGACAAGCCAGACAGCATTTGAAATGGCGCGCGGGCTCGGCCCCCCGCATGGGGCGAGCCCGCCGCTTAACATAAACATGACGGCGTATTTGCGTGCTGCTTGTCAAGGAAATGTGGCGGAATGTGAGCAATGACTAAGATCTAAATATGTGAGCGATGTAAAGCGCACGTTGTAAACAACGTCGCTTGAGATATTAATTGACGAATGCGAAGATGTTAAAATTGGAATGTGAATAAAAATGAAATCTTAATAAATTGAATTAATTAAATATAAAAGCGAACATGAGAATCTTTTCCTATTTGCATTGTTTGTTCCCCCATAAAAATAGCCCCTTGACAACTTTCAAAATGTCACGCCAGTGAGGAAAAATAATATACCCACAGCGACAGTATACCTTCACATTATCTGGTATGCAATTCTTCATTTTGTAAAAAAATAGTGGACCAAGTGAAACTTTTGAAGATGAAAGTGTATTCTGATAAAAACTGAAATAATGTGCAACCGTGCAAATTCGTGATTATACAGTAACTGCTGAAACCCTTATTTTCAAGTACCTTTGTGCAGTAGTGCAAGATTGGGGGCAGCATTTATGGGCCCCATGATGCTTGAGCTTTGACTTTGAACTGGTCATATCATAAATTTCGGCTCACCAGATATGTACCACTTCCCCATTCCATTCTGCCACATTTCACTGCTCTGCGGTAAACAAACTGCGCCAGGAATCATACTTCAATGAACCTAACCCCCTTTAGCCATTCAAATTCAGTGTGGAGATGTATTTAAATAAGGTCAACTACAATGTATGCTGATGTATAGCTAGTTGCATTTAAATCCAACATCTATCGCTCAGCTTTACTTGCAATTTGGAACTGTCCGTGTGCCATCACCTAAATGTCTGAAACTTCCTGGACAGATGATTTTTTGTTATAATGTCGCTGCACACACTAGTTTACTAACCGAAAACTAAGTATTTGGTAAACTCGTTTTTTAGCTTCTGAGCGCATCTGAGTTTACCGGAATGTGTTATTTTTGATCTCCGTCAACTGTAGTTGCCGAACAGCTCATTTCGGTAAACTCAGATGCGCTCAGAAGCTGAAAAATGAGTTTACCAAATTCCTAGTTTACCGTTAGTAAACTAGTGTGTGCAGCGCTAATATGTTGGTGAGACCTTAGACCCCGACATCTACAATTTACGGTTTTTCGTTATTTGGCGATTTTTGGGAAATGCATTTGATGTCTTTTAATTTAGACCAAAACGAACCTGCAAACACTGGGAAAAGTGTAGTTATCATTCTTTTTCAAAAAATATTTTTTTGTGCGTGCATAAGTATCCTGCTCGTGCGTTATCGACTAAGACATAAGTAACTTTGGATGCATACCGTATTACCTCGAAATACCCCCAGGGGGTTTATTATTTCGCCAGCAAAATTTGAGGGGGGGATAATTCGAGGGGGGGGTTTATTCGAGGGGGGGTCTATTATTTCGCCAGAAATTTTCGAAAATTCCCCATACGCAGACGTAGAAAAATCGAACAATTACATAGATGTATGTGTGTTCATAGGCATCTATAACTGTATATACACAAAAACCCTTCCCTAACGTCACGTAATCATCAGTTTTAACGTGTGTTCTGCATTGTACAGAACACAAACTGCGGTATTTGTCATCTACGTTCACGTTACACTCAGTTTTAGGGGGGGTATTTCGAGGGGGGGGTTTATTATTTCCTCAGCCGAAATTTAGGGGGGGTATTTCGAGGGGGGGGTTAATTCAAGGGGGGGGGTTAATTCGAGGTAATACGGTAAATATTTACTTTGCTGTTTACTGAGTATAAATAGCTCAGGTTTTTTGATGCGTCAACCACATTTTTCATTTTCTGCCAAAAATTTCACTTTCTACTGTCTGAATAAAATAAAGGGTAAAACATGCGTACTTATACGACTGACCCAAAACTTTCCGAACACATCACATCGCAGTAGCTGCTTATCTGGCAAACCCTACAGAGTGTTGATCCCATCACATCACAAAGGGCCGCGCCTGCCTCAACTTTGAGTGCGGAACAGAGCTGCGAAAATGTAGCCATACTAAAACTATCACACTGTTATTGAAAAAAATAAAATATTATTTTCTAAACGTTTTCGACTGTATTCAGTGATACAATATTCACGATGCTTATACCAAAGTAACATGCGGATACGTGTATTTTGTAAACTGTATTTTTGACCCGCGAATATGACGTTTTTTTATCAATGTGCATTAAAAAGAGATGTTCAGAAATGCGTGTCTCGGGAAACTACTGTTAAATTTAGATACAGTTTATACAATTACAATTTCTTTCACAACTCTAGGCTAGTGATGTGAAAAGCGCCAGGACTTTGGCGCCAAGCCACAAAATCGCCATGGTGCTTTTCCGACCACCTAGCGCAAAGCGCCAATGGCGCCAAAACAAAATGGCGCCAAGCGCCAGACGAGCGTGGCGCTTTTTGCTTTGGCTCAAGTGTCAGGCATTTTGTTCCTGGTGCTGGGCGAAAACAAAAGCGCCACGGCGCTTTCAAAGGCATGGCGCCAAGCGCCATTGGCGCCACAGCATGGTAGCGCAAAGCGCCATGGCACTTTGCTTTTACATCACTACTCTATACTCTCTGAGCTCTGCGTGTGGAATCATCTGTGGTAGCCATTCACCGCACTGGACCTGATCCAGCCCCCCCCCCCCCAATATTCATGCATTTCCACTGAGTTCCAATTGCTGTGCATCCGAGCTTGTGTATTGGGTACTGTTTCGTTGTGTATGAACTGGCAGTACGGCGTGAGGCATTGTATTTTATTGTTGTGCCACGGCGTTCGAAATGTTGTGCGTGCAAGAGATCCATTTGGGTTTTTGATACACTTGTTTAGATTGAAGCATTCTCCGGTGATGGAAAAGTGGTATTTATCTAAGGAGAATAAGGCGCCTAGCGCCATTTTCGGCGGTTCTCGGTGCAGATGGAGTTATAGTAGACCAGTGAAATTAATTTCTATGCAATTTTGAACTATTTGGTTGAATCAATGCATTAATTCCATCCGTTGCACTGTTTATCTTTTTCCATTTTGACTTTTCTTGTGAAATTTAACTGTGTTACATTTTCTGGATCAGTGCCAACATTATGCAACACATTTGATTCAACGCGCGTTATGTATTGTCAGGCTGTTTTATTGCACAGAATTGTGTCGCTCTACTTTAGGATAATTTATACAGCTGTGTGTACTGCTTTGGAAAACGGTATTTGCCGGTAATTATCCTGACGCCATTTTTCTGAATTCCTAGGTCAAGCAACCCTATCAATGCATACGAATCCATATTTATGCAACCCTTCTAACCTGTTCTAAACCAAATTTCATGTACCACAAGTTCATCCTTTGTTGGTGTCACAAAATGTTCATTGAAGTGTGATACAAATATGTAAATAACAGCTACCTACAGTATTTCCTCAAATCACCCCCCTCAAAATGGGCACTATGAATTTGTGGTCCGGAAAACGCATAACAGACGTTCAAAACACTTACTGTGTTACGTTAGAACATCGTTTATACCATCTACATCCTTATATAAGGCTGTAAAAACTTAAAAAATGTGGTTATTGTTGCATTTTTCACGTTTTTCTCTCAAAATTTACACTCTGAAAAAATAAACCCCCGGGGGGGTGATTCGAGGAAATACGGTAATCACTAAATGGTTCTACTGCCAGTGAAACGAGTGAAAGGATAAATTTCAAACAAGAATTGAAACGCTTGACCTAGACATCAAACAAGGATTGAAACACTTGACCTAGACATCAAACAAGGATTGATACACTTGACCTAGACATCAAACTAGTGATGTTAAAGGCACCGGGAAAAATGGCACCGCACCGCACCGGCACCTTTGCCAATGCATGAAAAGGGCACCTGGCACCCTGGGGCACCGGCCAGAAAATGGCACCGCACCGCACCGGCACCGGTGCATTTGGAAAAAATGGCACCGGCACCGAAGGGCACCGGCGGGTTGCCGGTGCTAGCACCGAAAGGCACCGCACCGGGCTGGAATTTCTGAAGTAAATATCGGGCAGTTTCTCAGTGGTCTCACCTTTGGAAGTGCATATTTCCATGAATTTTCACCCGATTTTGATGGTTGAGCACTTAAAATGATCAGAATGATGTGGCAATCACTTTTATGAAGCAATTACAATGATTACAAATAAAAGATAAAATATTTTATTCACTACAATGTCCATAGCCACTATTGTCTACTGATCGGAGTCGTTGCTGTACAGAGAATGGAACTATCTCTGTCATAAACTGACAACAAATTTTGAACAAACAAGTAAGATAAATATAAAATATAAAAATGATTTAAAATTCAACAAAATTTTAGATTCGCTCATCAGATCACGTATCGGGTAAAATAGATTTCACAGTAGGTATATTTATTTGATCGGGAGGTTTACAAAATAGGCAAAAACGGTTGGGTAAATATATCGCTGTTTTTTGAAATATGAATAAGCACATACTATGCACAAAATTGCACAGCACATGAAGCCTTGGCCGGTGCCTTTCCCGGTGCCTTTTACTTTGCCCTGGTGCTAGCACCTTTGGCACCGGCAAAAAAATGGCACCGCACCGCACCGGCACCGGTGCTATTCTGAAAAAAATGGCACCGGCACCGGCATGGCACCCCTGAAGATTGCAATGGCACCGCACCAGCACCGGTGCTGGTGCCCTTCGGTGCCCAGCACCGGGGCACCGGTGCCCCGGTGCCTTTACATCACTACATCAAACAAGGATTGAAACATCACAAAACTGAAAATCAAAAAATTTGTTTGTCAATTGCATTCCTACTCCGGTTACTGTAACATCAGATAGATCCTGTTTTGAGGAACCAACATTACATTGTGATTCCATTTCATGACTGGGATCATTATTGTTATGTGACTCCACCCTCACAGATACTAAATTGTTAGTAGAAGAACTTTTCTCTACTGTCAAATGCGCGTTCTTTCCCAAATGTCTGTATGAAACTGTGGCTGGTGTAGCGGCGGACATTTTCCTTGCATTGATACATTTCACCATTGTTTTTGGCCTATTGGCTACTGAAACTGAATATGACTTCTTTCTATAGCATTCTTCCCTGTCAGGGACCACCACGGCGGGGGTCATGCCCAAGGAGTATGTGTAATCTGTTTTGTGTTTAGTTTGTGACATTGATATACTCAGCGAACCGCATGCTATGCATTTTTCTGAAGGAAACACTCCATCATGACGTCATCATAAAAAAATAAAAATACCGTATTACCTCGAATTATCCCCCCTTGAATTACCCCCCTCAAAATGGGCTGGGGAAATAATAAACCCTCCCCTCGAAATACCCCCCCCCCCTCCGGAATGATGTACATCATGTATGCAATGTACATGATGTATTTATTACTACTTATTTGCATCGCAGCTGCACTTATACGCTCATTTGTGTACAGATGTAGTTTTATAGCCCCAATATAACCATTTTCTCACATTTATTACCGTTTTTGGGTAAGAAAAAGCGTATTCTTTACTATGAATTTAACGAAAATTTCTGGCGAAATAATAACCCCCCCCCCCCCTCGAATAAACCCCCCCTCGAATTAACCCCCCCTCAAATTTTGCTGGCGAAATAATAAACCCCCATGGTGGTATTTCGAGGTAATACGTTAATTCCAACAAAAAAAACATTTCGGGAAAAAACATTCCTCGTTTGTACACGACTCCGCATTTTCTTTAAAAAAATGTTTTTCTTTTTGCGAAAGTGCATACATACCGTATTACCTCGAAATACCCCCATGGGGGTTTATTATTTCGCCAGCAAAATTTGAGGGGGGATTTATTCGAGGGGGGTCTTATTATTTCGTCAGAAATTTTCGTAAGGATCGTGGTAAAAAGTAGGCATTTGCATGCCCAAAACAGGTGATAAATGTGTCCAAACAAGATATATTTGGACATAAAAACGTAGATTAGCTACACAAACATGTCCATGTGTAGCTGCAATACAATTAAGCAGTAATATACATCATGTACATTGCATACATGCCGTATTTATTATGTACATGACGTACATCATTCCGAAGGGGGGGGGGTATTTCGAGGGGGGGTTTATTATTTCCCCAGCCCATTTTGAGGGGGGGTTAATTCGAGGGGGGGTTAATTCAAGGGGGGGATAATTCGAGGTAATACGGTAGGTAAGTATCCAGCTCGCGCGTTATCGACCAAGACATAAATAATTTTGGGCGCATACTTTGCGGTCCGCCGAGTATCAAAACATATACTGTATTTCCCCAAAATACCCCCCGGGGGTTTATTTTTACAAGTTTGAAATTTTGAGGGGGTACTTCGAGGGGGCTTTTTCCAGGGGGGCTCATTCGAAGAGGGCTTATTCGAGGGGGGTTATTCGAGGGGGGTTTGTTAATTCCCCAGAAATTTTCGAGATAGTTGGTAGTAAAGATGGGCTTTCATATACCCAAAACGGGGGGGGGGGTATTTCAAGGAAATACGGTAGAAAAAAAAACATGAAAATATCTTCACATGCTGATGACGATTGTCTCCTCACCCAGCGATTGATAGCAGTTCTCACATTCTGTTGATATTGCGTGCTAGTGAAATATTGCAGGATTACTGCCAATGTTCCATTTGATAATAGAGCGATGTTGGCAATGTCTCTGAATATTTTGCCCTGTCTGCTTTGAAAGAATGATGCCAATGCAGCAGAATTTGTAATCTCTTGTATCAGATACAAAGTTTCCTGCATTTCAAGTTGCATTGACTTTTTCATAAAATCATCAAGTGCAAAGTGAAAACAATTTACCTTAAACGCACTTGGCAGGTTTGATATGAAGTAAGCAAAAACGGGGGCAAAACATGCCGCTACTGCCTTGCTGGCTCGTTCATGCCTGCGATTTGTGTATTTTTCTGTTTTTTTTTCTTGTAAATTAGATAATTAGAGTTGTAAAAAAATGGTAATGCCTTGTTTTAGTCTACTGGTTTGGACGGAAGAATATCAGTTTTCAAAAGCAACTGGATATACGATATCGATACTTATGCTCAATAATTTTTCCCGATCTTCAATATCTGCTGCATATAATTTGTTTGCATTGATTGCATATTTCTGAATGATATGTTTCGATGCGATATCGTTTCAACCTCATCACTGAATTGATCTTACCGATAATGGTGCAATCTGTGGCAGTCCCAAACCCTGTAAAGTGTAAAGTAAAGTGTCAAATGTAAAATCAAATGCAAAGAAAAGTGTCAATTGTCATGCAAAGTGTCAAATATAAAGTCAAATGTCAAGTTAAGTGTCAAATGTAAAATCAAATGTAAAGTAATTAAAGTGTAATGTAATGTAAGTGTAATATAAATCGTGTATCCAAATCTTATTTTCTATATCCAAAACTTTTGTTTCCAAAACATCCAAATTTTAATAAGATTTGTATACAAAAAAGATTTGGATACACAATTGTCACTTTAATTAACATTTGACTTTACATGTCACACTTTGAATAACAAATGACACTTAACTATGCAATTGACTTTACATTGACACATTACTTTACATTTTACAGGGCTTGGGACTGCCCCTGGACGCCGCCCTGCCACGTTGGGGCTTAATAATCAACTCCAATGCCCTCTGCTGTTTTATCATCCTGTATTCCCAATATATGCCCATATAAATCATATGTATTAATACAATTAGTATAAACTCCATTGTGCTGCCTGCTATGGGTCTTAAGATTGTCAAAATATGTGGTGTAGTCAAATTGTAGTTTCTTTTGAATTGGTAATAACCCTGAAAATTTTAGGATTGTTTATGTTGGTACAATGATGAACCAAGATTAAGTTTCTCAGTTTCACTGATTTCATTCCATATTATTTTAGTATACTCGGCGGACCGCAAAGTATGTGTACAATCCTACCATAATTTACTGAATAAAATCTAGTGGTAAATTTCGTTATTAATTTTTCCACAGTAAAAATGAAATATTATGATGCAAAAACTGTATAATTTTTGGCTCATTATTCAGATGGGTCATTCTAGGTTTCCATACTAAGTGTGATTTCCACCGAATTCAGGTGACATGTGAAAATTTGAATGCTAGCGCAGCACAACTGCCAGTTGCAAGTTTTCAAATTCAAAAAGTGACACCAATTTATTTAAAAATAAAATAAAATTTTACCAATCAACTTCATACTAGCAGACATTTTTGTCCGGGCCATTCATTCTTCTATAGACCAAACACGGCGATGTTGTCAGTACCGAGACTACAAATATGACACACAAATATTTGTAACCCCTTTTATTTTCGGCCACCATTGAATTAAATGGATATTTTAAGCAATACAAACTTTCCAGGGCTATTAAGACCACAATAAGGTTTGTAGTGAATAGAGACAGATTAGCCAGAAATAATTCCAGGTAGGTAACATACAAAGCCACCAGGGGCAATCCCAGACCCAGTAAAGTGCCTGTAAAGTGTAAAAGACCCTGAAACATGTCATTTGTCATGTAAAGGACTCTGTAAAATGTCATGTGTCATGTAAAAGACCCAATAAAATATCATGTGTCATGTAAAAGAGCCCGTAAAATGTCAGATGACATGTAGAAGACCCTGTCAAGTGTCATGTGATCCAAATCTTATGTTTTTGTGTCCAAACCTTACTTTTGGATATAATTTGGACTTTTGGATTTGGATACACATGACACTTTACAGGGTCCTTTTCAGAGTCATTTGTCATTTTACAGGGTATTTTATGTGACACATACCATTTTTCAGGGTCTTTTACATGACACATAACATCTCACAGGGTTTTTAACATGACACATGACATTTTACATGGTCTTTTACACTTTACAGGGTCTTTTACAGGGTCTGGGTCTGGCACCAGGAATGTTAACTTTTCCGGTGTGGCAAATGTCTGCAAGTGTGATGGCAAAACTATTTTACTACAAATCAATTATTGAAATGCTGTAACAGCACTAGGACACCCACCTTTCTAATAATGCTTGTAATCACTGTAGGTATTCCAACGATAAAGCTCAGGCTAAGCGCCTTCAGATAGACAGTGTATCTAGTAGATCTGATATGTTGCTTTCTTAAAATGAGTAGATTGAATGATTGACATATGAATCCAATTAGAAGTTCAATCAGATAGATCATTGACATGACGATCGATTTCATCGCAAAGGCGTGTGGGTCCCGCATATCAGTAATATTAGTGTCCGTCATTTTTACTGGCAAAAAAAGGGTTTTTTACCTGCAAAGTGCTTATACAACTTCAGCGATTACCTAAATGCTTTGTTATACTTGTAAAATCTGGAAACTGGGAAAGTGGTGGAAGCTAATGTTTGTTATTTACAATTTGAATGTTTTTCCTTACACTTATAAAGTATTTTAAATGTAAATATGAACGGTGTTTTTGATGTAGGTATTGTTGGCTTTGTATTTATGTATTTTTCTATTTTTATGGTAAGAAATATCTTGATAAAATTCAAGCGTGCAGAATTTTATCACAGATATTTATAGCAAGTCTGCTGAAGCGAAGTACCTGCGAAGTGATGTTTCAGAAACCGTAGCGTTGCGATATATAGAACTACCTACCGTATTTCCTTGAAATAACCCCCCCCCCCCCTCAAAATGGAAAAACTCCTCCCCTTGATTAGTCCCCCCTATGAAAAATCTGATGAAAAATAAATTCCCAAGGGAATTATTCAAGCAATTACGGTATAAGTGTTAGCATAGAAAGTCCTTCTGTGTTTATTCTTCTTTCTACTAAACTAAACTACTAAACTTCTACTAAAGTTTGGTGAAAATTCTGACGCAAAAGTCTCCTCCACTTGACTGACTCCACCTCGAAAAGGACCTCACTCAAAGAATCTGTCCGAAAATACACACCAACGTTCCTTTCAGTGTCTTATTTATACTGTATTTTACCCACTAGCTTGTCAGAATTTTTTGCCGGTTTTCGTCTAAACGGAAATATTCTTTCTGAAATAACCATAGCCGTACATTCAAGTTGATGTCGTTTTGTAAAACTGTTGTTCGTTTTAACTTAACCAAATAACCACGCCCACGCCTATGTAAGTAAGTTGTTTTCATTTTTAGAAAAATTAATATTCTTCTTCCGGTTTCCGACTTCAATTTACTAAAATCGTTTTCATGGAAGCCGATTAATTGATGCCATTTTGAGAAACTAGATGTGTACGACAAAATGATATTTAAAAATGGAAAGTTTGATTGAGCAAATTTGCCGAATATAAAATATGATTTATTTTGTTATTTTATTATTAAAAATGACTGAAATTTTGTGAAAAATGTGTAACAAAATAAGGAATTACCTAATATCTGGCCTGGGCTATAAATGGTTTCGGCAACAGATCAGGGTGGCAGAGGGTTCTGTACTATGGCCAACTGGCCTTACTGGTAGAAAATGGCACCAGGTGCCCATGGTGCCATGGCTTCATTATTGTGAAAAGTTCCGCTGGCCGCCGAATGGCGCCGCAGACAATAGCGCCAGTGGCCAAATTTTGTTTTAATAGCAAGACTGCTGTAGTTCCGCGATGACAACTCAATTTCGCAAGTTCGGTGCACATAAATATTGTGGTGTGAATACGTATGTTAATTCATTGTGCTTTGACGGAATGGTTTTTAATCGTTATTTACATAGTTTGGTAAAAAATAGCGCCGAAATGAAGAATTGAGATCCACCATAAAATTTATCAATTAACATTAATTAGTAATCATTGATGCAATGACCAACGGAAAATTAATCACCTTTCATTTTTCCAAGCTAGATAGATAACTTTTTACATTGATTTTGACCCTCGTGGGGTTCACATTTAGGTAGCTTGTTCATATTTTTCAAATTGAGGGAATCGTTTGCGTGATATTGTCGCTGCGGACACTAATTGACTGCCGCTTAACTCGGATTTATAGTGAACTCGTAAATCGGATTTGAACGGATTTCAGTTTACCAGAACGAGGTGTCTGTCAACTGCAGTTGACGAAGATTTAGAATAACTTATTCTGGTAAACTCTAATACGTTCAAATCTTATTTATGTGCATCGTGCACCCAATGTTAGTTTACTTCTGTTGGTAAGTAAACTAGTGTTTTCGGCAACAATTCGACGGAACGACGGAACAACATTCTCTACAACGCGCGCAAATTCAAGCTCTACTTGCGCGTCGGAAAACTTAAATACGTCACCTAAATATGTGCGCCGTTCTGTTTAATTGAATCTGGGCCCTGTGCAGTAGCGAAGTACTGTGCGTGTCACATTTTTACATGTTGCACATATTTATCATTCTACACGGAGTATGATGATGCCAATCACACAGCCAGTGATTGTCAAGTGTTGATTGTGGGGCACTTTTAATGATGGCAAACAAAAATACAGGAATTTGAAAACCTTTTCGATTTTTCGGATTTTTCTGGACTTAAAATTTTTTTGGACTTTTTGAATAGGTATTTGTTTCACCACTCAAAAAACACTTTAAATTTTTTTTCTAGAAAACTTCAAACTTTGGAAATTTGAAAAATGTTATCGAACTTTTTGGTATTTTTGTTGAAGATGCATGAAATTGCATGAAAAAATGCAGAAACCCAGTTCAAAACTTCAATTTTGACTTCAACTTCAACTTCAATCAGTGACCAAAAAATTTCGAAAATGCAATAATCTAGAGGGAAAATTATAAAATTCGAAAACTACTTAAAATTTTGGAAACTATTATTGGAAAAATTCAAACTTCATTTTGAAAAGTCATTCTTGAAAAAAACACTTGCAAAGTCAAATGTCAAATGTAAAGTCAAATGTAAAGTGTCAATTGTGTATTTTACACTATACACTGTATTTTACACAGTACAATATTTATAATGTCATTTTTGTTGGAGCGTGAAATGAAGCCTGAAAATGCTGATATGCTATTTTTTGCAACATGCATTAAGCAATTCAGTTAAAAGTATGAACGGTAATATCTACCAATTGTTGTTTGCCTGATACACTTTGATTCATCATGTTTTTCTTCCATTATCTGATTTTGACTTATGTAAACCTTATTAAAATCACTTGTACCATTCACATTTCAGTAAAGAGCTGATTAACCATGTGTGCAACCACATGAAAATACAATATGCCACTTGAAATCTGCCTTGTAGCAAATTGCAATATCGAATATCGAAAATATTGAAATATTGAATATTGAATATCGACCATTTTTTTAAATCGAATATTGATATCAAGGTTCCATATCGTATCGATATAGAATATCGAGTTTCAGAAAAAAAAATTGAATATCGAATATCGATAACGAAAAGTTATATTGTTCGAACCCTACTTGGCACCCTTCCCATGGCGCCCTTTTTGCAATGGCGTCATGGGAAGGGTGCCAAGAAGGGTTCGAACGATATGACTTTTCATTATCGATATTCGATATTCGATATATTTTTCTGAAACTCGATATTCGATACGACATATCGTTTGAACGCTATACCAAGGGCCGATAGATCCGTGCCGCCACATGAAAGTGCGCAAGCACTATGGGGTGAGAAGTTCAATTGGATCGTGTAAATTGTATGTGTACCGTTCCTTTGAAGACATATCATATACTGATCTGACAGTATACTCATCAGAAAATGACGTCATTCCATCACTAATCATGACTCAGAGATGTGACCACAATCTTCCTACCAGTAGACCATCACACTTGTATTTTTTACTCACCGCGAGTTTGTAACTGTAAGGACAGAGAAACTTTTTTCGCCAAATGTTTGCATGATTTCCACGTTGGTATTTTATATCCCACCGACGTTTATCAAATTTAGGCTGATTTCAAACAATCGAAAATCATTCTATCGTCATCATTCCCCTCATAAATAGTATTACAAAATTTGAGCCACTAGCGATAAATCTACATAGTGAATACCTACATGCCTATATTTATGCTATTTATCGAATGTATCATGCATTCCTATTCAGGTACACATTTTGCACACTCAGCTGGATTCAGATTTATCCCCACCGCACCAATTATCAATTATGCATGACTGCATTTAGTATTATATAATTTATTGCAGCACACATGGTACAATCTATAGTTGTTAAAAATCTTTACGTTTATTCGATAAATACATTTACGTTTCCTACCGGAAAATACCGGTTCTCTTTTAATTGCGTAAATACTTTATGAAAGTGTGCGAGTACAGAAAAGGAGACAAATTTTTGAGTTCATAAAAAGCAAAAACCATTCTAACGAATTGCAACGGCTGCAAAGATGGCAGCGGACATGATAAATAGAAGTTGCGATAGGTATAGAGAAAGCGACAACTATCGTATTTACTTTTACTCATTTTTACCTTTCCTAGGTACAAAAGCGAAAACAACTCTTGCTTTTACGTTTTCCCTGAGTAAAAATACTGGTATTTATATTTACTCACCTTTTACGCAGCGTTAAAGTAAAAACATTTTACTTTACGTTTTCTGTACTCATGGGTGAGTAAAGACAAAGTACTTTATGTTTACGCTTATTTTGAAATAAGTTCAGTACTTTTAACAACTCTGAATCCATGCACAAGCTTTGGTGTATGCATGTGACATTTGGCCAAGGGATTTCATATCTCTAAGAATTGTCATTTCGTGACATTTTTCAACAGACATGCATTATGCGTTGACTGGTCACCGGATTGAGGGCTTTTCTATGTAAATCTTATAATACACACACACAGTTTATCAGATTTTGATCGTGTCGCACCCATGTGCCAGTAGATTAGATTATTAGATAGGTAGTAGGTAAGTATTTTAGTGTGTGAGTTTTATAATGTACAATTTGATCGACCCGCATGCTTTACAGGGAATGTTACCATGTTTTGATCAAAGTCATATGGTAAATAACTAAATTCACCGACAATGAGAGCAACGTCGTGTGAATTGAAAAAAAGCTTTTGGCTCTTCACCCTTTAAGGTGTGGAATCCATTGAGCATAAATTACGTGCTTGCTGCATGTGTTTAAGTTCGTAACGCTTTCGCTCAACACGGGCAAACTTGCCGTAATGCTTGGACGGAATACCGTATACCATCGAATAAGTGTCCGGTCGAAAAACTCCCCGTAAATTGATCGCACATTTTATGCAAACTCTGATGGCAAAATAACTCTTCCTCTCGAATAAATCCCCCTGAAATAACTCCACAGTGTAAAAAATCTGACGAAAAAATAACTTCCTTGGGGACTTATTAGAGATAGCTGAGTGATTTGTATTGAGAGTAGCCACTTCAATGACACCAACAACAAAACGAGTAAACGCGCCTGAAAAGCAATATGTAGATATCAAACGATCATCATATCAGTGTGAATCGCAGTGCACCGGTGCAATATGTCCGTCAAAATGCCCCATTCATTCCGTTTTACACAGCAGCGCTCCCATTGCAAAATTTCATCAGTCTGATGGGCTTTTTTGGGCAGCACGATTTGCTCTATCGTTTCTGCCTGATTTATGGTGTTCTGATTGTCAGTTTCTCTTCGCATGCATTGAGCTGCACGAACAAGCGTTTAGCTGATAAAATCTGCTCCCAGGAAACCAGTCATGCAAATAAGAGTTGTTAAAAGTACTGAACTTTTTCGAACTGAACTGATATCTAAACTTCAAGTATTTTTTACCAACCCCCCGAGTACAGAAAACGTGAAGTAATTTTTTTACTTTTACTAATGAGTAAACGTACTTTTTCTCCTGTAAACATGAAAATGTGTATTTTTTTATCAATTTTGCACCAATTTTCACTCAAATCACTAATTTTCAAACTTTTTTTTGGCGCATTTGTCACTTAAAAATTGATTAGTTCATATGCTTTTTTGCCTATTTTCAGCTATTTTTGCCTATTTATGTGTTAAAATATCCATTTTAGGCTATTTTTGCCCCATCTGATAGCTTTTTTCTCTCTTTTATGCCTTGAAAAGCCTAGGTATCTGAAATACGTTTTCTGTACTCAACTGCTTTCAAAAAGTATACGTTTTCTGTACTCAACTGCTTCCAAAAAGTATACGTAAAAGCGAGTACAGAAACTTTTTTGGAGGATACATAACCATATTTACTCCGTATCGAGTAAAACTAAATACGTTTTAACAACTCTGATACACATAAGGTTACATTTCTAGCCTGTCGGGTTCGCTTGTCACCCATTTCTCACCCTCTTCCAAATATGCGACCAATATGGACCGTTTCCAACGCATAAAATTGGCCCAAATAAATGGTCCAAAATGTCGGCCCCAAAAGCAATTCATAGAACGCGCCATGATGCCGGGCTATTCGCGAATGGCCAATTTATCTTTTGAATATGTTTCAGTGCATGAGCTGGTGTTTAAATGTTGTGATGCACATGCGCGCGGTGCGGGGAACATCGACGCATGATTTCGCGATTTTTCTTGCTTTTTGAAAGGCTTCATTTTAAGCGCCAGGTTTTTCGGTATTCAGAACGGAAGGTAGAAAAAAATTTGATGGCGGCCGCAGCTGTCAAAGTCGATAGGTTTATTGTTTTTGTTCATGCGTTCCTTTTAATTTATACAAATATTGTATCATGATATTTTTTTTATTTTGTTGCGATATCCCCAAGACATTTGTTACAGGGACACCAAAACCTCGTTATTTGAACCCCTCGCGAAATAAGTTAATCAGAGACAACATTTTATTATTTAGCCATACAGACTTTTTTTGGACACGCAATGTTCGACGCAGCTAATCAGACGTAAAGACCCTGTATGAAATTTATTCCGGACTATAAGACTAGAATGGGACTACACAGACTGACCAGTTGACCTCAAAATTCGTGTCAACTAAATGTTGGTTATTAGGTAAATGTGATTTCAACTTTCCTTTTAGACCATAGCTAATTTTATGTCGTGTGACGCTTAATTTTCATGGTTACTATTAAGTGTGAAGCTTCAAATTTTTAGTGTTATTTAGGTAGTTGACATTCAGTTGACACGAATTTGCCGTGTCAACTAGTGTGTATACTGTATAACTCTTGCATAATATCCTTTCAAAGATAGTGCAAAAATTCAAAAGTAATGCAGTGCTATTCCACTTTTGGTCACTCTGCGTTTAGGTGAATCTCACGACATTTTGCACACGCAGTGCTGTGCTCGCCGCAGCCAAAGATTGTCCCTTGTGTCTGAATAAGAAACTTCTGCATGCGCTCTTCACCCGAATGTAGCCCGGATCCAATTCCACATTAGGTGCATTGACAAAAAAAATGTCAATAATCCAGTGTTGTGAAAATACTGGTATTTTTGGAAAACGTAAACGTAAATACCTTTTCCAAATCAAAAGTATAAATACTTATACGTAAGGTATTTTTAAAATACCAAGGAATACGTAAAAAAACGTAAACGTAAAATTTTTTTAAAGAAAGTATTCGCCATTCTCTTTCGGAAAATACCATTATTTTCACGTTTAGATGGGTAAATCGGAGGGGCAAGTCTCCTGGAGGCACTCCCAGACCCTGTCATGTTATGTGTCAAAGTCATGTAGAATTCCCTAAAACATGGCAAACGTATGTTCCCATTTTGCAGAACATTCTACATGACTTTCGACACTTTGCATGACATTTGACATTTTACAGTGCATTTACAGGGTCTGGGAGTGGCACCAGAAAAATCTTGTAAGTCCTCTGTCGAATCATCTTCAAGTTCTGACTTTGTAGAGTCGAAAGCCGCCGTGTCATTGTCAGAATCGATTTCCAAAAATATTCAAAAACATCAAAAACGGTCTACTTCAGATGCTTGGCATACGAACACATAAATGTATTATTTATGTAGCCCGTATTCTGTTTAGGACTGCATGCATGCAGTCACTTTTTATTTATACACCGTTTTTCTCTGCATACATTTTACGTTTTTGCAAAAACGTAAAAAAATGTGTTTGCTGTGCGTGGTGCGGCGTGTGAACGACATTTGAAACGCGTGAACGTGTCATGATGGGAATTTTTTACGTTTTTGCTAGTATTATACCTGGGTACTTTGGTCAGGAATACGTAACAATACGTAACGGTATTTTCTGAATACGTAAACGTAAACATAAATATAAATACTAAAATACCCAGGTATTTCGGGTAAATGTAAATACGTTTTTGCGACACTGCAATAATCGATAGTATACTCCAGTTACTTTACACCCTGCACGCGTGGTTCCCCCTGGAAACGTGCCAACGATTTTTTACGCATGCGATTTTCACAGAAAGTTGAAAATCATCTCTGTTATAACGCCATACGTTAACTTATTCACAAGAATGATTTTTTTTCATCTTCAATGACTTCAAAAGTCGCATGCTTTATCATTATTGGCACGCTTCCAACGTGAGACATAAATGAGTGCGAGGGCAGAGTATTATGTCCGCCGAGTATATCTATAGACAACATCGAAATATGATCCCATTATAACCCAGTAGTTACTAAATAGTTTACACTTGTCATGCTCATGCAATGTACTTGACTTGACATAATGCATTTGAGTTGACATGCTTTGTAATTTCTCAAAGTGTATGACATTTGATTTCTGACAGTTTTGACACTTCTCTTCTCAATTGACAAGATTTGGAATGGGCCCAGTAAAGCATGGCATCAAAAAGGGTGCAATGCAAAGGCTTTCAGGATAAATGGGGCACTGGTTAAGGGGTGATTTGAGGTAATGTCGTGCGCTTTAACGTTTTTGTTTTGGTTGATTTGTTTGATCCTGGCCCTCAAGCGGAAATTGCGCCGCCATGCGGAAATCATCATTATTATTATTAATTACTACCTTTATTTTTAAGTGCGTGAATTTTTGTAAGCGGATGAACACTGTAATTTGGAATTTCCAACATGTGAAACAGGACCTTTAACCAACCACCATTTTTTGCCGAACACTTTCGATTTCTCAACGTCAAAAGATAGAAAAAGGATACATGAAATGCTGCCTATCGTTTGCTAGAAAAAGAAAATGATAAATGCCCCATATGTAGATTCTATTTAGGTATACAACATTCCATGTAGCGATATGATAAAACACCTCTTGAAACTACTGTTTGAAAAAACGTTTAAAAATATGATTTGTTTATTGCGCCAAAGTGGGGTATAAAGGCATAACAAGTTTATATAAAACGTGCCGTGGTGTGACGCCATGGCATATTAAACCTTGAGTCAACTCATTATGTATGTCATGCGCATCAAACATTCGTAAACGCAATAAAGTTATTGAACATTTCACAGTAGAACATTGATTAGAATTTGAGCATACCAAGAAGGAAATTGAAAGCAGTGACGTGTAACGATGGCAAAAAAAGATTCGAAAATTCGAAAACATATTCGAATTTTCGAATTTTTTCATAATTTTCGAATTTTTATTTCACCCCTGGAAAAAACACTTAAAAATCGATTTATTTTTTAAAAAATTCGAAAATTTGAAAATTCAAAAATTCGAAAATAGTTTTCGAATTTTTCAGGGAATTCAAGGTGACAAAACGTAGTTTTAAGTTCAGAGTGCTAAATAAAGTGACAATTGCTATGCGGTGGGTCTGGACATGTCTCATGCAATGAAATACCAAACAATTAGAACCACGGCCCTCTCTACTTCCGCGGATACAGACTCCGGTCCATCAAAAAAATCTCCTGCGGGTCTTCCGAGGGGCAGTCACAATACGTTTTTGGAAGGCATTCAGCCCCAGCGAAAATGGTGAAAACTGATCCACATAAGTGTTTCTACCATTTGTCATGTTAAAGTGAAGTGAAATTAAGGTTAAAAGGGGCTCCAAACATGAAGACAGTCCAAATACTGTGTTTTAAGCTTCAAATTCAATATTTTTCTAAAAAAATTCGATAATTACCAAAAAAAATTCGAAAATTCGAAAATTCGGAAATTAAATTCGAAATTCGAAAATTAATTTGGGAAAAAATTCGAAAATTCGAAAATTCACTTTAGAAAAAACACTTAAAAATTTAAATACTTTTTTCTGGAAGGTTTGCCATCGTTAGTGACGTGTGACAGTTTAGAAGCACGTTGGAACGTATTTCCTGACTTGTATACACTAGTAAATGTACATTTGTATCCTTATGTACATATCCTAGCTGATCACATGCTAATGTGAAGAAAACGAAGCCTTGACACATAATATGACCCACAACTGATGAAAACAACCTCCAAGATGATTTAAGATGTGAAAATACGCGCCTGCTTGAAATTCTTTTTGAAAATACAATGGGGTATCAATAGGGTTCAAACGGGATCCCGATCCCGATCCCGGATCCCGTGAAATTCCGGGATTTAGCAATCCCGATCCCGATCCCGAACCCGAAAATTTTCAAATCCCGATCCCGATCCCGGAAAAATTAGTGGAAATAATAAAAAGTGAAAAAATGTCATTTTTGCATGCAAAAATGTGAAAACAAACCCCCAGCGTCCATTGTATGTCAATTTTCTGGCATCCAACAGTGTTTTGAGACCTTTTTTCAACAACTGTGGATGCCAGAACATTGGCCAAAATCTCTATCCCAAGACCCCAATCCCGATCCCGAAAAAATGCCAATCCCGATCCCGATCCCGATCCCGTGACCCCAATCCCGGCCAATCCCGATCCCGATCCCGATCCCAAAATCTCAAAAAACCAATCCCGATCCCGATCCCGATCCCGAAAAGTCAATCCCGTTTGAACCCTAGGTATCAATTAGGGTGTCAAATTTCCGTTTCCGTTTTCCGTTTCCGCAGGAAAATTTTTTACCTTTCCGTTTTCCGTTTTCCGGCAGCCGAAAAAATTTTACCTTTCCGTTTTCCGGCAGCCAAAAAATTTTTACCTTTCTGTTTTCTGTTTTCCGGCAGCTGAAAATTTTTTACCTTTCCATTTCCGTTTTTCCGGCCCATTTTTCCGTTTTCCGGCTGAAAAATTTTTACCTTTCCGTTTCCGTTTTACCAGGCCATTTTTCCATTTTCTGGCATGATTTTCAGTTTTCTGGCATTTTTCCATTGTTTTTCCAATCTGTATTTATCTTCAATTGGCTCATCCCATTGTGTTGTTTTTGTCTCTTGGAGCAGCATTGACAACTGGGATTTCAGGGTCAATGAAACAGGTGCTGTGAACCCAATTGGGTCATATGCTGACACCAATAATTTATTCAAGTTTTGTCTGGTTGGTGTTGTGATGCTGTCAATTTGCAATTTTGGTGTTGATATTGCCAGCATGTCTGTTCAGTGATTTTATTTCATGCCCATTACTGCGACTATTTTATTCACCTTTGGACTCCTGTTGTTTTCTGCTATTACATTCATGACTGATCTGGTGTTTGACAGCCATTCCCTCATGTTCATAGAACATTGGTTAAATAAAGCTTTGACTTTGTAATATAGTTCTAAAGCTTCAAATTCATTTGTGACACTCATCATGAAGTTATTGACGTAAATGTTGTTTATTATCATTGCCAACTGGTTTCGTTCCCCTTCATTTTCTTCATATTCATTCATGTTGTTTATTGTCACATTTAAATGGTATTTTATGACTGCTCCCAAAATTGCTGGGCTGCAGACAAGTCCAAACAGTACGCATTTAAAATGAAGTACTATTAAGTTATTTTCAGTTACTGGTTTTGAGTAGGGTGTCAAATTTCCGTTTCCGTTTTCCGTTTCCGCAGGAAAATTTTTTACCTTTCCGTTTTCCGTTTTCCGGCCTACAATTTTTTTTACCTTTCCGTTTTCCGTTTTTCGCTGAGTGAAATTTTTTTACCTTTCCGTTTTCCGTTTTCCGGCAGAAATTTTTTTTTTACCTTTCCATTTTCCGTTTTCCATAAAGTGAAAAAATTTTACCTTTCCGTTTTCCGTTTTCCGTAAAAAAATTTTTTTGACACCCTAGTATCAATAAAAAAATTACTCTTAATTTTAAGAACAATATGATTTTATCTGTACATTTTCGTAAAAACATATTTTTTTTAAATAGAATCAGTTTTAAAGATCGCGTGCCATCACTACGTATTTCCATACACATTGTATTAGTTGATTGAAAACATTTTGTGGTATTAAAGCTTCAATCAACTGCTACAACGGGAAGGCTGGTGCATTTTATCCAATGAAAAAAGTACACAGTAACTAAAGAATAAGTAAGCTGCTGATGCTGTATTAGCTACCGTATTTTCCTGAATAATACTCCCTCTCGAATAACTCCTCATCCAAGAATTTGAATGACATTTGCACGTTACAGGGTGCGTAACTGGTCCCCGCCCCGAGTGCCGACATCCTGGAAACTTCAGTTTGCATAATAGGGAAGCGAGCTTGTAGAAATAACTGTGTACTGCCTTACACGTAAATAGGTAGGTACATGCTAACACGCAGGAGTTATTCGGGACTTCGGGAGAGGACTTATTCGAATGTGGTTTTCTTTGAAAGAGTACCCGGTATGCATGTAAATATGACTGTACTCGATTAGATATTACTTTTATTCATACCGTATTTCCTTGAATTACCCCCCGGGTGGTTATTTTTTCAGAGTGAAAATTTTGAGAGAAAAACGTGAAAAATGCAACAATAACCACCATTTATAAGTTTTTACAGCCTTGTATAAGGATGTAGATGGTATAAACGATGTTCTAACGTAACACAGTATACTCGGCAGACATGATACTCTACCAATAGATAATATTTATGTACGGGTTTTTTCAAAATCAAATATCTATGTCAAACTGAAAAGTTTAAGGACTCATCTTTCACAAAAAAATTAAGAAAAGAATGGATTCGTTTGTATGCCGTCCGACCATACTATTTTGAAGTAAATATGTCGCGTTTCTGGAGCCAGATATATTCTGATTATCTTCAGCGGAACTTATTGCATTCTTTTACACTGTTCTGCTAAACGTTTCTTATACGACCTTGACATTCAGGAAAAATTTCGTACTTTCCATCAGAACGAGTTCGAGCGCAGCCGAACATTTCATTAGGTACGCAGATTTTCGCTTATGTTTTTCACACCAGTACGAGTTGGACAGCGACTAAAAAAATGACGATTCACACCGATGGAGTGTTTCCTCGCGAAAAATGTACGGCATAAAGTCCCCCGAGTATAAGTGTTTTGAACGTCTGTTATGCATTTTCCGGACCACAAATTCAAAGTGCCCATTTTGAGGGGGTATTTTGAGGGGGGGGGGGTATTTCGAGGAAGTACGGTATATTTATGCGCTGGCGATAAAACTTGTATACACCATCATTTTGACCTTACGCAGATGAAAATAAATACAAAGAAATATTGTAAAATACATGCAATATAATATTCCATTCCATTCCATTGCAGACTAGCAGTTGAACGACATTAAACATGGATGTATTTGTAACAATTGAAAAACGTGTCTCTTGCGTTGCTGTATCAAAACTGACCAGCCGGAGTCATTATACACTTTTTTATTGAATCACTGCCTTCCATGCTATTATCCTTTCTATGCTAATTAACCGGAGACAATTATGCCAAATTCAATGTCGTTCAGAGTTTTCTGGCAGCAAATTGCCTCACTAATACTGTGCACAGGTGCGAACTTTTAAAATTTTCACACCGTAATGCGTAAATGGTAACATTCTTTCCGCTCGGAAATAAATCAAACAAACGCGTTAAAAAATTTACAGGTGCAACATTTGCTATTGACTCGAGCCAGGAAAACCAAGTATATTGGGGAACACCATTGGGCCGATTTCCAGATATTCAAGGAGTCGGTATTTCTGGAAATGTTTTCGTTGTCAACAAATCATGCATTCAGGTGCTCAATTTCACATACATGAAGACTGGTCAAGGTTATTTTTTTATTTTTTGAAATATTAATAATGAAATGGAATTGCGAAATTTCAAACCATTTCAGACATTTACTTTTTTATTGATATTGAAGAGGAGATCAGCTCAAGTGGAACTAAATTGCCAACATTTGATTATGGGTGAGTTCTATCGAGCGTCAACCCATTTGTACTAGAAACTACCGTATTTGCTTGAATAATTACCCCTGGGGAATAATTTTTTGTCAGATATTTTGCAGGGGAGGGGGGCATTATTGAAGGGGACAAGTATTATTTCGTGAACAATGTGTTTCTTTCAACTCATATCACAAAAAAATGCTTCATTGACAAAGTAGGTAACATAGCATTTTTGTTCAAATGGGACACACAAAAAATTTTCATATGCTTAAGGGGGATTATTGGAAGGGGAATTATTTTTCCTCACTTGTCTAACAGGGGGATTATTTAAGACTCGAATTATTCAAGGTGGGGGAATTATTCAAGCAAATACGGTACATGAGTAATTTGATCATCAAGCAATATCACAAGTAAATGCAAAGTTTCATTTTGCAGAAATCATGCCATTAATGACTATGACAATAGCAGAGCTGTTTTAATGCTGCCATTAGGGCAAACTGTAACCGATTTCAGGTCATTTGGTCTGTATGACCCCATCTCAAAGGTGCCAATAATTTTTTCTCATCTCACAATAACTTCCTCACACTGTCAACTTCCTTCCAGAAAATATACTCTTCAATATCAATTCCAATGGACGTGCACATACCCAGGGGCCAATTTCTCAATGGGACATTTCACGGTATTAGATACCATGCAAAATCGGCTGGTGTTTGGGCATTGGATAGAAGGACATTTATTGTGCAGAAATTCACATTTCAGGGTGTTAAGTCACCAGGTATGGATGGGGGGATGGAAAAAGTGTCAGTACTTTGGCGCCAAGCACCATGGCGCTTATTCGAACACCAGCGAACACCAGCAAAATGGCGCAAGCGCCATGGCGCTTTTTGCGTTGGTGCTAGCGCCAGACGTTTTGTTCCATCGTAAAGTAGCGCCACCGCCAAGCGTCAAAAGCACCATGGCGCTTTTCCATCACTAGGGAAGATATTAAACAAAATATGTAATTGACATTTGGCGTTTGGGAAATTTCCATCGTTCCATCGTTGTAAACATAGTAAATATTCGACCATTCAAAAAGTTTCATTTTTCAGCCACGTATTTTCTCGCCGGCAGAGGGCCCTTCATCAAAGAAGAAGCAGGCATCAAAATGAACATCAGAACACCACAGGCAGATTTGCTGTGAGTATTGAATAAAACAACTTATTGTAAACATCTGAAACAAAATCTGAAGACAATTTTAACTTGCAGCAAATCTCGTCTGGTGAAAAACTATCGGAATGAAAATTTGGTCATCCAAATACCTGAAACGTACCCTTATGACGTGTATAGCATTGACTGGATCAGTCTATTCTGCACAGAGTTTCGAATTGATTTGGCGAGTATTTTTGTGAAAAGGCTCAGAGCTGACATACCGCCATATATACCACAGCCGGTGTTGGTGAGTAAATAGTGAGGCATTATTTACGTCAAGAATTTCAATGTTCAGTATGGTTAGTGGCGCCTATATATGCTAATCTAGTGATGTAAAAGAGCCACGGCGCATGCACCAAACCGCCACGCCAAGGCGCTTTTGGCGCCATTTCGTTGTGGCGGGATTGGCGCCCGGTGCCATGACCAAAAAAAGCGCTAGCGCCTGGCGCTGTGAGGTAAAAATACGTCAAGGCGCTTGGCGCTACCAGGTAGAAAAGCGCCATGGGATATTTTACATCACTATGCTCATCGTGTGGTCTGTCATAGAGTGGGTTTTCAAAAAAATCATTTTTTAATTTTTTTCTGCAATTTTTTCAAAATTTTTTAAAATTAAAAATAGGTAAGCTTTTATCATGAAGCCAAATGTGGTATTTTCCCTCAATATATTGACAGGGCGAGCTATTCTAGGGACTTTAATCACGTAATCGTGATATTCTGAAAAGAGAAATAGTGGGTGCCAGCAGCCAACACCAGTTACCGTATTTCCTCGAAATACCCCCCCCCCTCGTTCTACCCCCCCCCCTCGCGGGACCACTATGAAACAATCACCCCCCTCCCAAATTGAGTGTAAAGGGAACGTACATGACAATAACTGTAGTTTGTGTTCTGTGTAATGCAGAACAGACGTTAAAACAATGTTGGTGTCACGTTAGAACAGTGTTTATACCGTCTACATACTAATATTAGTCTACATAACCTTATAAATGGCGGTTTTTGTTGTATTTTTCGACGTCTGCGTACGTTTCAGACGACAATTTCGTACTGGGATTAAAAAAATTTTCTTGTGAAATAAGAGCCCCCCCCCTCGCAATACCCCCCCTCGTTCTACCCCCCCCTCTCGAGACCACTATGAAACAATCACCCCCGGGGGGTATTTATCGAGGAAATACGGTAGACTGCCCAAATCCCACCCTTTGCTATTTACCAACACATAAACGATCAAATTCACATGTCCAAAAACTCGCAGCACCCTCTAATCAATATAAAAACAGAAGAAGAACCATTGGAGCCTTGGAAACGTGCCAAACTCTTTGGCTGGCCAAAAACCAGGACTAATTTCACATTTCAACTAGGCCCAGCTGGGGGCAAAAGGGGATACTCGTCATGGACTGGTGGACAGATTGCCAATGACTATGTGTGGTATGTGAATGGCTACATGGCACCAATTTTAGTATTGGAAAGAGATGTACAGTATAGATTCGTGTGAGTGCTACTTTCTTGAATGAAATAATTTCAGTTGACGAAAAATTCATGCAAGTATGTCTTTTTTCTCCCGTCAACTGCAGTGTACAAGGTGGTGACAACAATGACGTACCGCTGTATACCTACAATCCACTCTATATTGGAACAGACAATCATGGAGGCTATGCCACACTTAGAAATGATGAAAATAAAAAGGTAGAATTTGTTGAACTTTAGATTGAAACAGTAACAACTGCTAAGAATGCTCTATTCATCCCAACTCCAGGCATATCCAGTCTATGCTGGGTTAGACTTCAGGGGCAGAATATTGAAAGGTCATCAGAAATCTGGTGGGTCAGTGTGTGACAAAATATTAACAATCTAGGTCAGGAAAATAAAATTCCGCAATTTTTCAGTCGGATTTCTGTGCATGTGGACACCAGAAAGCAGTGGCATTAATCCTGACCTTTATAACTCGTTTGAAGAGTACCAGAAAGTCCTCAATTTGGGCTGTGTCAAATATGGAAATGCTGGTTCATTTACATGGACTCCATATGATGAAACACCAAGAAAACTGCATTATCAGGTGAGATGTGAAAACGTTTAAAAAAAATTGATTTGGGGTAGTTGTGCAATTCCACTTTAGGATACTATGTATTATTCATAGATTGACCGAAATTGTGAGTCTTTCGATTGTGAATTTGCCAAAGATTGCTGAGCTGAACAAGTTTCCCTTCAATTTTAAACCTTGCCTTTTTACTATTTTTAGCCATGCTAACACTTCAGTCAACCAATGCACGCAAACAGGAAATTGCGCCAGTCCCCATCACACAATCACAGATATCACCTTTCCATTTTCAGAGCTATACAAACTTCAACATGGGCGGAGAAATACGCATCGTGGATAAAATGTCGTCCGAAAATGCCGCCGAAGATTCACCAGACTTGGAATATGAAGTGGGATCGACATTAGACGCGCACGCGCTGTCCAGCCAGGTGCCAATCCCAGACCCTGTAAAATGCCATGTAAAATGTAAAATGTCATCCAAAGTGCCCTGGAAAATGGCAAACGTACGTTTGCCATGTCGCAGGGCATTTTACACGAGTTTTGACACTTTGCATGACATTTTACATTTTACAGGACATTTTGCAGTGTCTGGGACTGCCCCAGGCTTCAAGACATTGTGCTACTTCGAGCATGATCAATTCATGCAAATTGGCAATGATCGTGATAATGTTTTTGCTCGTTCGGTGTGTATAATGCATGCGCCAGCTCAGTGAGTAATTGAGTTATTTTACTTACTCGCCAATTGAATAGGTATCCGTGAACTGTCTTGTCTTTAGCGACTGGCAGTCGGCTATACAATACCTAGGTATCGCCCTGACAAAATACTGAGCCATTTCATGGAGATAATAGCCAAACACACACTAGTTTACAAACCGAAATTGCCAAAGCAGATTAATCTCTTTTTAACATATTTATTTGAGTTTATCAGAATGAAGAGTCCGCCAAACACTATTTCATGACGGAGATTAAAAATTACCGTATTACCTCGAAATACCCCCATGGGGGTTTATTATTTCGCCAGCAAAATTTGAAGGGGGGTTAATTCGATGGAGGGGGTTATTCGAGGGGAGGGTTTATTATTTCATCAGAATTTTTCGTAAGGATTGTAGTAAATAGTAAGTGTTTGCGTACCCAAAACAGGTAATAAATGTGTCCAAACAGGATATATTTGGACATAAAAACGTAGATAGCTACACAAACTAGCCTAAATATGTGTAGCTGCAATGCAAATTAGCACTAATATACATAACTAGCAGGATTCTCTCCGACCTTCGGTCGGGTTTTGTAGTGTTCTAATCCTACAAAAAAGCATTATTTCAAATTTGTTAGATGCAGGTGTTTAATTTAAGGGTGGAGGGTGTAATGCATATATTCAACGGAGTGCATATTTCAAATCAAGGCAATCAAAAACCCACAAATGCAACATTTCACCATTTCTAATTTATTAGCCCCAGTGGATCTATTTTAAGGCTTACAGTAATGTAGAGTCAAAATGGAGTGCATATTTTAAATCAGTGCAATTAGAAACCTACAAAATGCATCATTTCACAATTTGAAATTTTTGGCCCTAGGGGTTCATTATCAGGATTACAGTAATGTAGTGTCAGAATGGAATGCATATTTGAAATCAGTGCATGAAAATACTCACAAATGCATCATTTCACAAATTGAAAGTTTTTGGCCCCAGGGGTTCATTTTCAGGTTTATGGTAATGTAGTGTCAAAATGGAGTGAATATTTCAAATCAGTGCAATTAGAAACCCACAAATGCATCATTTCACTATTTGAAATTTTTGGCCCCAGGGGTTAAATTTCAGGGTTACAGTAATGTAGTGTCAGAGTGGAGTGTATATTTGAAATCAGTGCAATCAGAAACTTAAAAATGAATGATTGAACAAATTGTAAATTTTTGGCCCCAGGGGTTCATTTTCAGGGTTATGGTAATGTACTGTCAGAATGGAGTGCATATTTCAAATCATTGTAATCAGAAACCCAAAAATGCTTTATTTCACAAATTCAAAGTTTTTGGCCCCAGGGGTTCATTTTTAGGGTTATGGTAATGTAGTGTCAAAATGGAGTGCATATATCAAATCAGTGCAATTAGAAACCCACAATGCATCATTTCACAAATTGAAAGTTTTTGGCCCCAGGGGTTCATTTTCAGGGTTATGGTAATGTAGTGTCAAAATGGAGTGCATACTGTATTTGCTTGAATAATCCCCCTGGGGGATTATTATTTCGCCAGACTTTTTTGAGGGGGGAACTATTCAAGTGTGGGAATTATTCGAGGGGGGAATTATTCTTTTGTCAGAATGTTTGAGCATTTTTCTATCAAGTGAATTTACAAAATGCACATGTTTAACACAAAACGTGCCATTTTTGTTAACATTTGGCATAACTAATTGTTGAAATATCTTTATGGGGGGATTACTGGAGGGGGGAATTAATATTTCCTCACTTGTCTTGCAGGGGGGGGGGATTATTTGAGTGGGGAATTATTCAAGGGGGGGACTATTCAAGCAAATACGGTATATCAAATCAGTGCAATTAGAAACCCAAAAATGCATTATTTCACAACTTGAAATTTTTAGGCCCCAGGGTTTCATTTTCAGGGTTATGGTAATGTAGTGTCAAAATGGATTGCATATATCAAATCATTGCAATTTCTAATTTTTTAAGCTCTGGGCATTATACTTAAAGGTTATGGTAATGTAGAGTCAAAATGGAGTGCATATTTGAAATCAGTGCAATCAGAAACCCAAAAATGCATTATTTCACAAATTGAAAGTTTTTGGCCCCAGGGGTTCATTTTCAGGGTTATGGTAATGTGGTGTCAAAATGGAGTCCATATATCAAATCAGAGCAAGTAGAAACCCAAAAATGCATTATTTCACAAATTGAAAGTTTTTGGCCCCAGGGGTTCATTTTAAGGGTTAGGGTAATGTAGTGTCAAAATGGAGTGCATATATCAAATCAGTGCAATTAGAAACCCACAATGCATCATTTCACAAATTGAAAGTTTTTGGCCCCAGGGGTTCATTTTCAGGGTGATGGTAATGTAGTGTCAAAATGGAGTGCATATATCAAATCGGTGCAATTAGAAACCCAAAAATGCATTATTTCACAACTTGAAATTTTTTGGCCCCAGGGTTTCACTTTCAGGGTTATGGTAATGTTGTGTCAAAATGGATTGCATATATCAAATCAGTGCAATTTCTAATTTTTTAAGCTCTGGGCATTATACTTAAAGGTTATGGTAATGTAGAGTCAAAATGGAGTGCATATTTGAAATCAGTGCAATCAGAAACCCAAAAATGCATTATTTCACAAATTCAAAGTTTTTGGCCCCAGGGGTTCATTTTCAGGGTTATGGTAATGTGGTGTCAAAATGGAGTCCATATATCAAATCAGAGCAAGTAGAAACCCAAAAATGCATTATTTCACAAATTGAAAGTTTTTGGCCCCAGGGGTTCATTTTAAGGGTTAGGGTAATGTAGTGTCAAAATGGAGTGCATATATCAAATCAGTGCAATTAGAAACCCACAATGCATCATTTCACAAATTGAAAGTTTTTGGCCCCAGGGGTTCATTTTCAGGGTGATGGTAATGTAGTGTCAAAATGGAGTGCATATATCAAATCGGTGCAATTAGAAACCCAAAAATGCATTATTTCACAACTTGAAATTTTTTGGCCCCAGGGTTTCACTTTCAGGGTTATGGTAATGTTGTGTCAAAATGGATTGCATATATCAAATCAGTGCAATTTCTAATTTTTTAAGCTCTGGGCATTATACTTAAAGGTTATGGTAATGTAGAGTCAAAATGGAGTGCATATTTGAAATCAATGCAATCAGAAGCCCAAAAATGCATTATTTCACAAATTCAAAGTTTTTGGCCCCAGGGGTTCATTTTCAGGGTTATGGTAATGTAGTGTCAAAATGGAGTGCATATATCAAATCAGTGCAATTAGAAACCCACAATGCATCACTTCACAATTTGAATGTTTTGGCCCCAGGGGTTCAATTTCATGGTTATGGTAATGTACTGTCAGAATGGAGTGCATATTTCAAATCATTGTAATCAGAAACCCACAAATGCATCATTTCACAATTTATATTTTTTAGCCCCAGGGGCCTCACTTAAGGGTTATGGTAATGTTATTGTCAACTCCCATAAACTCAGCCCCTAATTTGGTAAACACACATCAACTCAACTCCCATAAACTCAGCCTCTAATTTGTAAACTTTTGTCAACACAGCTCCTTATTTTTAAACTTCAGTCAACTCAACCCTAATTTATAAACACCTGTCAACTCAACCCTGAATTGTAAACTCAACCCTTAAAAACTCAAGTCAACCCCCTATACATGTGCAATTGCATTCTTGGAAAGCTACTCTGCCATATGTGAACCCTGTTTGTCAAGATTGTAAAGGGATCGTGATTGTAAAGGGCATTTTGTGCTGATAAAAAGTGTCCACTTTGTGTGTAAAAACACACACGAATCGGGCAGAAGCAGAAACGTCCTATCTTTTACGTTGGAGCATCCTGTCCACACGAATAAATAGTGGCTTTATAATATGGTAGTAGATGTACATTGCATACATAACGTATTTATTATGTACATGACGTACATCATTCCGAAGGGGGGGGGGATTTCGAGGGGGGTTTATTTTTTCCCCAGCCCATTATGAGGGGGGGGGGGGGTTAATTCGAGGGGGGGTAATTCGAGGTAATACGGTACTCATCCAGATAAACTCAAATGCGTTTACATTTTTTAATCAATATTTGAAAATTCTGCGGTCAACTAGTGTGCCGCAGGCACTGCTAGTCATTTCTATGACACTTCTCAAAAAAACAACGACTATAATTTCGGAAATAACGTGAGGAAAACAATTACTCACTAAGCATGCGCGCGCACCATGCTTCCAATCCAAATATCTGCACTTGAGGCGTGAACTTAGAACTAAAAGTCGATAAGTCAAAAATGCGCAAAGTGCACAAATCGAGTTTGTTTTTAAATTCCATTTTCTGCAAGTCGACCCGATATCGATATCAGAACTAACCAATTTTATAGAGTAATGAAGTTTTTGGCTGGTTTTAAAGCTTTTGGGCACTGCCCTCGCCTCAATATCTATGGGATCAGTGGCATTCCCACAAAATGCATTTACCGTATTTCCTCTAAAAACCCCCAGGGGGTTTATTTTCTCAGAGTGGAAATTTTGAGGGGGGTATTTCGAGGGGGTTTATTATTTCGCCAGAAATTTTCGTACATAGCGTAGTAAGGTATGGGCGTTTTCATACCCAAAACTAGTAATAAACGTCACCAAACGGGACGTATTAGAACATACAAACGTAAATAGCTATACAAACTACTCTATGCATAGCTGCGATGAGATTTGACCCCAATAGATACATCACGTACATTGTACACATGATGTAGGTATATCAGTCACGAGGGGTGGGGTTATTTCGAGGGGGGGGGGGGTATTTTTTCCTCAGCTCGAAAACACCTGGGGGTATTTCGAGGGGGGCTTAATTCAAGGGGGGTTTTCGAGGAAATACGGTACCTACCTAAATAGGTACAAAAAAATCCAGCAAGGCCAATCAACAAGCAATATCGATCTTGCTCACAACAACCACAAAAAAATGTGACTTGTCAATTTGTTACCGAAATTTTTGTCAAGTCTTCCAAGTGTCAAAATTTGAAACTTCAGAGAGGAAGATAGTCAAAATTGAGCGGGACCACATCACTCCATGGTGAAATTTTAATGCCTAACTCCATTTTTGCCAATTTTTGACTTTTAAAAGTTGACACCTCATTTATGTTGCATTGTAAATAACGCAGTTGCTTCATGTGTCAAAATTTGTGGTAGTAAATATAAAATGAATTCTAATGAACACAAAAACACCAGAAATGAAAAAAAGTTTACAATAGATGTAACTAGTAATGGAACACGAAATTTTTTGAAATTTCTGCTTTATGTAGTTGGAATACTGTATATCCTCGAAAAAAATTCCCTTGGATAAATCCCCCCTGTTGGCCGAGTGAGGAAAAAACAATTCCCCACATGAATAACTCCCCTACCTGAATAACCCTCCTCTGTGATATGTGGAAAATATGTTGGATCAATTTTAAAAAAACAATCGATGAAGTCGGAGCGACCACATAAAGCTGCGCCTGGGCTACAAATGCAACGCAGTCTGTGAAACGAAAAATACAAAAGCAACATAACATACGGCAGTGACAACGGATAAACAATGTAATTCTGAGGTAAAAAAGTCCTCCCTTGAATACCCCCCCCTCAAAAAACCTGACGAAAAAAAAACTCCCCTGGGGTCTTACTCGAGAATATATGGTAGCTGTGGTACTAGCACAGGCACAGTGCAGCTTTAAGGGATTGTAGGCTGGATTAAGTTTAAACATAAGATACCAGACACAACAAATTTCAATGAGTCAGAATTTCAGCCAATTTTCAGTTATTGTTTTTAAAGACAGGTATATTATTCAGGATAATTAGAGCATACGTGGGACTTAGAGCATAGGTTCACAGAAGCGTAGCACTTTAGGGGGTGGCCACGACAATGAAACATGCAGTTAGCACACGGGAAGCACCAAGCCAAAATTGCTCAAATTTAAATATTCATGTCAGGGCTAATTACAAAAATTGAGGCATTTCTCTATGACCTGTCTGACTGGACCTTGGGATCGGTCTTATAAGTCGATTTGTTTGGGCTGTTGCAGGAACATGCAAAATTAGCTCAGCAAATAGCGCCAAGGAAAGTTTTTTTCGGCAGACACTGCGATGACTGCGAATTTCCAACATTTCAGAAGCATTCGAAGAAGCGTGTTAGGTTGTTGTGTCTAATTGTCAGATGGAAGTTTCCCTGCATATTCTTTCGATTACTAATGTCCGTAAAAAACAGGTCTATTGGTAAGCGTGAAAGTATAGAATACGGCGAAACCGGTACAAAGGTCCAGAGAGAATCCTGCTAGTAATAACTATTGAGTCGCCCCGATCTAATAAGGAATGCTAAGTATGTAAAACGGATCCACAAAGACCCGGTGAAAGGTGGCATACAGTGCACATTAACCCATAAAATATTTTTCTGTCCCGTGAGCAAAAAGCTATTCCATAACTCTTTTTCAGTCATTACATAAAACTTCACCACACGTTAGCTAGCGCATAAATAAGTCGTTCATTCCAGTTCGACCGAAATCTGTGCATTTTTGGGCTAATGGCTACTGGCCTCTGTGCAACAAATACCGCAGATCCTCAAATAAGTCCCCACCGGGAATTGTTTTGTCTAATAGAAAAAGTGATGAGAGTTTTTCAATTGCGAAGTTATTCGATGGGAGAAGTTATTTTGCCGTCAGAATTTTGCATAAAATGCGTGATCATTTCACTGTGTGAATGGGGAAAATTAGTTTCATGGAAAAGTTGGAATACAAATTACATAACTGAAACAATATAATCAGCTAGTGAGGACCAAGTACAGAATAATACTTAAATTGTACAGAATAAATACATAACATATTTTTTCGGAAATACATGTGAGGTCTTTCCTACCCATCAAAGTGGGGGAGTTATTCGAGAGGCGTTTTTTCGCCACTCGGCTAACAGGGGAGACATTCGGGGGGGGGGCTTATTCGAGTATTACACCATGGACTTATTTCGCTTTATTTTAAACTGCAAAAACAGCGTGTAGATATATAATTTTTGGGGATTTTGTTTCATAAGCCCACCCCTATCGGCGATTTTGATTGCTTTGAAGTTTTTTGAAAACAGAGAGTCGTCAAAAAAAGTTCGTGATTCAACAGTGTTATCGATCGATGTCGAGTTCATCATAACTTTATTGCAAATTGAACGGTTGACGATGTTAATGTGGGGAGGCGGATGAGTTTTAAATTTTTTAATTTAGGGAGTAATTTGGAAAATTTCAGCATAAATGTGATCATAAAAATCGTAAACTTTTCATTGTAAACCTATTTTAATCGGGCAGCCATCAATTTTTGACTAACACGAAGGGTGTACTAGGATTTCACATTCCGTCCGGAACTGACATAAATGAACTTTTTAGACTCAACGTAAGGTAAGAATTGACCTGTAGAATAAGTACTGACATAGAATTTTCCGTCAAATTCACGGTTGGTATCGTTACAAACAATTGTACAGGTATTCAAAAAAATAAATACCACACAAGTAGGTAAATAAGACGAAGCGAGAAAAAGTGAAATCTCGACTCCCTTGGATGAGATTTTCCTGGCAATAAAATGTCAAAAAATGTCAACGCACCTTAAAACACCAAAAAATTTTGGTAACAATGAATCAGACTTTTGATGTAATTTTGGATACTCGAGCACCTAATTTGAAAAATAATCCTAATACCTGTTCCATTCACGCAAAACAAACAATGATATTCCTGATAAGCCATAAAATATATATAGGTAGGTACATTCATACATATTTATGTATATACCTATGCATGTCAATACTTCCAAATGAGAGTGGATAAAGAGCAAAACTAGGTTCGTGTAGGACAAAACCTCCGTTGGCACAAAATTATTAATAGACCCCTATTTTTATTGTGGATTTGGAATACACATATACTCGGCGGACAGCACACCTAGTACGGAAACCTACCATAATTTAATGGAAAAATTTCGTTATTAAGTATTCTAATATAAAATCGAAATATTATCATGAAAAAACTGTATAATTTTGGTCCATTATTCAGATGGGTTATGGTAGGTGTTCATACTAAGTATGATGTCCGCCGAGTATACATAAAAAGAAACTCATATTTTCGTGGGAAAAAGTTTGTTGGTGCTTGTTTGTATGAGATGATCTATCTTCAACACTATTTTGAATAATATCCAAAATCTTACATAGGTAGGTTATGAATTTCAAACAAAAAACTGAAAAATGACGATTTTTGAGTCTGATTAAACTTTCATTAAGCATATAGCATTCTCAATCACAGACGTCCGAGTCTTTCGAGTCATGAAATTTAGAACCTCTACATATGTAGATTCCAAATTCACAAAAAAAAATTGGACCAGAATTTTATGTCTATTTAGGAGGTTTGGCGATTTTGGCGGGTACACAAATCGAGTGTCAAAGATAACACACACTAATGACAGTCAGTCAAATCTAGAAATGAGGGTGAAGGCAAAAGCAAAAGGCGACGGTAAAAGGTCAAGTTCCATTTTGTCACCATTGTAACTTGGTAACCATAAGCATCACTTGAAATCTGAAAGCGAACGCCAATGCAATAATGTGCCTACGCACACTAGTTGACATCGACACCAAGTGTCAACTGGTTCTGATCCCAATTCAAAGCTTGCTGACGAGCCGACGAACGACGTTCAAATGCGAGCTTTGAATTGGGATCGGAATCGGTTGACATTTGTGTCGATGTCAACTAGTGTGGGTGGGCCCAATGTGCTAGTGCACACTTGTTTGCATTGTGACTTCGGTGAAAATTGAAATGGCCACATGACGCCATCCAGTGTACAATTATTGTAGGCTGAGTGGTTTAGTTTTCAAAAGTAAACATTCATTAATATAAATTCAATTTTAAATTAAATCAAATCATTCGACCGAGTTGATAGATTTTAGTTATAATTAACTTTCAGTTTTCACCAAAGTCACGGTGAAAACTAGTGTGCGCAGCGCCTATAAGGCTGACGGGCTCAGTGGCCGCACGATATCGAATATTGAATGTCGATAGCGAATGATTATACCGCCCCAATCCTGTTGACTCGCAAGCAATCCACTTAGCAAAACATGCAAAGCAAAAATGGAAATTTAGGCAATTTAATTCGTGAATCAGCACGTGAAAGCTAAATTAATTCCATTGCAACTGGAGTTCAAACGAAATCACGGTCTCGGACCCGAAAAATATGTAACAAAAACTTCCTGGTATCGTTATCGACCGATTATAATGTGAGTATCGATCTTGGTCTCAAAAATAAAACTGCGAGTTTCAAACTTGGTGCAAAACCGCACGGTAATCGAATGGCGCTGACGCATTTTAGGGATACGCCCCTTGACTCGATCGTCATTTTTGAAGGGTACCCCTTTTTCTGGCGCCCCCCTTTCCAAATACACTAGCGCCATTGTAAAATCATTAATTTCAGTCACAGTCTCGAAAAAGTTGTCTCATTTAAACCCCAATCGCAAAGCAAATCAGCAACAACAATACACCCCAGCAACAATTATTGCAAGTTATTGACCATTTTCCTCGGCTTGTGAAGTTTCAGCAGTGGAATCTAGCGAGGAATCGACGCCGTTGCAATGGATGCCCGTTTTGAGCAACGGGGTGCCTTTGCCCTTGCCTGGGAATTCGTAGGGAGGTTGTGGGCAGTAGGGTTCAAACGATATATCGTATCGAATATCGAATATCGGATATCGACCATTTTTTCATATCGAATATCGAATATCGATATCGAAAATTTTGAAAAAATATCGAATATCGATATCGAAAATTTTGAAAAAAATATCGAATATCGATATCGAATATCGACCATTTTTTCGATATATCGAACCTGTATTGTGTCCCTAAATTAAGTTTTCATTTTCATTTTGAGATATTTATGATTGATCTGATTTGCTTATAGTATTGTATTTGATGGGTAAAAGTACAGTATTTATAATGTCATTTTTGTTGAAGTGCTAAAATTGAAGCTAGAAATTGATGATTTGCTATTTTTTGCAACATGCCCTTAAGCAATTAGGTTATAAGTATAAACTGTAATATCTACCAATTTTTTATTTGTCTGATACACTTTGATTCATCATGTTTCTGTGCCATGTTCTTCTTTTGAGTGATGTAAACCTTGTTAAAATCACTTGTTCCATTCACATTTCAGTAAAGAGATGATTAAACATGTGTGCAACCACATGAAATCACAATATGCCACTTGAAATATGCCTTGCTATACCAAAAGCAAATCGCAATATCGAATATCGAAAATATCGAAATATCGAATATCGAAGATCGACCATTTTTCAATATCGAATATCGAATATCGATATCGAGGTTCCATATCGTATCGATATCGAATATCGAGTTTCAGAAAAAAATATCGAATATCGAATATCGATATCGAAAAGTCATATCGTTTGAACCCTAGTGGGCAGTGACAGGGACGTAGCCAGGATTTTTTAGCTGGGGGCGGATTTGTTCAGGAGCCCAGCGAACGGGGGGGGGCGGCGCCCCCCCCCCCTAAAATTTGACCCCTATAGAAGCGGAATGGAGTTATGGCGCTGGCGCCATTTGTAGACGCCGCGCCATGGCATGATTGGCGCTAGCATTGGCGCCAATGTCTACCTAAATGTATGATACCGGGCACCATATTTAGTCATCTGAAGCGGAATTTCGACTACTGAAACTTTTTCAAGCTTTAATTTTCACAAAAAATTTTTCACGCTACCTACAAAATCGCCATAGAAATGTGCCATTCCTGGCATATTTTCTGTCCGGCCCAGGAAGGGGGGGGGGGAGGCTGCCGCCCCCCTGGCTACGTCCTTGGGTAGTGACGTTTTCCAATGATTTCTATGAAAGTGCCCCTATTAGCACTTTTGTGGGTTCTTAGTAGACGGGGTGTGAGTCGCGGGGGTTCAATAAATATAGGTATAGCTTTTTCAAGGTGTAGATCACATAGATAAAAAAATCGCTAAAAATAGGGGGAAATAGCCAAAAGTGGAAAATAAGCTGTATATAGCGAAAAACAGATGAAAATACGCATATATTTTTTTACATACCTTATTACCTCGAAATATCCTGGCCATCCGTAACACAGACTAGTATATGTGGGGGGTCAATTAGAGGGGGTTAATTTTAGGTAATACGGTAGCCAAAAACACTTGAAAATATGCAATAAGGCGCATGAATGGAAGGCTTGCCAAAATACAACAAAAGGACAACATGGATGTGAAATTGCGCGCTTGCGGGCAAAGAATTGCAAAAAATGAACCTAGTGAATATGAACTCACAATTTCAGCTACTATTTTTTTAAAGAGGTTTCAAGCTTGTCTTTAAAAAGGTTGTTTTTCAAACGGTTGAAAAACCCGCCATCACTAAGCTGTACACACCAACAAAAATTTTAAAGGTATTTACACTTACCAATTACAGTGACATGGACATCAATGGTAAATGTCTCTGGTGTGTCGCCTTTTCTAAAAACAATACGCTCTATCTGAGGTCCCTGCTTCGCTGCAGTGTAGCCCAGTGTGAATACTTGACGAGTCTTTTCTGTAATAAAAAAAATCTAAAATAAGCAAAGGTGAAATATTTTTCCATTTTTAGCATATATATACTGGTGAAAATCTCGACATTTTGATTTCAACCGACATCCTATACACAATCACGATTTCGAAAGAATAAGGAATTCAAATCGACAAAGTCTATCAAATAACAATATTGAAAAAATTTGGTCAGTTGTGGGCAGGGGTCTCCAGATAATTTGTAACAAAATTAGATAAATTTGAAAAATGTAAAAAGCTAAAATGTAAAAATAGAAGCTTTTCACTAGAAATGCCACAAAACCAATGAAAACATAACCAATAGTAAAATATCAATAATTTACAACCAATTTTTTTCCCAAAACACCTAGTGAATAAGTACTAAAAATTATTGCTGCGGTTTTAAAAAACGGTTTCGATGCTTAAATACGTTTGAAAAAAATATTGGAAAACCTCCCACCTCGCCCATTGCCATCAAGAGTGCTAAACCACATTCCAAAAACATTTCACCTGTGTCAGCCTTGAGTCCGCGCATACTGAGGTAGGCGTGTTCGCTGGCCACTTGAAGCTGGTCGCCGACGTAAAACGGTACCTCTATACGAATGTCGTACTTGTGGAATTCCTGCGTGAGGATAACAAATTGTGAGTGCTGAGCGGCGATGTAAATCGAATTACGCAAGCAAACTGAGATCTTTGTGCTATTTATATAATTTTAGTAGAAGCTTAGTGTTTCCTGATCGCGTTCTATCGGGGGTGTCCCTGCAACAGAATATCTAATCGAATTTATTTTATATTGAACGTCGATGTGTCAAATTGCAGACCGTACAGATCAGATTTCAATTTTTTGAACGATATCGAATAAAGACAGTGTTGCAAAAGTATATAAAAAACCCAGTGAGAAACCAACACTGTAACTGAGAATTTACTGCATAAAATCGTTAATCTAGAAAACACCAACAAGAAATCAACGAACAGTCAATATACATTTTTGTATAACTTTGAACTCACTGAAAGCATGCCAATATGCGCCTCTACCCTATTTTCATCGTCGATCTTTTTGACCACAATATCACCAGAATGTTCCGGGGTTATTTGACCCTCGGCGAAAGTGACTTTACCCAGCGATAATTGCCTGAAAACAGATGGTAAGATTATTAGTAGCCGAGTAGAGTTCTGGCTGAGTTGCGAAATAGATAGATGGCCTGGGGTTAATGCTATTCTTTGGATAGCCCTACGAAATCGTAAATAAGAAATCATAACAACAAAGTTTTTAAGTTATACCAAGTTATTACCTTTTACACTATCAAGTTGACCACTGTCCAACTGTTGACTGAAAAATATTATTGTGAGTTGACAAACACCGAACGCGGCAGAAAAAAAATGAAGAAATGGCAATGACAAAATGCATATTAAAAAGTTGGAACAGTGCCAACAGACCCAGACCTTCTTTCCCTCAGTAAAAAATGTACCCTTCACAAAAATTGAAACTTTCAAAACGTAAACGACGGCCGAGTAACCTTTCTCTGGGTTTGCGCAGCGGCGAGAGCGACGTCGGCTTGGAATCCATACTTAAAGTAAAAATTCAACCACACAAAGCAATTTTTCTTTTTAATTGAAATTTAATAGAAAATGGATACGCGAAGTAAAAAGCTACTTCCAGCGAACGCGTAGTAGTAAACCTTTTTGTTGTAGGCGCAAGTCTCAAATCCACATACTCGTACTCGAGTGACTTTTAGTGATGTAAAAGCACCGGGGCACCGGTGCCCCAGTGCTGGGCACCGAAGGGCACCAGCACCGGTGCTGGTGCGGTGCCATTGCCATCTTCAGGGGTGCCATGCCAGTGCCGGTGCCATTTTTTTCAGAATAGCACCCGTGCCGGTGCGGTGCAGTGCCATTTTTTTGCCGGTGCCAAAGGTGCTAGCACCAGGGCTAAAGTAAAAGGCACCGGCCAAGGCTTCATGTGCTGTGCAATTTTGTCCATAGTATGTGCTTATTCATATTTCAAAAAACAGCGATATAGTTACCCAACCGTTTTTGCCTATTGTGTAAACCTCCCATCAAATAAATATACCTACTGTGAAATCCATTTTACCGATACCTGATCTGATGAGCGAATCTTAAATTTTGTTGAATTTTAAATCATTTTTTTATTTTATATTTATCTTACTTGTTTGTTCAAAATTTGTTGTCAGTTTATGACAGAGATAGTTCCATTCTCTGTACAGCAACGACTCCGATCAGTAGACAATAGTGGCTATGGACATTGCAGTGAATTAAATATTTTATCTTTCAATTGTAATCATTGTAATTGCTTCATAAAAGTGATTTCCACATCATTCTGATCATTTTAAGTGCTCAACCATCAAAATCGGTTGAAAATTCATGGAAATATGCACTTCCAAAGGTGAGACTACTAAGAAACTGCCCAATATTTACTTCAGAAATTCCAGCCCGGTGCGGTGCCTTTCGGTGCTAGCACCGGCAATCCGCCGGTGCTCTTCGGTGCCGGTGCCATTTTTTCCAAAAGGCACCGGTGCCGGTGCGGTGCGGTGCCATTTTTCCCGGTGCCTTTAACATCACTAGTGACTTTACACCTTGTATGCGTGGTTCACGCTGAAATCGTGTCATCGATATTTAACGCGCGCGTTTTTCATAGAAAGGTAAACAATCTAATCGCTGTTATAACGTTTTACGTTAGCATATTCAAAACAATGTACCGTATCACCTCGAATTAAGTCCCCCTCGATATAACCTCCCTAAAATTTGGCTGAGGAAATAATAACCCCCACCGCCCCATGAAATACCCCCCTAAAATTGAATATAAACAGAACGTACATGACAAATACCAGTTTGTGATCTGTACAATGCAGAACACACGTTAAAACCGATGATCGAGTTACGTTAGGGAGGGGTTTATGTGCACCATATAAAAAAGAATTTATAAATGTTCCTATACCTGTTCATTTCGTTATTTTCAGTCATATGACTACCTATAAACACATGTACAGGGCGCGGCAATTTAGACGCCCCCCCTAGATTTCGAATAATAGACACCCCGTCGAATAAACCCTCCCTCAAATTTTGCTCGCGAAATTATAAACCCCTGGGGTATTTCGGGGTAATACGGTAATACACTAAAATTTTAGGGTTTGAGTGACACTGTTAAGACTTCGAGAGATATTTGCGCAAATATTATTGTTGTTGTGACCCTAAAAAGCATCTGTCTCGCATATACTAACGGGTATACTCGATAGACCGTGTCCACTTACATAGTAGGAGGGAATCCCGATTGTGAACCTTCCCGATCGGTAAGCTCTCGATCGGTAAGCCACAGTATGTCGATGGGTAAGCCGCAAGCAATTTTTATTTTTGACTCGATCGGTAAGCCACAGTGTATCGATTGTTAACCCCACGATCTCGATCGGTAAGCCGCGTGCGTACATACAAATACATGGAATAATTACTGAGGTAAACATGTACCGATAACATGAAGCAATTATGACTGGGCGCTGGAATTATGACTGCAGTGACTGCAGTATTCCAGTGCACCATTCACTTCAATGACTCGCTGAGCGATACGCCAAAACATTCATAAATTTCAGCTGAAAATGTGGGAAAATCGGTTGGAAACTTTTAAAAAATTCAAATGTTTCATTTTTTTCAACTAGTGGTGCTTTTTTTGATGGCGCTTTTTAGTCACTACATTTAACCAATCTCATCTAAAAATATTGTTTTTCCTTCAAAAAAATATTATTGTCGAATACTATCTTCCGCCGCATCTAATTACTTCAGCTCCATACGCATGTATGTATGTATGCGTGTGGTACGTTTGTATTGTGGCTTACCGATCGAGACATTGGCTTTACAATCGATACACCATGGGTTACCAATCGAGATACTTTTTTAGACTTTGTGTGGCTTTTATCGACACACTTCGGCTTTGGATTATCGACACACTTCGGCTTACCCATTTTAGGGGTAGGGCTTGGGTGAGTATGCCAAAAGGTGTCACCCAAGAATCGTTTTTCTCATGAAGTGAAGATTGTTTATATGACAAATGGATTAGTGTGCTGTTGTTTTTTGGGGGGTTAATTAGGCAATTAAATTCAAGTGTCAAGTAGTTTCATGTTGGCATCTTTTATTTGAAAGAACAGGCATGTGCCACAATATTTTGTATTGTCCAACATGCTTATATACAAATATTACAGGGGTTTCACAAACAGCGAAAAGTGTCCGAAAATACAGTAGAAAAATAGAAAAGCGAGTAGGTATTTCTGAGGCGTTTTTAAGTAGGACAGAGAATTGAAAATACAAAATAAATATTACCATAGTTACCAAACGTTACCAGTGCCATAACTCCAAACCAACAATCAGCATGTAAAAAGGGGTTTTCTTGAGAAATAGAGTTTGGGCCAGTGGACATGCAAGCATGTCCAGTTGCCCAGTTGAACCAGTGCCTTGGGCTGCAGCGTCTCCTGTAGATCTTCCATTGTGTGCGCACAGGGCTTTTTGAATGATGAAATTCCGTTTCCAAATAGCAACTGATTGTTGGTTTGGGGCAAAGGCACTGTATTTATACTGCCACATACAGGGTGTAAAATGGTAAATGAATGAAATTCAGATAGGGAAAATAGGTCACAAAAATGGCAATGCGATTAAATATTTAAGTGCACTATGAAGATGCATTGCATCCATTGTTTGGAACTTGATTTGAAGATGTGGCTACTGCACATCTTCATAGTGCACACAGCTGGCCCCTACAGACTCCGCTCTGTATCACAGCACATTTATGTGGTGATACAGCGCCTTTTTGAGCGGCAAATGCATATTGCCATTGAGTATTTACTGCGCCGTTTTCTGGCGCAGAGGCGAGTGCATTTGCCTGCCGCGACAGTCATAATTGGGTCGCGTCGAAGGCGACCACTTGGCTATACTCAGCAGACATCACACTTAGTATGGAAACCTACCATAACCCATCTGAATAAAGGACTGAGAATCGTGCAGACTTCTCAACATAACTATTTTGTTTTTTTACTATAAAATATCAAGTAAGAGACATTACTATAAGATTTTATTCAATAAATTATGGTAGGATTCTGCACATACTTTGCGGTCTGCAGAGTATATCTTCCGAGCGGTGCTGCTTTCTTGCGCACCGCTAGCACTGCCACTTTACAGTGCAGTCGAGTTTTTGGCCATGTCGCGCATGCATAGTTCTGCGCGTCAGCCATTCTGTCGCGTGGCGACCCATTTTCTCGCGCTCGGATGAGCACAACCGCCCTCACCGATTGCCAGCGTGTTGATTAATGATGTCGCCATTACTTTTACGGCGACATTGTTAATCAGAGCCAACACTAGTTTGCTAGTGTTGGCTCCGCCATTAGAAAAATGGTGTGGCGCCAGCGCGCCATGGCGCGTGACCTTACATTGCGGCCCTCCACGCTGCCTACTACGGCCTCGTGTAGGATACATTGATCAGACAGTCTCACAAAGTGGGTGTACAAACCATTGGGTTTAATGAAAAGAAAGTGGTTCCACCTTGGATTTGCTTGGCAGGGAAATATATTTTCACTTTGGCTTGTACCTCCAGTAAACAATTAAATGCATCAATCACTTCAAAGGGTGAGTTATAGGCTCATTACTATCTCCATAAACCAGAAGCGGTTGGACTGTAGAATACATGAGTATTACAATGGTGTCTTGACCAAAAAGCGGAGGTTTGCTGTGAAGATCTTCCAGTACACAGCAAATTGTAATGAGCTTGAAATTTGTGTGAATATTTCCTATACCAATCTGGGGAAAACAAAATCTATCCTGTCTTAGGGTTATCCACATTCTTAATGTTTGCTAAACCAATTATCTTATACATGTGCATGCACACCCATGTGTCAATAATAGTGAATGTTACAATTTTGTTTATAATGAACCATAGCAAAATGTTGTGCGTTCCTGCTGGGTATATTTGTTCCAGCAGCTTGTGCCATGTCCAGCATCTTCTGGGTGGTTGAATTGAGCTGCATGTCCATGTGCTGTTGGTGATGTCATGGGCGATGGTGTATTCTGTTGGCATGGTATGTCTGCCCTCAGGCCTGGAACTGCAGTATTCTGTGCAGGCGGCTTGTGGTAGGCAGAGGTTTTGTTCGGTGCTGTTTGACCACTGAAGTCTGCTTCATAATCCATGGAGTCACACCATGTCATTGATTTCATTACAATATCCAGTACATTGTACGTCAGCTTTGCTTGTATAGCCATAGGTAAGCAGCATTTGACAGCAATGATGCTGGATTGGTATAGAAGTGGCATCAGTGGTAGTCCTGGTAATTTCTGGAGTGCTCCTGTAGCTGTGTCACAGTGCCAGGTTGCATCGTTGAGTTGAACCTGTTGTCCATCAGCTTGTAAGCATGTCACCTCATAGGTCTGGCTAGTAATTATCAGTGTGGTTGTATCCGGATAGAACGGCCCTGGTTCAATGGCATCAAATTGAATGGGGATGTGTCCAGTGCATTTGTTCACTGTCACATCCATTGGCAGTGACTTGTATGTTCCATTCGTCAGCGGATGGCAGAACCAAATTGGGTACTGGTGTTGTAACATAAGGTGTGCCATCTCTGGGATCTGCTCAAAGTTGGGCTATTGTCAGGGTATGCAATGCCTCCAGCATCCTGCAGCGAGATATCATTAGCCTGTCAAAGTAGGATCATTGCATTTGGTCCTTGTGAAGCTGTCGTAGTGTGGCTGTAGCTGCTGCTGCCTCCAATGTGATCTTCCTTTCAGGAATGGTGGTTATGTAGGCGTTTGCCGCAATCATTGATTCCACATAGGTCAGTGAAGGTCTCAGTTGATATGTCAATTGGCACGTGAGTAATATTGTTGTAGTTGGTGTATCTGGTGCAAATTTCCTGCCATTTTACACGCACATATGCATTGATGACCTGTTGGTATGTACCATGTTGGTACAGTTGCAGGCTGAGCTTTCTGGGTGCTGCAAATTCAGCCATTGTTGAGTAATAGCGGGTTCTTCTTCTTCTTGTAGAATGGCATAGTTGACGGTTGGTGGTCAGTCCATACAGAAAATCATAGGATCCAGGGTAGTCACAATAATACAGCATGACAGTACAACTAGCAAACAGATTTTCCTAAACAATTCAGAAAAGAGAGTGGATAGTTCTTTAACACTACACAATATAGAATACATTATTGGGTGCCTATGGCTGGTGAAGTTCACTTTTCAATTTTCAGAAGTAATGCGAAAAGAAGATACAATTGTAACAATGGATGTATGAGTTCCCTATCAATCGCGGTTTGAAGACATTGGGACTTTCTTTCACATGTTTTATCTTGTGTGGCAGCATAGAATGGCATACATAGGTGGGTCCTCATATACCCATAACATCATTGTCTATCAATCACAAAAATGTGTGAAGTGTGACAAAAATTGTACACATGCAAAATCATACATAAATTTTTACAGATGCAGACATCGAACCATGTTTTCAAAGTGTTGGGTTCTGGGTATTTCAGGTATATTTGCCACCATTTTCAGATCAACATTCTGAGAGTGATGTGCATTAGATATAACATTGCATTTTGTTGGTGCGAGGTATTTTAATTGCAGAGTGGAGGTGTTGTGGTTTTTTTAGAGTATTTCAAAAAAGGAAGAAAATCATACCAGAACAGGTTACACCTTGTTCTGCTTACACTTCACTTCTCTCACTGCTCTCTCACTGTTCTCCCTGACTGAAGAACACAGTGAAAGGTAACTCACTGCCACTCGCTGTCAACGAGTGGCAGAAAGTTGGGGTGCATTTTCCCAGCAGCTGCACAGCTGGATATGGGTATTTTACAGCAAGGATATTGTACACAAATGTCAGGTCTTTAACATTCAAGGTACAAAAAAAAATTGTGTATTTAAATTTTACATACATAAATGATCAAAACAAATAATCTTCAATGTTGAAAGTACCTGCAAGTGCATGGTCCCGAGAATACAACCATTCCTCAATTTCACATTCAACATCCTTCCTGAAGGTGTTAAATGCAAATTTGCAGTTGTTATTCTCAATTTAGTCATTTGACATGATTTTTTGCTTGATCATTATGCATTTTATGTTTCCTCATTGCCTCAATTTTTACCAACCTTTGCATTATATTGCATGTGTTTTACCATACAATTTCATCACCACCTTGTGAAAAGTGTTTTGGGTCAAATGAAGGCTGGAAATGTGTATTATGGCAGCCAGGAGTTGTCAGCTACCACATGCACCAAGTAAATATGTCAGCGTGTTGTCAACAAGCTGCCTTTTGTTTGTCAGCGAGCTGGCCCTATTTTTAGGCTTTGGCAAGCGAGTTGTCACCTAGTTGTCAGAGAGAGAGCTACCTTTCACAGTGGACCTCAGCTAGGCTCTGGGCTGCTTACCAGGCAGAGTTGCATTTCCGGCCCATCCGCTTGTGGGCCCGAGCCAGCCTGTCGATGCATCGGTTGAAAAGGCACAGAGAAGCAAATGGGAATAAAAAAATGGAAGGGTTATCATGGCATGCATTGGATAATGGTTGGAAACTATTTTGTGGATTATTCGGAAAGAAAAGTTATAACATAAAAGGCTGCACTTTGAGAACATGGATGGAACATGACATGGCAATCCTGTCACCAAATAAATTCACTCAATTGATGCCGAGTTACCCTATTTGATCACTCATTATCCTCCATGGTCAGTCCTGGATTTGATTCCTGCAGCATGGCAAGTAGCGCTGGCATCTCTCCTTTTGGCACAGTCAAATTGTATTCACCATTGGTACCAGACTCTGAATCCTCTTCAATTTCAACATTATCCTGCTGGACATGCTGCACCTTGCGGATCACTCGTGGTTTGTAGCTGGGTGATGCCATAGCTGGTGGTTCCTGACGTTTGGAGGCACAGTCCTTGGTAGGTTTTTCTGCTGTCTCTTGTTCTGGATTCTGCTGTCGTTCCCTCAGTCTAAATCGGAAGTGCTCCTGGGTGTGCCTTTCACTGCGGCCATCACGGGTGCGGCTCAGCTGAATGTAGTTTGGCTGTCTTGTGGCATCAGCAGTGGCTGTTGCTGTACGTCCCAGGTAGTTGACTTGGCATATGTTACTCGTTGGAAGCCTCCATTGGTGTGCTGGTACTTCCTCTGTTTTGGCGGTCCCGGAAGCAGGAGCAGGCATCAGTGCGTTGATTCGGGTGCCATTACCTCCCCAACCCAGATTGGCATTTCTGATGCAGGTAGCGCTTTCCTGCAATTGTTCCAAAAGAACCATAAGTAGCTGGAAGTCATCAGGTGGCTGCAATGACTGTAGGCGCACAAGTGCTGTTAGCTCTGGGTTCATGGAGCAGAATACTTTTTCGCCGGTTCGTTGGGCGATTTGAGCAGGCGTGTCTGTTGGATTCAACGCGCGGACCAGGCGGTGCACATGTGCTGCATAACGGGTTATTGGTAGACTGCCTTGGCGTGCCGCATCGAGCTCACATCGCATGAGGCTACGTTTGGCTGGGGTGTCAAAACGTCGATCAAGGGCACAGCGAAGTTCTCTCCAATCCGTCCGCTGTACTTCAGATAGCTCCTCATAGCACTGCAGGGCCAAGCCAGACAGGAATGGTGGTAGAAGGTCGCATTGCTCCTTTTCGCTCAAGCCAAGTGATCTCATAGTTGTGACGTAGGATTCAATAAACAATGCCCATGATTGGCTTTCTTCTCCACTGAAAAGGTTCATGCGGCGCTGGAGGGCAGCCAGTCGCAGTTTCCAGCACATCCCGTTGAATGCCTGACTGCGGGGTTCTGCTCTATTGGAGCAGTTGTATCTGCCACGTGTCTGAGGGATTGCGTTTGTGCGCAGCGCATCAAGCCTCGGCCGTGGGTGGATTTCATTCACTAGTGCCGTGATGGTTTCGGGTACAGCCAGCCTTCTCTGACATGTGGATGTTGGTGCCAGCATGACACTGGTGCAATCCGTCGTAGGTTGGCACACATGCTCTCGCAGCAGGTCTTCTGCCATGCGGGTAGCGGCAGCCGATGCAACCTGTGCTTGTACTTCCATGATTTTGAGCAATGAGTCAACTTTCATCGCTGCCATTGCACCCTTGAGCTGCTGGCGGGACTCGTTGTCCATGACAATATTGCTGAGGAACTGCAGCATCGTGTTATAAGCAATCTGGAGTGGTCGTAAGTGCCGCGTTGGGTCGTGTTTTGCTTTCACCAGTAGGTCAATTGCTTCTGCCAGCTGGTTATTGTTTTGGATCGTGTCGGCCAGTTCCAGTGGTGAATGGGTTGCCAAAGTCAAATCGTTGTCTACATTTTGATGCATTGTTTAAAATTTAGAAACAAGGGAATTTGTTGAGTAATTGGTAAATTCTCCATGAAATGTATAATACTGGGATTGCAATTAACAGAATACACACAAAACAAGCAAAATCCCAACACAAGGCATACCATGCTAAGCACCTAGCTGACATACTTGTATCTCCAGTTGACATGGTTGCTTCTGTGCCAAAAAGTTCAGGTGCAGGGTAGAGATTTTAGGTGTTTTTGTGAATTTAGAAAATCAATTGACAGGTAGATAAATCTGGGGTCTATGAGGAAGGTTGGTGATTTTAGTTTGAGTATTTTCAGAAAAGTGAAAAGCAGCTTTGTCCTAATTGCAGGCAAAAATAAAAAATCCACTCAAAATCCACAGGGCCAGACATTTCAGCTCAAAGTTTTTTTTTAGGTGATTTCACAAATAGTACTTTGAAAGATCGATGTTTTTGCATGTAAATCAATAAATTTGATGTAAAAATGAATAAATTTAACAGCTGTATAGCTAGGGTTCAGACACTATAACTTTTCAATATCGGTATTTTTATTCAATATTTTTTTTAGACACTCAATATCCGATATTGATACTATATTTTCGATGTTTCGATATTTCGCTTTTGGTACAGCAAGGCACATTTCAAGTGGTTTATTGTATTTTCATGTGCATGTAAACATGGTCATCTCATTTATTGAAATGTAAATGGTGACTTGAACAGGGTTCACAACAGTCAAAATAAGAAAGTGGAAGAAAAACATGAAGAATCAAATTGTATCAGGAAAACAATGATTGGTAGACATCCCAGTTCATACTTATAACACAATTGCTTAATGGCATTTTGCAAAAAAAGCAGCATTTCACCATTTTCTGGTAGGTAGGAAACTGAACCAAATACAAGAAATGCTGAATAAGCATCTGAACAAAATTAAACTGTAAATACTTAACTTTTACTCCACAACAAAAATATTATAAGCACATCATACATACCTCAAAATGAAAATAATAGGATAATTTGGGGGCACGATACAGGTTTGATATATCAGAAAAATGGTCTATATTTGATTTTTTCTTGATATTTTTTCAAAATTTTCGAGATCATATTTGATATGAGAAGACAGTCAATATCCGATATTTGATACGATATATTGTCTGAACCCTATAGTCATATACTGTCCGTCCCTCATATACTGTCCGTCCCCTGAAGACAGTCAATATCCGATATTCGATACGATATATTGTCTGAACCCTATAGTCATATACTGTCCGTCCCTCATATACTGTCCGTCCCCTCCCCCCTAGCGTGAGAAAATCCTGGCCCCAGGATTCTGGAAGCATACAAAATAGTTGTCAAAAATCTATTTTCTGGGAAAATGCTCAGTTGTGCTTGTTCACTTATGAGGAAAAGAAAAGTTTAAAAGGGCTTATTCACGTTCGTGCGTTGCGAAATAGACTCTTTTTGGCACGTTGCCAATGCGTGCTTAAGGTGGCACGATGCCAACGCACTGTAACGTTGTATATTGAATGGTAAAAAGCTTAAAAGAATTCCACCGACTATTTCTACCGACTATTTTCTAGGAAAATTCACTATTTTGGGCTTAAGCTTAGGCTTAGGCTTAGGTAAAAAATTAGCCCAACTAACCATTTTAAGCTTAGGCCTACTAACCATTTTAAGCTTAGGCCTACTAACCATTTTAAGCTTAGGCCTACTAACCATTTTAAGCTTAGGCCTACTAACCATTTTAAGCTTAGCCCTACTAACCATTTTAAGCTTAGGCCTACTAACCATTTTAAGCTTAGGCCTACTAACCATTTTAAGCTTAGCCCTACTTCAAGTTTAGCCTATGAACCATTGTCCGGAAATGTATACAAGTGTAGTATCTGAAAAAGTGTAGTTTCTGAAAAAAAGAAAAAAGAGGAGCGCTCGAGCATGAAATAGCCGTTTAAAAGTTCAGTTTATGTTTTCTGCATTCTGGGGTGAGTAAAAGGTAATGCTTTATATATATATATATATATATATATATATATATATATATATATTTCAACTTAAAGCAGTGAGTTAATATGTACGTATTGTTTTATGAAGTCCAGTATTTTTAACAACTCTGATGTATGAAATGTATGATTATAAAAAAAGGAAGAATACCAAATCAAATCAATGTCACACAAAGGTAAATTTGGGCATAAGTGGGAGGGAATGGGTGAAGGTGCAGTTCAACTTATTATTAGTCTAACGTCTAAAAGGGAGATGGCTAAAAGGTAAAAAAAAGGAATTTCATGTATTGAATTCTGATATCCTGAAGTGTCAGGATAAGAGTGGTCACATTTTTGTGTTAGCCCTACCTAGCCTTCTAGTCCAGCTAGAATATTTTTGGGGTTGAATATCTACAAAAATAAATTCAAAAATAAAACAAAAATAAATTATGTAGGGGTATTAAGGGAAAAAACATTGAGTGAAGACAGAATTTTATTCTGGTTTTTGAAACATTTTAGCCGGTAATTCCATGTTTTATCATCCATCCCCTTGTTTCTTCCTGAGAAAGGTAGAGTTTGCAGATGCAGATAGTGGCAAAATTTATGTTACCATACTTATTATCCAATCGCTTTCCATAAAATCGAGGTAAATATTTCATTATTGACAGCAAATTGAAAAATATTTGTGGAAGAAATATCTATATGGAGTGTTTTAGTAAAAAAATCTAGAATGAAAAATTTGGAGTGATATCATTGATTTATTTAAAAATATTCAATTTGGCATTTGGCTCAAATGCTCCAGAAAATATTAAAACAACAATTTAGGAAGTAAAAGATGAAATAGCCCAGCTAAAGACATTTCTGATGACTAGAGGTTTACTGTACTATACCGATTACTGCTACCATGGACAGGGGTGATGAAAATGTCGGAATTAGAGTACTGAAATTTCATTTTCGGTACCCATTGTTTGGTTGTTGTTTTTTCACAGGTGCAAATTATCCTATTTTATGGTGGATAGTCTGAAAAAAAAGTTGTTGTTGTTTTTGTTGTTGTTTTTTTAGAAAATAATTAAAATTTGGAAAAAGTATGTCATAATAAGACCAATGTTTTTGTTTTGTTTGCCAAAATATTTTACAAATCAAGTCTCCCAGTTTTTCTTTGAACTCTATCAGTGAAAAGCAAAAGTACATAGTGTTTCAACAAAGAGTTTGCCCCTCCTACGCTGAAAACATCCTTGGGTGTTTTTTAGCTGTCACCAAATGGTAATATAAAAATGGTAAAATTGGAAAAGAAATATAAAGTCTAGTGGAAATACATGGTTGGTGAACAGGTGTGAGTGGAAATATTTTCACACCAGGTTACCTGTTCCTTGCATCGTTGGAACAGAGTTTTGCCTCGTACAGTTTTCTGTCTGTTTTGTCTGGTGAGGTGTTGTTCTGCATTAGGTTTTTGTCATGGACAGTTATTTTTTATGGACTGGTAGTTGTTTGAGAAAAAAGGGTCGAACCCAATCTGCCTAAGCAGAGTTGATTCTTGGTTGTAAGTACAAACTCTAGCACCAGGTGAAGCATTTATGACAAAAGCTTGGACAGATTGTTTTCAAGAGAAAAGAGTTGAGCCCAGTCTGCAAGCAGAGTTGACTCGGGGTTGTTAATAAAAATGCAAGTTATGTAGCACAATTAGCACACCTCCAATGAAGCAATAAAGCAGAAATGAGAAAATCATATAAAAAATGAAGTATTGGTTAAATCAATAATGGGAAAAAATAGGTTGTTTTTGTTTTGTGGGTTCCAATTGCTATCCCAGTTGCAATTGGGGGTGAGAAGTAGCAAACAGTAAGCAGGGAACTGGCTGCAGGTTCCGGCCCTTCGTCGATCACTGTCGGGATAGACGGCACTTTTTCAGCGGGGCAGAAGCCCACATATTGACACAGCGGTTGGCTCAGCAGGGGGCTAGTTTTTGGCGAGCGCGCACGCCCACTGCTTTGCTCTAGCCAAAAAGCCTCTTCTCCCAGCAGCTGGGGAGGGGGGTGAAGCAAGGTCGACCTGAATTTGGGGCGTGCCCACCAAGCAGTTATGGCAATATGTGAGGGCAGAATTCGACGCTCGTGGGATGCGAGTAAGTCGGCGCTTCGGCTCGGTCGGCTGCAACGTGAGCGCCCCCTCTGCCAGGGCGTGCAGCCATGTTGGTCCACCAGTGGCTGACCGAAAAGCTGAACTGGTAAGTGCATGCTTCACATGCAGAGCGACAAGCCACTTTTGCATAAGCGCTAGCCCTGGAACCCCCAGTGGCTAGCTTAAGCACAAAGGGGTGCTCAAGCTTTTGACCTCAAGGGGTGCTAATTCCAGGCCTATGACAAACATCTGGGGGACATCATACACTTTAGAGCACTTTCAAGACCCAAGGTCAGGTAAAAGGTGTCATTAGGAATGTAGCCACCCAGGAGGCTTGCCAACATGCGAAGGTCAAGCACAGTATTACAGTGGGGTGCCATGCTAATGTGAGTAGCATCCGTGGGACCCCATGAAACACTGAGCTGAGGCTTCACCTGCAGCAAACAATGTAAAGAGAAAGTTTGAGAAAGTTTTCGAAGTCCAAACTATGAAATAACTCTGCAAATTCAATACCAGGGTACATTCTTCTGAGCAATACAGGGCAGAAAATGAAGGCCATGGAATGAGATGCAGCAGAAATAAACATAGTGGCTGTGAAGATTGCATACAACAATAGTTTACGGCTTACTAACGGCTTACCACTGAAGCACAATGAAAATGAACAAGTGAGTGTGAAGCAACGTCAGAGGTGGAATTCAGACAAGTGTAATTGTGGAAATAAAGCAAGGCACTCAAAGTAGAAAAATCAAACAAAGTCCCAAAGAATTGAAAGCAGCACAAGTTCAAAGAAGGACATAAACAAAACTGGCCCCGCCCACTTGATGCTGGAACACAGGGATGTCACGAGTTGATCAGAAACGTAAAGCCTCACTGGTCTGCAGCTTCTGAGGGGTCGATTCTGTGCGCTTCAAAGATTTTGTGCCATGGTGAAATTACGATTGTGATTATATTGTGTTTCAGGGGTGTCCCACCACTTCTGGAACATACCCTGTTCCTAATACAGGTTTATGTTTTCAGTTGTTATTGCCAAAGGTATTTGCATACACAAAAAGTGTTCATTTCACAATTTCATCGGGCGTCTCAGGACATCTGGGACACACTTTATACATGAAAGTAAGTCTGATTGTTTTTTTTGTTGTTATCATTTGCTTAGATCTCGGACCACGAGAAGGTATCCTGTTTACAACTAGTCACTTCTGTTTATAACAAGTGTCACACTTATACACATCTTTGTACTTGCAATCAAATCAGCACTTCAAAAATAAGAAAAACAAAAATGCGCCCTGTGATGAAATTCATTCCCACCTGTTACCGGCAGGAGTCCTGTCCAATGGTTTTGATAAATCCCCAAGGAGCGAGTGCAGCTACTTTCTGCACCGCGACCACAGTAGTGGATGGTGGACAGCAGTCAGCCTGTGGACTAGGTGAGAGGTTGGTTGCAGTTGTATTGGTAGCGTGCCACCTTCTGTCAATGGGATGCTAGCACACAGTGACATTTTGCTTGGCAAGACTTTGCACTGAAATCTACCATATCCCAATCGAATAAAGAAGACTTTTTGAATTTGAAAAAGTTCAAATCCTGAATTAGTGGGTACTCCAGACGTGCAGAAGCAAAATTCATTCATGTATTTTTGTAAAATGGTAACATTCTGTGCAAAACATGCAGGTCATTTTTATGGACTTAGTTGATGTCATGCAAAGTGTCAAAAGTTATGTAAAATGTCCTGTAGGGTAAATGCTTGAGCTGGGAAGCCAAGCCGTACTGGGCTTTTCAAAAGTACACGTTACATGTAAAGACCGCAGGAAATAATTCCTGACCGAAAATTTCAAATTCAAACAGTTTTTAATTTTTAGAAAAACTTTTGAGGTCCGATGACGTTATTGCTTTTCAAAAAATAAAAAGTGGATCAGAAAATTTATAACATGGTAAACATTTGAATTCTTTATTTCATTCCTGATGTGCAGGAGTGTCATTTATTTTATTTAGGTAATTTTGGTTTTGACCAAAAAACTGAAACAGTCATATTTTCAGTATTTCAAGTGTAAGGGAACGCGCTACATCAAATGTTGACAATTGAAAAACGCGTGACCTTTTGTGAAATGCACTACCCAAAAAGGTAGTGGATCACCATCAAATATTTTTAGGAGTCAAATTGAAAAAGTATTTGGTTTTTATTAGTACTTAAATATATGTATTTTTTGAGTAGAAGTAAATACATTGGCACATTTCTGACCAGCCATTTAACCAGTCGAATCGAGAAAAAAAACAAATGAATAAAAACAGTGTCCCTGTCGCAGGCAGATCCTTGGCAGCAGAATCAGCGGTTGCTGGAGCGGCACGGCCGGGCTGTAGCACCTTGACGCAGCTATCACGGCATGACGCCGAGCCGTTCCTATCCAACGGCAGCTATTTTGCCACCCCAGGAGTGTGGGGGATCGTTATTTTTGGGCCATTCTCTGTGTGCTGAAGGGGCGCGGTTTAATTTATGTGTTTTATAAATGTCTTTCGATAGCGGGTGCTGCGCATTAGAAGCACCACATAATTTGCATGATCCAACGACCGCGCAGTTCATGTTGAACCTGCTTTATCAAGTCACCGAAATTTCAATAACTTTTCCTACAGCCCTACTGACTTTACACCTTGCACGTGTGGTTCACGCTAGAAAATGATGCCAACCAAGGTATACTCCAGTGACTTTACACCCTGCAGGCACGGTTCCCGCTGGAAGCCTGCCAACAATTTTTTTATGCATCTGATTTTTATAAAAAGATTCAAAAAAGGTAATTGTTGTCATAAATGCTCAACGTTAACTTATTCACAACAATTATTTCTTTCACCTTCCATACAAAAATCGCATGCTTTACTGTCATTGGCACACTTCCAACGTGAGACATAAATGAGTGTGAGGGCAGAGTATCATGTCCGCTGAGTATACATTAGATTTTTATAAAGTTGTTTTTTTTAGACTTTAAGGGGAAAGAAGTAGTTTCCTATTGTATTACCAGGAACCGTAAGTGGGTTTTCCAGTGGCATATTTTTTTTAGCTAGAACCAGAGTTGTTAAAAAGTACTGAACTTTTCAAAAGTAAATGTAAACACGAAATATTCGATTTTTGTGCAACATGAGTAAACTTAACAGTGTATTTCGATTTTTTACTCCTGAATGCATAAGCATATTTTGTTTTTACCTTAAATGAGTATACGTAAATACGTTTTAACAACTATGGCTGTGTGCAGGGCATAAGGTTACTTTTTCTTAGCGGGCGCTGCCCGTGAAGCGCCGCTCATTTCTATAGCTAACTGGCTGCACATTTTGTAGTGAAATGTACCATATCCCACCTGAACATAGCGCCCATTTATTTAGGCCCCTGTTCACTGACATATAGTATTTATTTCTGATACAAAGTATGCAACCCAATCAGTTTATGATAGGCGCTGGACGTCACATGTTCAGGATGAAATCTATCATGCGCTGGCAAATAGGGCCCTGCTTTTGGCCTGACCGTATTTGTCGGCGCCTGGTGTATTCCAAAAAAAACATGTGGAAAGTCAGTGTTCAATTGCATACCATGTTTCTTCTAATGGAAAAACGCCATTGTACTTCTTCATCAACTTTCTGTTGTTCTATTAGAAGTAACACGGTGATTTATTTGATACATACTTTGCAATGAAATCTACCGTATCACATCTGAATGAATTGTCATCCAATCATTGATACAAAGCAGCTTCTGATGCAAAGTATGTGGTCAAATATTTACGCGGCAGTGGTTTCAGTAGGCACTTTACCTTGGTACCTCCAACTTTACTCTGTGATGGTGTTTGTCAGCGGGAAGGTTTCCAGTGCTATTGCCGCTCGTCGCGTTAGGCTGGCCGCGCGGCGTCGTCAATTGTTCGATCGCACAGGTAATTATCAGTTGTTTTCGGTGGCGTTGTCGCTCACCGCGTTGGTGTTGTTGTCGAACCTGTCACCGATGCCCACGCGGTCATGTTCTCGGTAGCTGCATTCGGGGGGATCTATATTTTTTAATTTGGACTCTTAATCCAACCGGTCGTGGGAGCCTAGCCCCAATCAGGGGGCCATTATTTAGGGGTAGGGCTTGGGTGAGTATGCCAAATGGTGTCACCCAAGAATCGTTTTTCTCATGAAGTGAAGATTGTTTATATGACAAATGGATTAGTGTGCTGTTGTTTTTTGGGGGGTTAATTAGGCAATTAAATTCAAGTGTCAAGTAGTTTCATGTTGGCATCTTTTATTTGAAAGAACAGGCATGTGCCACAATATTTTGTATTGTCCAACATGCTTATATACAAATATTACAGGGGTTTCACAAACAGCGAAAAGTGTCCGAAAATACAGTAGAAAAATAGAAAAGCGAGTAGGTATTTCTGAGGCGTTTTTAAGTAGGACAGAGAATTGAAAATACAAAATAAATATTACCATAGTTACCAAACGTTACCAGTGCCATAACTCCAAACCAACAATCAGCATGTAAAAAGGGGTTTTCTTGAGAAATAGAGTTTGGGCCAGTGGACATGCAAGCATGTCCAGTTGCCCAGTTGAACCAGTGCCTTGGGCTGCAGCGTCTCCTGTAGATCTTCCATTGTGTGCGCACAGGGCTTTTTGAATGATGAAATTCCGTTTCCAAATAGCAACTGATTGTTGGTTTGGGGCAAAGGCACTGTATTTATACTGCCACATACAGGGTGTAAAATTGTAAATGAATGAAATTCAGATAGGGAAAATAGGTCACAAAAATGGCAATGCGATTAAATATTTAAGTGCACTATGAAGATGCATTGCATCCATTGTTTGGAACTTGATTTGAAGATGTGGCTACTGCACATCTTCATAGTGCACACAGCTGGCCCCTACAGACTCCGCTCTGTATCACAGCACATTTATGTGGTGATACAGCGCCTTTTTGAGCGGCAAATGCGTATCGCCATTGAGTATTTACTGCGCCGTTTTCTGGCGCAGAGGCGAGTGCATTTGCCTGCCGCGACAGTCATCATTGGGTCGCGTCGAAGGCGACCACTTGGCTATACTCAGCAGACATCACACTTAGTATGGAAACCTACCATAACCCATCTGAATAAAGGACTGAGAATCGTGCAGACTTCTCAACATAACTATTTCGTTTTTTTACTATAAAATATCAAGTAAGAGACATTACTATAAGATTTTATTCAATAAATTATGGTAGGATTCTGCACATACTTTGCGGTCTGCAGAGTATATCTTCCGAGCGGTGCTGCTTTCTTGCGCACCGCTAGCACTGCCACTTTACAGTGCAGTCGAGTTTTTGGCCATGTCGCGCATGCATAGTTCTGCGCGTCAGCCATTCTGTTGCGTGGCGACCCATTTTCTCGCGCTCGGATGAGCGCAACCGCCCTCACCGATTGCCAGTGTGTTGATTAATGATGTCGCCATTACTTTTACGGCGACATTGTTAATCAGAGCCAACACTAGTTTGCTAGTGTTGGCTCCGCCATTAGAAAAATGGTGTGGCGCCAGCGCGCCATGGCGCGTGACCTTACACCCATCGACATACTTTGGCTTACCGATCGAGAGCTTACCAATCGGGAAGGTTAACAATCGCTATACTCTCTAGTCTGCCCTCATATGTTGTTGGGCAATTCATCGGCAGCGGCACTAAAGGCATCTTCTAACTTGGGTATTAGTACTGTCGACAGCGATAAAATTGTTGTCGGAATCAATTTTCAGCCCCAAAATTTCTAATCTGAAGCCACGATTTTGCTCTACGACACAGTATCTACAAGACATTCATATTGGCCCCACACACGCTAGTTGACGCCAAAATTAGCGTCAACTCAGAGTCAACTGGTCAAAAATTCAATTGACTCTGAGCCATTTACAATATGTATCCAAAAAATCTCCTTCTTTCATTCTACATCAATCGACTTCTCAATATTTCTTAATCAACACAGGTAAAAAATTAAAAATAGTTATACTTAAAACAGTTGACTCTGAGTTGACTCAATCGACTTCTAAAAAGTAGCGTCAACCACCGTGTGGAGCGCCATTGCGACACAATTTGTAGATGTGCCACTATTTCCAATGCATTACTGCACACACACAGTCATTTTTTTCTGGTACACGGTTTTGTTCACACCCTTTTTTGTGGTTTTACACTTTTTCAAAAGTGTAAAACTGAACCATGTGAATAGCTTTTTTACGCTTTTAGTACCCGGGTATTTTAGCCGGGAAAGCGTAAAAAAGCGTACGGGTATTTTATGAAAGCGTAAGCGTAAGTATAAATACCCATTTACCCGGGTATTTTGGGTAAGCGTAAATACGCTTTCGCAACTCTGCTCTGCGGTCCGCCGAGTATAATTAATTATTCCATAGCAAAAACGAAATATTATGATGAAAAACTGTATAATTTTTGGTTAATTATTTGGATGGGTTATGGTCATACTAAGTGTGATGTCCACCGTGTATACATGTTTTTGTATCAGTTGCTCCCATGTCAAATAGGACGTAATATCAAAGCACTGCACCTCATATCAAATGCAGGATAATCCCTTTGGGATTAAGTGGAAAACACGACCCGCAAACTAATACTTAAAGTCTGCGCTAGACTGCTCTGATATCTTATTTTGTTTGCAACGATTGGCCGCTTTACTATGGATCAAGTTCGGAGATCCAGATCTCGCTCAAGTTCGCAGACGTCTGGGTCTACACGTTCTTCGCGTGACGGCAGGGGCAGACCGAGGCGCAAGTATAGACAGAGACGAACGTCAACCTCGCGTTCGCCGTCCTCTTCAAGCTCGGCATCGAGGCATCGCTCCCGTTCGAAGAACAACCAAGCTGCCCATTTGGATGGTTGCCCAGTGCAGTCGCAAACCACCAAATCGCCTGTTGACATGCCTCCCGAGGAGGTCAACACGGTAGGTGACAACTTGCCCGACAATGTGATTTCTGATGACGATTTGTTGTCGGCTGTTGTGTTGCAACATAGCGTTGTCGGCTCTGCTGTTCCTGGTGATAAATCGGAACGCCAGTTGGAGTTTGACAAGGCTGTCGATTTACTCGACGAATCCTCTACACAGCGCCTGCCGCCGGCAACGCCGGACGAAGCCTTGGAGCGCGCCAAGTTGGACAGAGGTTCACTTTTGGCTCTGCAAACCTTGGCCTGGGCAGATAAATACAAAGGTGGCATGCGGATGGCTGGCGTGCAAAAAGCTGCTTTTAGAGCGCGCTACAAGCCCTCGGGCTTAGCCTTGCTCAAGTCAGTTTTTGCTTTCATTTACTTTCCTTTTTTGAAGTTTTTTGCAAACTTTGTGAAAGGTTTTTTGAAGTGTTGGAGAAGTGTTCTTATTTAAGTCACTTTTTCACTTTAATTATTTTTCATTTGTCCTTGCAGCAAAGCGCCTGTCAAGGACGACATTTTCGAATGTGGCGTTTGGGCGATTTCCAAGGCCAAGAATCGCAGCAACGCTGCAGCCAAGTCCACCAGCGTTTCGGTGGACACCACGGCCATGAAGGTGCTAAACGACGAGGTCGCCTGTCTCTCGCTGAGTCGTCGAGGCTGCCGTATCAGATGGGAGATGTTCTCCATCTGCAGCTACAGCAAGGCGAGTTCATTTGAGTTTGGAAATTTTTTATTTTTCAAACAAGTGTGAGCGCTTGTCCGTTGATTCTCGTTTTTGGCTTTCTTTGTCGGTTTCCATGAAGAAAGTCTTTTGGGTTTTTCAATGTTCTCAACATTGTTGATTTTCAGGCATCGACAAGTTGACACCCGACGAGCTCAAGGCGATGCATGCGGACTGTCTCAATACCTTCGCGTGGTCGGCCTGCATTCAATCGGATCTCAATGTGGGTTTCAGTTTTTGAAATTTTGCCCCATTTTGGTTTTTCTTTTGAGATTTTGCGGAAAATTTGCCACCTTTTTTGAAGTTGCTGCAAATTTTTCTTGCATTTTTTTCAGTGCCAGATGACGGCTATTCGGCGGTTTGTTGCCCTCATGCCGCATCTCGATTCGGATGGCGCCTCTGACATTAGGGCCATTTACGAAGAACTAAGGTCAGAGGGCATTGCGCCAAGGGCCAAGCGCGAGTTGGGCACCTTTGACAATGTTGAGTCAGCTTTGCCGCTACTTTTTGGACGTGCCCTTACCAAAAAACTCAAGAAACGTTTTAGAGAGCGCGACCATGTGGCTCAGGTGAAAATTTGGGTGGAAATTTTTTACAATTTGTTGAAATTTTCATAAATCCTGAATTTGTTCAAAACTTAATATTGATGAAATATCGATATTGTTCAAAAGATCAATATTGAATTTGATTGTTTATTTGAATTTTTTTGAAAATTTTCAAATTTTCGATATAGTTACTTATTCTGCCAAAATTTCAGGATTTGGGCGCTGTCGTGAGCAAGAGGCAGCGACAGCGGCAGCAGCAACAGCATCGCGTCGCTCTCTCGGTGCAGTCGGCGCCTGGCAATTTTCTGCGCCAGGCTTTTTCGTTGGATGGCAGGAGGAACTACAGGAGCTGGAAACCAAAGTCAGTTGGTGCTTTTAGGTTTCACAGTTTGGAGGTAGTTAAGAGATGTGCTGAGAGAGTTGAGAGTTTTAGAGGTAGGCCTAGGAACTGCCTTTCGATTATCAAATCTCGATTTTTCATTGTGGATTCCTTGAAACCCCAGGAATTTGCATGCCAAGGTTTTTGTGATTTTGTTGCATCTGATGCGCCTCTGGTTGCAGGGCGCATCAGTTATGCCATTCAAAATTGGAGGTTGGTTACCCATGACCCTTGGGTTTTACAAGCGGTTGTGGGTGTGCCTTTGGGTTTGCATTCAAAACCAGTGCAAGCCTAGCATTTGTTGCCTCTTCATTTCCAGGAACATATTGCTTCTGTTATTGACGAGAAAGTCGACGAAATGGCTTCCAAAGGAGCCATTGTCAAAGTCAGTCACGACAAAGCGTGTTTTGTTTGCAAATTTTTTGCAATCACGCAAAAATCTGGCAAGATTAGGCCAATTTTGGATCTAAGCCCCCCTTTTGTCAATGCGCCTAGATTTAAAATGGAGACTTTGAAGCAGTTCCGATTAGGGTGTCAAATTTCCGTTTTCCGTTTCCGTTACCGCAGGCAAATTTTTTCCGTTTTCCGTTCCGTTTTCCGGCTGCTGAAATTTTTTTTCCGTTTTCCGTTCCGTTTTCCGGCTACTAAATTTTCCGTTTCCGTTTTTCCGGCTCATTTTCCGTTTTCCGGCCAAATTTTTAGTTTTTCCGCCTTTTTTCCGTTTTCCGGCTCAATTTCCAATTTTTCTGCCTTTTTTTCATTTTCTGCCTCAATTTTCTGTTTTTCCGCCTCATTTTACCATTTTCTGGCTCAACTTTCTGTTTTCTGTTACAGCCAAACTGGTAAACATTCATGCAGATTGTCAATTATGTGATTTTTTTCTGTTTCCAGCAAAATTTACGCAAATTTCTCCCACTTGCAGCAAAATTTCAGCAAATTTTTGTCATTTCCGCGCAAATTTCATTTTTCCGTTTCCGTTTTTCCGTCTCCTATTTCCGTTTTCCGGCCGCTGAAATTTTTTTTCCGTTTCCGTTTCCGTTTTCCGCCTAGTGCAAATTTTTTTCCGTTTTCCGTTCCGTTTTCCGGCCGCTGAAATTATTTTTCCGTTTCCGTTTCCGTTTTCAGTAAAAAAAATTTTTTGACACCCTAGTTCCGATCATTAGTGCGGCCTGCTGATTTTATGGGTAAAATTGACCTGTCAGATGCATACTTTACCATTCCTATTTTTTCAGAGGAATGTAAGTATTTGCAATTTTACTGGAATGCTAGATTGTGGCAGTTCAATTGTATGCCATTTGGTTTGCCCAGTGCACCCTATTTTTTACTAGGGTTATGGCACCTGTGGTAGCTTTTTGGCGTGCCAAGAGTATCAGATGTATGATTTATTTGGACGATATCATTCTCTTGTCGTCAGATATTTTCATATTTTAGACGATCAATTGAACTACTGTATTTATACGGTCCGTATGTTGGGGTTTTTTGTCAATGAGAAAAAGTGTCATTTGCAACCTACCCAAGACATTGAATTCTTGGGTTTCGTATAAATACTGTGGACATGAAATTCAGAGTTCTGTCAGAAAAGTATGACAAAATTATCAATTGTGCCGGCAAATTATTGGCATGTGATCGAGTTAGCCTAAAAGCTTTGGCTTCCTTTTTAGGCTACGTGAATTTTGTTTCGCTAGCTTTACAACCAGGTTCCGCTTTTTGTAGGGAACTGCAATTTGCACTTATTGATGGTTTACAAGTGTCAAATTCTTATCAACAGATTGATTTGCCTGTACAGGCTAGGCAGGAACTGAGATTTTGGATTAAGAATCTTAAAAGTTGGGACGACAGGGATATTGCTGAAATGCCCCCTGCTGCTATTTTGTCCACTGACACCAGCAATTCTGGCTGGGGTGCAGTTTTGAAAGGTGTTTCAATTAATGGAAAATGGTCGCTGGAGCAGCGCAACTTACATATTAATGTTAAAGAATTGTTTTGTGTTGATTTGTCAATTGAAAAATTTGTCGATTTTTTGTTTTTTGTACTTTGGCTAATTTATTTGGCCATTGTTGATGGAAATTTGCCAACGTTCAGTTCGGATTGTTGATCTGAATAAAAATTTGTGTGGATGAATTTTTGAAGTTAAATTGAAGCATAATTTCGCTTAGCAATCGTGCAAACAAAAGATATCAGAGCAGTCTAGCGCAGACCTTAAGTATTAGTTTGTGGGTCGTGTTTTCCAATTAATCCCAAAGGGATTATCCCGCATTTAATATGAGGTGCAGTGCTTTGATATTACTTCCTATTTGACATGTGAGCAACTGCTCAGAAAATTAAATTATTCTTCATATAATTCGAATAATTATCATTTATAAACTATAAATTTTGTCACCCTTTCAATGATGCCCATGCAAATATACATCTTTAAATACATCATGTAGCTTGCATGCATGATGTACCTTATTCCAGACGGGGGTATTTCGAGGGGGGGTATAATTTTTCCTCAGCTCGAAAACACCTGGGGGTATTTCGAGGGGGGGGGGGGGGTAGTTCGAGGAAATACGGTATATAGCAAAAATACTTCCCAATACTGCCTCTATTTTTCGCATGTATGACTTTTTTTGATGCATGTAGTCTTCTTGGGGGGTTTATGTCCAGAATTTCCACATGAGACTGCAAAATTTCGACTGAAAATGCACTTTCGATATGAAATTTCAATTGAATGTATTGAATAGATCGATCACAAAGGTCTGACCATCCAAAGTGGACCACCCCTCAAACGCCATCAAAATGACCATGCTTCACGAAAAAAACTGGCAATAATTAATCTGATCCAGTTCACAACAACCTCGTGTTTATTGGACTTCTGTAATGAACCATGCAGCGAAAATGGAAAATCTTTAGAAGTACCATCTATAGGGTTGGCAAGCGATTTTTTAAACCGAATTTTTAATTTTAAAAAAATCCGATTTTCACGCACGTGACAAGAATGCGTTGATTCTGGCTTAATTTAGGTAGACCTACCAACAAAACCACATTTGCATGATCAGCTGATAATTTGATAAAGTACTTCTGATAATTTTCGACTCTCCAATGCATGCGTATGCGGAATTAGTAGAAAAATACAAATCTAAAATAACATTTTCCCGGAAAAAAATCACTCAACCACTAAGATCTTCATGCTCAAACAAGTTCTGATCGTAAATATCACAAGCAATTTGTCTACCACCGAACCAGCGACCGTTGAATGCTTTTTGCGCATTTGACGCCTCTGTAAATTGAAAAAATGGTGAAAAATCAATTATTCGAGGATGAAAAGTGGATGAAAAAACCAACCAGAAGGCAATGCAAACTTCACGAATATTTTGACTAAATCAGGTAAATCACTGCCGCGCTCCTCTTGGCAAATCGTAATCTGAAATCCGTTTTTTTTCTTCAAAATGATCACACAAACCCAATTTTAATGGGATAAAGGCCCACACACACTAGTTGACATCCCAGATTCGTGTCAACTGAATGTCAACTCAATAACACCCAAAAAGCCAATTTGAAAGCTTACACTTAACAGAAAGAATCATAATTAGGTAAGTGTCACGATTAGGGTGTCAAAAAAAATTTTTTACGGAAAACGGAAACGGAAACGGAAAAATAATTTCAGCGGCCGGAAAACGGAACGGAAAACGGAAAAAAATTTGCACTAGGCGGAAAACGGAAACGGAAACGGAAAAAAAATTTCAGCGGCCGGAAAACGGGAATAGGAGACGGAAAAACGGAAACGGAAAAATGAAATTTGCGCGGAAATGACAAAAATTTGCTGAAATTTTGCTGCAAGTGGGAGAAATTTGCATAAATTTTGCTGGAAACAGAAAAAAAATCACATAATTGACAATCTGCATGAATGTTTACCAGTTTGGCTGTAACAGGAAACAGAAAGTTGAGCCAGAAAATGGTAAAATGAGGCGGAAAAACAGAAAATTGAGGCAGAAAATGAAAAAAAGGCAGAAAAATTGGAAATTGAGCCGGAAAACGGAAAAAAGGCGGAAAAACTAAAAATTTGGCCGGAAAACGGAAAATGAGCCGGAAAAACGGAAACGGAAAATTTAGTAGCCGGAAAACGGAACGGAAAACGGAAAAAAAATTTCAGCAGCCGGAAAACGGAACGGAAAACGGAAAAAATTTGCCTGCGGAAAACGGAAACGGAAAACGGAAAACGGAAATTTGACACCCTAGTCACGATATAAAGTCAACTATGCTCTAACACAAAGTAAAGTTTAAATCACATAATTAAACACAACTTAGTTACATTTAGTTGACACGAATTTCGATGTCAGTGTGTATGGGCTCAAACGCACATGAATAGGGCGTCCAAATTTCGCGCACTCCTCCTGGACCTCCTCGTGCAGCTGGTCGTCCACCTCGGAGGGCACGACCATGTTGCGCAGCACGATCACGTTCGACTGGGGGGTCATGGAAATTTCATTTGTGTTATTTTGTGGAAAAAATGTGAAGCGTTCCAAAAATGGGTGTTTAAATAGTAAAATATGATGAAATCTCAGAAAAATCTATCAAAAAATGAGATAAAATCTTTCTGAAAATAATATTTTTTCACATTTTCTGAGATTTTTAAAATAAATATAAATCTTTCAGGTCTTGTGACTTTCAAATTCCTTTCACACAAGTTACTTATCACCACAGGCGTATCAATCGCCAAGATAGAACCTGAATTGTCTAATCATGATAACGAAACTCGGAACTTTCAGAACTTGATACCAACTCAAAAGCCCCAATAACAATCACCTGTTTGTTTCTCATCAACTTATGCATTAGCATGTTGCGCTGGTCATTCCCCTTTATTGTCAACTGCTCAATTGATGCCAATGTTCCCTGTTTGTCGCTGTCCTCGAGAAGATCTTTCCTTTTCGCAGCCAAGTTGACAGATTGAAGAACTTTCGTTGCTGATAGATGGTCATTCGATCGATTGATTTTGGGATGATAAAAATGAAGCATAATAAAAAAATAGAATGAGATAACAAACCGGCAGCTTTCGCGCTTTTATCTTTGTCTTTCTGCGATTTGGCTTCAGTCTTTTCCACGGCGGGCTTTTCCTGCAATATTGATATTTTTCGGCCCTGAAACCAACGAATACAAAAACAATAAAAAAATAAGCAAACTTTGGGGTGTCTCTGCGCTCCTTTGGCTTGGTCGTTGGCATCTGAAATGTTGGGAGTAAAAATCAGTCTGAAAATCAACAAAATTTTATTACGCCAGACCAAGGACGTAGCCAGGGGGGGCGGGGGGGGCGGCCGTTACCCCCTTCCCGGGCCGGAACAAAAAAGGAGCCAGAAATGGCACTTTCAGAAGACGATTTTGTCGACCGTATGAAAAAAATTTTGCGCGCATTTTCCCTTCACAACATATATTTATTTTTGGCTGACCGGTCTCCACGGCTTCAAAGCCAGTGAAAATGGAGTCAATTCCCGCCCATGTCGCTGTATATGCCTGTAAAATACAGACGTATACTGCTGTTTTGGCGCCAATGCCAACGCCAGTGGCCCCATGGCGTGGCGCCTACGAATGGCGCCAGCGCTATGGCGCCATTTCCCTACTGCAGGGGTTAAACTTTAGGGGCAAAATACCCCCAACCCCTCACAACTTGACACCCCATTAAAATACCCAAAAGGGTACCCCCCAACCCACCGGGGGCTACCACATTGACGCCCATCTGAATCATGGCAACCCCATTGACAATGGCGCTGGGGTCCATTTGATCGACCACCGGAACCGCGTGCAGTCGATACTCGGGCATTTGACCGTCGAAAAGTTGACACTCCTCGCGCGGCGGCAAACCGAAACCGGCCGGCTTCTGCGATTTGTTTCGGCGTAATTGAGTGGCGTTTTTGAGTTGACCCACGAGTACGTGTGCCGGTTAGTTAATGCCCAAATTATGCCAATACGCACAAAAGAAAAATATGATTTGTGCACATTAGAATTCAACTGAATCAGGTCAGACTGTTTGTCGCACGCAGACACTTGTAATCAAATTACGATGACAACTCGGCACGAAGAAAAAATAGAACGCGCTCAAATCTAACATATTTACGAAAAATTCCAAACATACGGCGGCCATGCCGGACACCCCATCGGCGGGATCGATTTTGGGCTTCGCGTGAGGTATCGCCACGCCGCCCAGTGCCTTTTTGCGCTTTCTAGCCTGCGCTTTCGCCGCACTTTTCGACATTTTCGGCTTGTCTTCCTTCGGTTTGACCTCTTTTTGTTTGTCTTCATTCTTGTCATCAGCACCCGCTGCCGGTGCGTTGTCATTGTCTTTCACGTCGGGAGTGGCCTCTAAGTCGACTGGCGCTTCTGAAATGCAATGGGTTGAGAATTCGGGCGATTGCACGTGATTTAACACGGGGTTTAGGATTTTCATAGTTAATCCTCCCCGCCTGAGAAAAAAACACGATATTTTTATTTACCTATTAAATAGGCGTCAATCGACACATGGGGACTTTCATTCTAAAAGTTCACATATCCAGATTTTTCGATTTTTCAAAATCGCATTTTAAAGTTTGGCGCCGGCCCGGCAGCGCCATGTTTGGGTGACAAAGCTTGCCCTGCACTTTTCAGATATCTCGGACATTTGTCTACAATTTGCCGCCTGGCAAATATTTTGGGAGTTATGTCATATTTTGTAAACCACCCAAAATAAGGTCTAAATTTGAAAATTTGAACTTGAAATGTAAATAACTTCCTAACGGTGGATCGCAGGGCAAAACCAATTACACCACTGAAAAGCCCTTTTCGGAAAGTACCCAAACCTAAATTTTCAGATCTAAATTTATACCCGTACTCGATTTATAGAGCAAAATATTTTTGGAAATGAAACTATTTTTTGGACATGTGAACTTAAGAAATGAAACTCCTGTGGTCTGGGATGGATATGTGAACTTTCGACGTGAAACTTCTGTTTTTCATAGGGGATTTGAGATGGATATGTGAACTTTCGATATGAAAATTGTGGTTTTTCTGAAAATCGGTACCACTGTATCTCAGGGACGAAATGGACTATAATGCTGATTTTTTTTCTAAAATGTGAAAAACTATACGTGGAGGTCAAATCCACGCTTAACTCGATTTTTTTGGATTTGGCGCTTGTGAACTTTTGAAACGGAAGTCCCCACATAGGGATCCCGATCCCAAATTCAAACGGGATCCCGATCCCGAATCTCGAAAAGATCCAAATTTCTAGCCCGATCCTGCTAAAATTTCCTTATCGCGACCCCAATCCCGGAATAATTTGCCAAGTTTGTCCAATGAATTTTGCACTACATTGCGAACGGAAACCATCAGCTGAAATTTAGCTGGAAAAACATTATACCGTAAACGTATAGTCCACATAACTGCTAGCAATTTCGAGACAATTCTTTGATAACGCATACAACTCACGAACACAAACTCTCAGATGATTATAGTGCCTAAAACAACCCACATTTTCCTATAATTTTCGTGCCTAAACACCGAAAGTTTTCCAGTGAAACCCCAATAAAAATACGCACCATTTTGTCCATCCTTCTCACCAGACACAGCCTGACCAGCCTTCTCAGCATCCTTCACATCGTGCGGGCCGCCATTCTCATCACCGCCATCAACATCTTCATAACCATCGTCCACCGGACGAACGGACGCACCCAAAGCCGACGGCACAGCCAGACCTGGGAGGTAATGGATGGAAGGAAGGTTTTTTCCTAGATGGAAGAAATGTAGGGTGGTAGGGCAGATGTAGGTTGAGCAAAGTGTCACGCTGAACTGAATTTTTGGGCGGCTTGGTGGCACCACATAAACCGAGCCAACATTTTACGTCCTTGTGTCCTTACCCCCACCCCAAAGTTCCCCGATCAGATCGAACCCACCCTTTAATATTCACATTGTACCAACTTTTGAAATTATTTCGAGTGGAAGATTGACGAAAATTTACGCCACATTGGGAACCATGCCCAACAAATTTTTCCAATAATAATCAAAATTCAAATCAAACAGCACCAAAAAACAACAACCAAAACCCAGAACAAACCAGGCGGTGGGACAGCGACCAAACTAGTGCCAGCTTTCTGCGCAATTTCTCTGGCGTGCGCTATATCGGCTGGATCTAAGCCAATGACCACGCGCGGGGCTATGCCAGCGCCCACGCCCGACGAGGGGCCACCCTGCGAGGGTGAGGGGGGTAGGCAAAGTACGAACACACCGGGGGTCTCCTAGATTTCGCCCCTCCGGGGGGTTGGATAGATAGCTGAGCGACCTCCTGGATAGATAGATAGCTGGAAAAGATTTGGGGGGTTGCGGGGGTTCGATATATAGGTAGGCTTTTTCAGGGTGTAGAAGGGTGTATATAGGGTGTAGAAGAGAGAAAAGTCGCTGAAAGTGGGCGTAAAATAGCTCAAAATAGATAAGGAACATAAACTAGTGATTTTGGAGGTGAAAATCTATAAAACGGTACGAAAGATAGCGATTTGCGATTGATATTCAAACATAATATCTTGTGTTAAGTCATGAAAATGCCGTGGAAAATGCAATTGGTCAAGTTTGGTTGATATTTTACAGAGCATTTTAAAACACTTTCCATGACATTTGACATTTTGCATGGTCTGGGAGTGGCACCAGACGTTTCGTTTCGATTCACGTAATGTTTCAAAGCAACATTGGACCCATAGTGCAACGTTCTGAACAGAGTCAACGTTGGAATGGGTCAGGGACGTAGCCTTGATTTTTGAGCGGGGGGGGGGGGCGGATTGGCCCCACACACGCTAGTTGACATCGACACAAAATGTCAACTGGTTCCGTTGCCAATTCAAAGCATGCGTTTGAACGTCGATCGTCGGCTCGTCAGCAAACTTTGAATCGGGATCGGCACCAGTTGACATTTGGTGTCGATGTCAACTAGCGTGTGGGGGCCCATTGTACGGGAAGCCCGGCGAACGGGGGGGGGCGCGCCCCCCTCCCCTAAAATTTTACTCCTCTAGTAGGGGAATGACGCAATGACGCTGGCGCTATCCGTAGGCGCCACGGCATTCGTAGGCGTTACGCCATGGCGGCACTGGCGTTGGCGCAAAAACAGCTGTATATGTGTGCATCTTACAGGCATATACATCGACAAGGACAGGCATTGAGTGCATTTTCACTGGCTTTGAAGCTGCGTAGACTGGTCAGCCGAAAATATCTGCTGCGATAAGGGAAAATGCGCGCTTGCGCGCAAACTTTTTGCAAACAGTCGACAAAATCGTCTTCTGGAAGTCCCATGCTGGAACATTTTTTGGTCCGGCCCGGGAAAGGGGGGGGGAGGGCGGCGGCACCCCCGCCCCCCCCCTGGCTACGTCAATGGAATGGGGTAAGTTTTGCTGACAAATTACCAGTACAGACCCACAAAACGAACCTCCGCACTGGCTTCAAACGAGGTAACTTTAGCCGTGATTTTCGCCGCTGCGACAGCGGTGGCCCGCGGCATATCGTGCTGGTACGTCGGCACCACGTACGACTGCGAGTGAGGGCAAAAGTTGCAGACACGTAAAGAGGTATACTCTGCGGACATCACACTTTGCATGGCAATCTACCATAACCCATCTTAACAGTGAACCAAAAAGATTATACAGCTTTTTCATCAAAATATTTCGTTTTTACGATGGAACAATTAATTACGAAATTTACCACAAGATTTTATTCATAAAATTATGGTAGGATACTGCGCATACTTTGCGGTCCGCCGAGCGTAGTATTTTCTCAAAAAAAGTAGGAAACCTGGGGCCAGTTCCGCAAGTAGACAAGTTAAGAGTTAAAAGTTAAGAGTTGAGTTAAAGGTTAAAAGTTGAGTCAAAAGTTGAGTTAAAAGTTAAGAGTTGAGTTAAAGGTTAAAAGTTGAGTCAAAAGTTGAGTTAAAAGTTAAGAGTTGAGTTAAAGGTTAAAAGTTGAGTCAAAAGTTGAGTTAAAAGTTAAGAGTTGAGTTAAAGGTTAAAAGTTGAGTCAAAAGTTGAGTTAAAAGTTAAGAGTTGAGTTAAAGGTTAAAAGTTGAGTCAAAAGTTGAGTTAAAAGTTAAGAGTTGAGTTAAAGGTTAAAAGTTGAGTCAAAAGTTGAGTTAAAAGTTAAGAGTTGAGTTAAAGGTTAAAAGTTGAGTCAAAAGTTGAGTTAAATGTTAAGAGTTGAGTTAAAGGTTAAAAGATGAGTTAAAAGTTGATTTAAAAGACAAATGGGTCATTCGTTGCAGAAGCGCGATACGCTGATCTTCAATCATATTTTGTCCCCGCACGGCCATTTCGAAACAACGTTCGGCGATTTTTTCTTTTTTTAGCGATAATTTTTTTGGATACGTTATTTTCAAATGACGTGCATACAACATTGACATCATGCCAGCGAACAGCCGTATCGATACCAATTTCATATTTTTATTTTTTTATATTTTTTTACCATCATTTTCCACTTGTCTCTTAACTCTCAACTCAACTTTTAACTCTTAACTCAACTTTTAACTTTTCTCTTAAATTTTAACTTTTCTCTTAAACTTTAACTTTTCTCTTAAACTTTAACTTTACTCTTAACTCGCCATTTGTCTTTTTACTCAACTCTTAACTTTTAACTCTTAACTTGTCCACTTGCGGAACCGGCACCTGAGCGGCGGGCGGCGTGACGCCTTTTCCAACTCGCAAAAACATGCCGCCCAAATCGAACAAGTGCATACTGGTCACGGCGTCGGTTACACTCTGCTCCTTCTCGTATTCTATGTAACCGTAACCCCTGAAATTGTAACACTGTAAGTTAATCGATAAAAATATTGCACGATGAGCGTCGATGGATTCGGGGCATTCAAATCCTCGGGATTAGGGGCATTCAAAAATAGCCATTTTCACCGTTTTTTCACTTGACAATTTTTCATTGATGTTCAAATATGAGTGAAGTGAAAAAAGTTCACTAATGTCACTTTTTTCACTTCACTCATGTCTGAAAATCACTTGTAAATGTGCCAAGTGAAAAAAACGAGCAAATGTGCGTAACGGGCAGATGTGCGTATTAGTGCACCCTCGATGGATTCGTTGTTTTAGGAACGCAGAAAATAATCTAACGCTTTTATAAAACGCTAAAAACTAAATTTCCATTTTTTTATTAGGAATTTGGGGTAAATAACTCTGGAAAATCTGGGTAAAGCTACATCAAAAATAATGACATATTCAGGCCATTTATGACATTATGGTCAGGCCTGTTACGCATGTAAACATGCCACGCATGTAATTATACCCGGCACGCATGTAGACCATGTATTTCCACGGCACAGACGTGTTTTCATATAAAAAATTAATGCAAATGCATCCATGTTCACTTCCACGATGATTTATATTGTGTTCTCAGCAAGACAGGCAATTGCTGCAAACAAAATTTAAAATGATCGATAAAATGTGATTCACACACCAAATGTAACAGATTAATTGCTTTTAAACTTTCAAATTACTCACTTTCAACCATTTCCAAAGGTCTACAAAAATTATATTACCAATGAAAGCATAAGTGTGAACTGGCTATCAATTTATATGGCTGTTAATTCAGCTGCTAGGGGGTACACATGCGTACCGGGTTTACATGCGTGTCGGGTTTACATGCGTAGAGGCACAGTGTCGGTTCTCATTACCACATACATAAAAATTTTGCGCCAGAGCGATTCAGCGACTTTTCAGTAGAAAGCAAAAAACACACCTGTGCCCTTCGATATCATGCCCAAGTTTCGCCAAATTACACGACTTAATCTCTCCAAAGGCCTCGAAAACCTGGGTCAGATCATCCTCAGTCAACTCCTGGTGCACGCTGGCCACGTAGACCCGGTTGAAGGTGCTACCCTCCGTCAAGATCATGTCGACCACCGGCTGGCACTGGGGATTCGGCTGGTTCCGAGTGCTGTAAGCGATGCACTGCAATGCAGCAGGGACAAAGGTTGAGTGTCCACGGACTTTTTGAGCGGGTGAATTGTGTGGGTATGGATGAGGTGCGGAGGGTGATATGTCGGCCCTGTGCCTGTGCGCATGTAAACCCGGTGTAGGCTCATTTTCCCGCCGTTTCCCATCACACTGATATTTAATAAGTTTAATTTAACTATTTAATAAGACAGCGCCATGACGCCATTCCGTCACCGTGTAGTTAAACATTTTAAGGGGGGCTGAGCACCCCCCCCCGTTCACCGGGCTCCGTAAATAAACAGCCCCCCCCCCGGCTCATAAATGCATCTGTCCGTTGCCCCCCCCATCTACATGTACACCGGGTTCACATGCGCACCGGGTTTTGGTCGGACATATCGACCAAGATATGTCTACGGGCGCAATTGAAATGGATCGAACCTCGACTCTGATCATTCTGCCGGCGAGATTTTGGCAATTCATGTGCTTCTCGGCCAACATGGCGGCCTCGGGCACTTCGTACTCGACGAAAGCGAAGCCGCGGTGTTGCTGCGAATTGGACGGATTTTTACGCACCGATTGCATTTCGAGTTGAAGGTTCCCAAAATTTGAAAGGTTCACCAAGTTGTAATCTGCGGCAGGCAAAATTTTTGGCGATCAGTTATCCCCAGTTATCTGGGTCGATTTTTGAGAAATTTTACCCAAATTTTCACTCAAAATCGCGATTCAAAATATCAAGATCGCAAAATCTCAAAATTTTCACTCAATTTCAAGATACCCTTGAAACCATGTTGAAGCTATGCTAGAAATGGTGCAAATGGAAGATCGAACCCCGGTGGAATGGTCCCAACTGAGTGTCACATTCTTTATAGGTCCAAATGGGCCGAATGCGTGTCTGATTATATCCTCTTTGCACTCGTAACCGATGCCGCCAACATAAATCCTGCAATGATAGTAGTTGAAATTGATAAAAATGCATATTTAGGCAGCGTTTACCCGGTTTTTCTGTGACGACAAAAAATGCGATTTTTCAACCATTTTTGTGGAATGAACGTAAAAATTTTCACATGTGCAATGCCTCGATCGATCGTGATTGTATGAGCTTCATTGCCCGAGGCAAACATCAAGTTCCATAGATTCCGCAATCACGCACACTTGATCACACTTTTTTCTGGTTGTCGGCAGTTGTCGCCATCTTTGTTCTACGCGGCCTCGGTAACGAGGCCGCGTAGAACAAATCCTCCGACAAATACAAAAATTTGTTATCTAGTGTGCGCTTTTACGTAATTTTTAAAACTTATTGTTTGCATCGATCACACCGCAGCTAATCGCATCGATCGAGGCGTCTCATTTATCTACTTATAGATTTTCACCCCCCAAAAACGGTTGAAAAATCGAACGGTCGTCACAAAAAAAACGTGTAAACGCTGCCTTACCATTTATCGATCATTTTTTCTAGTTGGAAATTTCAGTTGTCCAGTCTGAAAACTAATATAAAGCAAGGCTTTTTGACAAAGTGAGAGCAGGGAGTGGAGAGGAGACAAGTTTTGACAGGTGCAATGATAAGTTTTAGCAAAAATCTTAGCTTCAGCTTAAAATTATTATCAGCTTACAAGCGGAGGGGAAAAAACGAACCTGGCCATATAAGACAGCGCTTGGGCATACATGGTAATTTTTTGTTGCTGAAAAGATGAGAGAATATTTAAGCCGGTAAAAACAAAAATATTACAAAACACCCCAAAAACCGACATTCTGTTGATGGGCCATGGTCTGCTTCATGAGCACGTGCTTGACGCTCTGTTCCATGGCGTACTTCTTGGCCATTTTGACGCAGTCCATCATGCGCGCGCGCACTTTGGGCACGCCGATGCCGCGCAGGAGGGACTCGCGCTCGGCGCCCGCGCCCACCACCAGCTGCGGGATGAACATTGATATTTTCTTAAATAATTAGGTTAAGTAGGTTTACCTTGTAACATGTATGTTACACAATTTCTGATAACTGATACAATATTCGAAACACTCTGTCATTTCAACAAAAAAATAGTTCAAATAATTTTTATTCTAATATTTTTTGCTATTTATAAAAAGCCCTTCGGAGCAAAAGTTGCATCAACCACTTTCGCATATTCGGTGCATATGACATATATGGTAGACAGTAGTGTGAATGACAATGCCAGGCAGCCCATTGCGCAGTGGTTAAATGAATCTATAGCATTGTTTTGGGTGTCAATTTAATCCAACGTTTCTGGCATCCATTGTTTCTGGTGTTTTGGTCATTTTGTGAAATATCGGGGAAAAAACCCTAAAAACCATTTTTAGGCCTTAATCCCGATCCCGAAAAAACACCAATCCCGATCCCGAAAGGTCAATCCTGATCCTGATCCCGTAATCTCAAAAAGCCAATCCCGATCCCGAAAGACCAATCCCGATCCCGAAATCTCAAAAAACCAATCCCGATCCCGAAATGTCAATACCCTTTGAACCCTACTGGCGACCGCGGCTAGGGAGAGATACATTTCATTGGAGACCGCTGGAGCCAGTCCCACATGCAATGTAAAATGCGATATACCCTTTCTTTCTTTTATAGAAAGCAATGTTTCTTTATTTTTAACCAGGCATTCGAAAATTTGACAAATTTGTATGATATTTTTAAGGTCGAGGGACTGGATGCGCTAAACGTTTCCCAAAACTGAAAAGTGCCAACCTTTCCCGTCTGGGCTAACAACGGCATGCTGAAAGCTTTATCTTGCTTCTTCTTGATAATTTTCAACGTTTTTCTTCTAGCCTCTCTCTTCATATCTTCTCGACTTTTGGCCGCTTTTTGAGTTTCCGTTTCGACAGTAACGTTGTCGCTGGTACTCGGTTGTGTTGATCCCGTTTCAGCCGATGTTGTAGGTAATGTCGCATTTTGCTGAAATTTTGCCCGCATATTTCTGTCAACGTGACATGATGCATGATTTGTCAAACGTGACATAAATATTTCCTGATTATTTGGCCACCTGATAATCTGATTCATAAGCCTATGGCACGAAATTTTGGCAGGCTCGTATTTAAAACCAGGTAGACACCGATATTGTAGTCCACACTTATGAATGAAGTACAATAACTTATGAACATTATATCGAGCAGGGTCCAACCATACTCCATACCCTACATTCTAACCATTTAAGAACCAAATAAAAAAGACAAAAATGACCACAAAAAAGCAACCTTGTCAGCGGCACCTTGGCTTAAAAAATTCCGAACGCCATTCTCAATTATTTCACAAACATTTCTGGTTGCTGTTTGATCATTTTGCGCAGACACTTTCGGTTCCGCATCTTCAGTTTTGTTATTAGAACATGACGGCAGATCGCTTGGGACTTTGACGCCATTTTTCTCCGCCTGAAACGTGTTCGCACGGATTAGGGCATTTGGGCTCGCAAAAAAGTTACCATGTGTCGAAATAACAGCACTTTCTCCTAGGCTTAGGCTTTTTAATCACCATATATCCCCAAGCTCCGCCCATGGCTTAGCTTTCGCTGTAGTGAATTAATTGCCGTAAGGAAAAAAAACTGGCACTGTGCCAACTCACATCAGTTTTGCTATGCTGCTCGTCTCGCACCAAAACACAAGCTTGCGTGGTTTCTTTCGCCAAACCACTAGAAGTCGGAAAGCCCGCTGTGAATGTAGGTACTTTGGTTGAAACAACGGCCGGTTGAGAATCAGCGTCAGCATCCGGCAATGACACCGATGCCATGGCCGCGATTCTTTTCGTTTTTTACTTTTATCAGAAAGAGTATATGTAGAATTGGATACAGTTAAGCTCGGGTCGGGGGAAGAGTCCCCGTATGTAATCTTGGAAAAATGCCACCATGTGGATGTGGATACACCCGTTTGAACACATACATCGCATACATGTGTCACGCCACTATTAGCGACCATTTTCGGCTGCTTAATCGCATTCCGCGGCAAAGTTCGGTGACGCGGACATAAATCCTGCGTCCTTTACTTTAATTCGTACAATATCCAATTCTATCACACTATATCCAATACAACCTTGGAGTAGTGCCAAGATTACATAAATGACCCGATGCGGATCGGGTCACGTATGACAAAGTTGGCCTACGTTCAAGTTACAAATATCGTATTGTACTTTGAGCGACTGTTCACCAATTTTTTGCTCAAAATCGCTTAACTTTCCCCATTTTCCTAATTTTTACCCTCATAATCGCCATTTTCGTCAATATACGCGGTTATATACAGATATCTTTAGCTATTTTTCGCCTACTTTATTAATATCTATAGCGACCTCTTAATTATTGGCCCACTGCCAACTTCCCGCCAACGACTGTCATACCGGCCATTTCTGTCACGCTCTCTGGTTGTCCACGGATACGGATGCAGTTTGACGTTATCATTGTTGATGTCACGTTACGGTGAAAGGTGGCAATACGGTAATTCAAAAAAGCAAATAGGTATCTAGCGAAAATATATAGCGTAATGTTTAGCTTTTATATCACATTTGCATACCAAGTTTGGGTTTTGGGAAAATTCCAGAGCGATACAAGAGTCTGGTTCCAAACTGCATAAGCAACAATAGGGATGGAAAAATATGTTTTTAAATAAAACGTTGTTTTTTAAATAAAACCGTTTTTTAAAGCTTCCAAATGTGGTTATCAGTCAACATATACAGGTGCAGAGAATGCAGGGCAATCTTTGCGTGAATATGCTACCGTAGTACCCCAAATCGTAGGCCAAGCCCATGGCATTTGAACGCGTTTGAAAAACAACACAGCCACTAGTATATTATTATAATCTCTCCCACGAATATTGGTCACGATTTTTTATGGATCACGAATTCTATATTCAAAAACCTATGCGCTATGCGTTGTCGAATTCGCAAACCTGCCGTGTTTGACTTTCATATGCGTGAGAAAACCATCCTGGTGCCAGTCCCAGACCCTGTAAAATGTCAAATGTCATGCAAAGTGTCAATAGTCATCTCAAATGCCCTGCAAACTCGGTTGCCATTTTGCAGGGCATTTGAGATGACTTTTGACACTTTGCATGACATTTGACATTTTACAGTGCCTGGGACTGCCCCCTGACGGTCAAAATTTAGGTCCCAAAACATTGCGAAACTGCTCACAAAGTTATCAAAAAGACAGATTCATTCATTCGCGTGCATCCAAACCAAACCAAGGGAAACCATTTCATAGCGCATGAAAATGCAAAACAGTCCCAAGATCTTCAACAACAAAAATGACACCCTTCACCAGATCAAATTGCAGACAACAGCCTTTATTCTACACAATTCACCTAACGTTTTGAATAAAAATTTCTAAAATATTAAACAAATTAGAAAAATTGCTGTAAAAAATGAAAAAATATTAGGTAATTACATTTAGTTACATATACGCCTTTTATGTCATTTTGAAAAAATGCCTAAGTAGCAGTGCAGCGTTACCTAACAGACAAAAATTTTACATACACAATCATGTTATCATCAACAATTGTGATAGAACATCAGTTTAAGCATATGGCAGTTTGCTCATTACATCAGTGGACTTTTCCGCATCCTGTAAAATACAAAATCAGGCTTCAAATGTCATACAAATTTGTCAAGTTTCATGCAAATTTTCCAAAGTTCAGTAATAAAATTTTTTGTTTATATTTTCGTTGACACTTTTGATGATATTTGACAATTGACATGACATTTTACAAGGTGGGGGCAGCCACCAGCAGTGGAAATAGGGAGCCATCAAATATCTGCACAAACCTATTGGCATGTTTTGCTAATAGCAAAGCAGGACCCTACAGCCTATGATATTTTGTATGATCCATAAAATTGATAAGAATTCATCACATAATCTTAAACAATGTTCATATGTATCTATCAGGAAGCATCACATCAGTGGGGCAAAGATAATGAAATTCCCTATTCAGACAACATCATTAGTTTCTGCACAAATATTGCAAATATTTATAAAAACCTTTGTTGTGGGGAGTCAAATTTTTATGCTGAAATAAGTATAGATAATTTGCTTCAAATGGAATTTGAAGGGTTCACAACAAGATTGCATTACTGTTGCAAGTTTTCTTTGTGATGACAAAATATTCAAGAAATGGGGAAAAACCCAGGGAAGATGTTTTTGCCGCAGCGGCCAGCGCATATATATGTCTGCTTCTGCAACAATTTTAATATACCTATTTTTGTACCAATACTAGATATGCTCAATGGTGAAAAATGTAAAATTTCATAAGTGATTAAATATATTGTCTAAATATGTAGTATTTCTATGAATATTGTATGCCTCAAAAATATTTTTATCGAAAACCAAGCGCACGTCACGTTTGCACACTTTCACCAGCATTTGTCCATATTCAACCGGTCAGCATCACATTCTCAAGCAGTTGTTGTCTGCTGGCTGGAGCGCTGGATGTGTGCCGCGCGCTCCTGAAATAAGTTTGCCATTGAATCATTTATTGAAGGGGGAGCGATAAATCAGCCACTGGTTTTTTAGATTTGTATTTGTTTATGTCTGTAGAAATAGGTATGGTATATATATAGGTATATAGGTATATATCTTTTGGATTATTTTTGACAGTTATTGAACATGGACATCGATTTCTCGTATCAAATATCCGCTATTGTAAATACACATTCTGGTGTTGATTATTGAACATTGAAAATTTTAAAAAATATCAACAAAAAAAAAAACAGTGATTCAAATGAAAAATGTGATCAAAGATATCAACTGTTAAAACACATAAACAACCGTCCAAACCCCTCAACCCCACAACCCCCCCCCCAACCCACCTCCCCATCCTTATTATACAGCAGCGTCTGCACATTGGCGCCCGTCCCCCAGGAGTCTTCCGCGTCCATAACCAGTTCCTCAGGGGGGTTGCTCCTACCCCCGGCCGCCTTGGCCCACACGCGGACGGTCTTTGCCGGCTTCAGGATGAAGTCCTTGGGCAGGGCGAACACCACCTCGCGCTTGCCGTCCAGCTTGCGCTTGAGCTTCCACTCGCCGATGTGCTCATCCTGGGGGGTTGGGAGGGGGTGTGTAGATTGGTTGAGTGGTTGACTATGTTTATGAGGTAGGCTGGAATCGAATGCGGATGGAGATCCAAATGCATACCGTATTTCCTCGAAATATTTACCCCCATGGGAGTTTATTGTTTCGCCGTCAGATTTTGAGGGGGATAATTCGAGGTGGCGCTTATTTGAGAGATTTTTCATCATTTCACCAGAAGTTTTCGTGAAGGATCGTAGTAATGAATAGGGTTTTTACATATCTAAAACTGATAATAAATTTTTATAAACATGATACCTATTTGAACGTATCAGCGAGCACCGCATCATGTGTAGCAGCGATGTAAATTGGCCCCAATTAGTACATCATGTAGGTACATTTCATACGTGATGTACCTGATTTCAAACTGGGTATTTCGAGGGGGTTAATTCAAGGGGGGACTATTTCGAGGAAATACGGTACATGATTTCAAGGTACACACTGAGAATATGAGGTCTTCGATGTTACGGAAAGCACCTCACAAATTAATTACGTGCTTTAGTAGAGCGTGTCAGTATACATACACCCACACTATTATACCTACACTTCTTTTTAAAAAAAGTAAAACCATTTTAATTTACTTTCCAAACCTCACTATTTAATCCCACAAAAAAAACATAAAAACAACAACAACAACCAAAACCTCACCTTGGACCTATGCGTATTCTCCAAAACGATGAACTTCCCCTCTGGCTGGCACTCTGCAATGGACACGTTGCCCTTGGCCGACCTCTGGAAACTGGTCCTGGTCGCGGTTTCTCCCTTCACGAGGCGCATTGTTTCTGCATTGGTGAAGAGTGGTGAAGTGTGATGAGTGAAGGGGTGAAGGCTCGATGGCCGTGAAGGGGAGGGCCAGTCCATTTTTGGGTTTTGGATGGGTTTTGGGTGTGCAGATTGGTAGATCGAAGTGTGTGACTGTTTTGGACTGATTTGAGTTGACTTTAGCAGCCTGATTGCAGCTTTGAAGCGAAACCCAAACAAAACGGCTAAAAAACATCGATTGAACAATCGAACCCGATCCGATCGCTGCTGATTTTTGGATGCACAACAAAGAACAAAAGTCAACAAGTCGTCGCCTATTCGGTAAACACGCCACTATTCAAGTGCACGTAAAGCATGCAGGCACTTTAACTAAGTATTGCACATTGAACACTTACCACCCTCGTTGTCACTTGCCTCCTCATTTTCAGCCACTTTTTCACCTAATTTCAAGGCCAAGTGAGGGAATTGAACACAAAAAAGGTTAGAAAAAATGTGGCGTTAATAAATTAGGTATTTGTGCACCAAAACTGCTCAAAAAATTTATGAAAACGGGTCTCTCCAGAAATTGACATCAATGGAAGGTTTTTTCCTTATGTTTTTTTGCACTTAAAATACCATGGACTACTTTTATAAATAAGTCGGGAACTTTTAAGGAGTGCAGTGGTGCAAACAGAATACTTGCAAAAAAGCGCATTTGCAGTAAAAAAAGGTGCTCTGCGAGAATGTGGAAACGAGCTGCCAATCAGAGCAGACATACCTACCTTGTCAAGTGACAAGAAATGATTCATGTAAAAAATGTCAAATGAAAAGACATGCATTTCATTTAAATTAATAGATTTAGTTTGAGTAACATACCGTATTTCCCGAATTACCCCCGAGGGGGGTGTATTTTTCAGAGTGGAAATTTTGAGGAGGGGCAAACGAGAGGGGTATTTCGAGGGTGGTTTATGAATTCATAGTGTCCGTTTTGAGGAGGTATTTCGAGGTGAGGGGTATTCTGAGGAAATACGGTAGTCTCATCCTTCTTCACAAAACAAGAAAAGGTACCTAAATCCCCAAACCCCCCTCAAAACCCACCAGTATCCTCAGCGTGCTGCAAACTGTGCGTCTTCACCACCTGCTCCACCAGCTGCCTCAACCCCCCACCCCTCTGTTCCTCGCCCTCCAACATCTTCCTGTAGATGGCGATCTCCGCGTCCAAGGTCTGCTTCGTGTCCAGCAACATCTGCAGCTCCACCATGAGCGCTTGGCACTCTTCGCGCATCTTCCTGATTTGCGCGTCGCGGTCGTTTAGGGCCGCCTCGTATTGCCGCTGGTCGTCTTCTAGTTGGTAGGAGAGTTCTTGGACTTGCTTTTCGAGGAGAGAGTTCTGAGGGGGGTGGGGGGGTTGGGGGGATGGATTTTATTGGGGTTGGATGATACTTGTGGATACTGTGAAGTGCTCTGTAAAGTGTCAAATGTCATGCAAAGTGTCTAAAGTCATGTAAAATGCGCTGGAAAATGGGAAACCTCGTTTGTCATTTTGCAGGGCATTTTAAATTACTGTTGACACTTTGCATGACAATTGACATTTTACAGGGTCCGTGACTGGCAGCAGGCGCCATTTTCCCGGCTCGTTTCCATGCGACACGAAACTTCACAAACATACCCTGCTCTCCAGGTCGCCGAGCTTGCCGCGAAGCTCTCCCAGCTGGGTGCGCAGGCGCTTGACCTCGTCTTTCTGATACGCCTGGTCCATGTTGTGGCGCGCCGATGACGTTTGCACCTCTTGCACCTTCAGTTTGTACCTGACAGGGGTCAGGCACACATTTAGGTATATATTTACATATTTATATAATTGGCGGATATCACACTTAGTATTGAAACCTACCATCTGAATAATAACCAAAAATTATACAGTTTTTCATCATAATATTTCGTTCTTACTATGAAATGATAAATTTATCACAAAATTTCATTCGTTAAATTATGGTAGGATCCTACGCAAACTATACGCTCCACTCGGTATACCTATGATGACGTTTCTGATATTTTTAAACTGACACTGGGTGATATTTATGTATATAGTTTCGTTTGTATTGGCCCTACGCACACTAGTTTGCATTTGCACTTGTAAATTGTCAAGTCAAATGTGAATTGACATGGCAATCAGTTGACACCCAATGTAACAGTGTGTGCAGCACCATTGTCATTTGCATCATGTGCAATCAGAAACCAGGTGCTATGTGATAAACAGTTACTTTGATAATATTTACCTTATTTTGAACACATCCATTTTTCATCATCGATTTCCACCAACAAAAACCCCCCAAGTACCCCCCAAGTACCCTCCACCCACCAGCTCTCCATGTCGTTCCTGTTCTGGTTAGCGACGTTGTCGTACTCTGTGCGGATGTCCCTGATCGCCGACGCGAGCTCGTTCTTGAAGTACTCGCGGTTCTCGGCCGTCGTGTCACGGGCGGCCATCGCTTGCAGTTCTTTGACTTCCTGCGGGGGTTGGGGGGTTGGGGGGTTAAGCGGGGGTTTGGAGGGTTTCGTGTGTTTTGCCTGAACCACAGTTGGCTACAAATTCACCTACCCACAATTGGTTGCTTGATTTATTGTGCTGTTTATGCAATCATTCTGTGTCTGATTCAATGTGCCTCAATTTCTGCCCAAATTCAGGGCTGACGAATAGAAACAAATACACGCTACATTATTACACTGAAAATTCTTGTATTTAAATTTTTTTTCTGGGCAGAAATGTGGAAATGATATTTAAAAAGTTCTTGTTTGTGAAAAGCGGCATGCCTATCACACTTCCAGTCTACCATGCGCCTTAATTACCGTGCAGCGTTAATTTAGGATACAATGAAAAAGATGTGCTCATCTTCCATTTAAAAAAGTTTCCATTGTTCCATTTCATTTGAAAAAATACACAAAAATTACACCCACAGATAAAACACTTCATTCCCAAGCAAATAAACATCGTCGCATTCGAACGAGGCCATTCACACTAGCATTTAATGGAAATTTAAACGTAAAATTCCCGCGTTAATGCAAAATCAGCAACGCCCTGTTTACAAACAATCCATTGCGGACGAAATTGTTTGCAATGTAGCTCAAACATCTAGCTTGAAACTAAACGCCTACGCACACAGGCGTATCTAAAAATACAGGGTGATTCACGCAACCTGTCAAAAGTGCGTTGATTAATTAATTGCCATTAATTAAAAGGTGCCAATTAATTTACCTGGTCGTGCACGCGACGAATGAAATCGATCTCCTCCAGGAGCGTCTGCACCTGGTTCTGGTAGTCGATGCGGTTCAGTGTTTCCTGGTCCACATCCTGCGAATTGTGGTTCACGTTGAAATTTATCGGTTTGATTTTATTTTTAATGTGCCAAATGGGTCGAGATTTGATTGCCAAAAAATTTGATCGAGGGAGTTATTCAAGTAGGGTTTTGACCGGGGGAGTTGGTCAAGAGGGAATTTCATTTTATTTAACGTTGGGGACTCACTTTTTCAGTGAAGTGTCGCAGAGCAGTGAAGTTCAGAAGGAAAAAGCACATCTTTGATGTGTCGCAGAGCAAAAATAAAAAAATACTCACTTTTACGTTTTCTGGCGCAAAAAATACTTGCTTTAATTTTATTTACTCACTTTTTACACAGTGTAATAGTGAAAAAGTATCTTACGTTTTCTGTACTCAGCGATGAGTGAATACAAAATACTCAATTTTCATATTGGGTGCTTTGAAAAAGATCAGACAACTCTGATCCTTCAGCCCATTCAAGGCACAGCATCACGTTTTACGCCTTCATCGACCACCCCCCAACCCCCCCCCCCCAACCCCCATCCCAAAACCCCCCAAACCCACAGTCCTAGCCCTCTGCAGCTCAGCGGCGAGCCTGGCATTCTCCTTCTTGAGGCGGGCGACCTCCTCCTCGAGCACCTCGATGCGCCTGCGCAGCAGGTTCAACTCGGCCTCCGCCTCGGCCAGCTGGGCCAGGAGGGACTCGAGCTTCTCTTTGTCCCCCTCGCGGGCGGTCACCGCTTCTTCGTATCTGGGGTTGGGGTTGGGGGGTTGGGGGTTGTTGGGGTTGTTGGGGTTTGGATGATGGAAGGGTTGTGTTTTGTGTTTAGTTGGATTTTTTTACTTGGCGGTTTATTGGAGGCTGGCATTCTATATTTTCACCAATTTCTTCACGGACTTTTCATAAATATTTAGCATTTTTATTTTTAGTATTTTTATTTTGTTTTTGTGTACGCAAAGCGCGCCAAAACCTGTCGTTTTAGTGTACGTGTCCTTCTATTGGAGGGGTACCTTTATATTAGAAGAAATACGTTACCTAACTGAATGTGGTGAGGCGTGAACGTGCGATCATTTCGTACTATTTTTACTGTTGTGTTTTTTGCGTGCTGTCTGTTTTGTTGTGACTAGGGTTCTCTGATCGTTTTTTCCCTAAAATTATATTCATGTTGTGTATTTGAATAATTAATAAGTGTCCATCACATCAGTATACTCCAGACTCCATGTGCACCGGATGTTATTAATTCCTACGTAAAATACATTATTTTTCTGCAGTAAAAGGATTGCCACAGTTTTTACAATGCCCCCACCAGGCGCCAACAATAATTCGATATTTTCAATTGCGAATCGCAACCCAGATGTCTGATGATGTGCAATATGTAGTAAATTTGCAAATCTGTTATGCAAATTTGCATTTTTATTTGCATCTATTTTCGTAGCTGGTCACGGTCAGTGCAAGTTTTTACTTGGGTGCAAAACAAAATAACACTTTTTGATAGGATACTGCTGATCTACAAACAAAAGAATATATTTGTGCACACCGACATTATTGTACATAACATATGGCCAAATTTGAATGTGGTCACATATTTTGGTCATATTTTGTTGATCCGATTGAAGCGCCACCCAGCAAAAATACTGAGCAAGATCATACAAAAACAGGGTGGTCACGAAGCAAACCTTCCTCACATTTCACATTTTATAAACAATACGTATTTACCACACCCGTATCGACAATTTCAAATAATTTCAGTGATTTTAAGGCGGTGAATTATTTTAGTAGACAATTTTCTTTTCTAGACAAATTAAGGTAGTGATGCAAAAAGCGGTGAAGGCCCAATAACGATTTTTGCTGGGGTTCTCAGCCAGGGCGCTTTGCAATCACTACGAAAATGTGGAACAAGAACTCTGGTTGTGAAATGTTCGATCTACTGTATTTACTCCCCCGGGGAATTATTTTTTCATCAGATTTTTCGAGGGGGACTATTTGAGTGGGAAGTTATGGAAGGGGGATTATTTTTTTGTCAAAATTTTCAAGCATGTTTCTATCAATTCATTTCATCAAATATGCTTTACAACAACTACTTGCTTTACAACAGCAGATATGCTTTATGCTGCGATTACAGCTCGGGCGTAATATTGACCGGCGTAAAATTCATTTTTGGGCATAAAATTAATTACAGGTGAATGGATAAAGATATGGCGTTGTAATTTCAGTCAAACAAAGCGCACATGCAGATGTTGCTTGTGTCCAAAGCTCATCAGTTTATTTTATTGTACTAGAAGTGATGAATTTTGGCGCAAATTTTTTTATTTTATGCCATAATTTTACGCAACTTACAGCGCATAATTGAAAAAATTGTGCTAAAATTCATAACTCCCAGTACGATTACAATAAACTCATGAGCTTTGGACACAAGAAACGTCTGCATCTAAGCTTACTTTGACTGAAATAACAATGCTGTATCTTTATCCATCCACCTGTAATAAATTTTACACCCAAAATCAATTTTACGCCCTAGCTGTAATCGCAGCATAACGAATTTAAAGATATGGGCAGTATCTTTTCTTCCATCGGTGGGGGGAAGTTATTCAAGTGGGGGAATTATTTTTCCTCACTCGTCTAACAGGGGGTAATTTTCAAGAGGGGTTTATTCGAGAGAGGGGAATTATTCGAGTAAATACAGTATTCACTCTAAATAATATCTTCTTTTTACGATTTTGCGCGTTTCGTTCCTCTCCGTTCATTATTGCACCCGATGCCACGCATGGGCGGCCAGTACCGGACCAAATCCCAGGCGTTATAAATATTTACGCGGTGCGGTGACAAAATTCTCACCGCGCAGCGGGGAAGACGCGTAACGGGGTAATTGCACCTGACATTTGCGCAGGTACCACCTTGCAAATCCATTTTATCATCATCACTGAATTTTGGTCATTGCCTAGCGGATTCTTTCATGTTGCGGTGAAAATGCAAACATTTATGATGAGATAAAGATTTTGTGTTTTGGACAATTCTTACGTTTTTTGGGTTTTTGAAAAAGACCTTGACCGACCCCACCTGCCGCGTGGACTTTTTGCATCGATCGATTTATAAAAAGTGGCATTGAAAAATGAATGATTGAAATTTGATTAAATTTTCCTATGAGTCAGGTATGTAAACAGAATAAATTGAGCGTGACTCAACTCTAGATGGGTAAACAATGTGTGAAAACTGGAAAGGGTGGGTACGCATTATTACAGCGTTTCGTAAATGTCGATTCGATAATGATCTCTAAAATACACAAAAATAAATACGTTTCGCAGAATTCTGGGCCTACTGCTTGTTTCAGAATTTTAGTGTAGTGTATTTACGTATTTTTACAAAAAAAATACCCGGTTTGTGTTTGGCGTGTGTGAGAACTGACGTGTGTGCGTTCTACAGAACTCCATTCCACAAATGAGTGATTTATAACTGGTGAATTTGAGGCTGTGGTCAGTGTTGAAAATGATTGCGGTAAAATCGTTCTTCAAAACGCGGTCGAAACGACTCACGCCGTCGCTCGCAATCAGCCAACTTAAATAATAATTAAGTGGAACGCCACCCAGCCCAGGAGCCACCTCCAGAACGTGAAAAATGCCCAGACCGTGTAAAAAGCCGTATGAAATGTCAAATGTCATGCACAGTGTCAAATGTCATGTAAAATGCCGTGTAAAGTGTCAAACGACCAGTCAAAAATAATAAAAAATTCACATTTCACAAGGAATTTTTCCAGGGGACGGGGCTGACCCCAGGGGGCAGTCCCAACTCCTGTAAAGGGTAAAGTAATGTGTCAAGTATAATCTCAAATGCAAAGTTAAGTGGCAATTATCATGTGAAGTGTCAAATGTAAAGTAAAGTGTCAACTGTGTATCGAAACTTTTTTTTGTGTATCCACATCTTATTTCAAAAGATTTGACACTTTGCATGACATTTGACATTTGACTTTGCATTTGACTTTACATTTGACACTTCACAGTACACTTTACCGTGCCCGGGACTGCCCCCAGGCTCCCCACATTCCCACCCATCCCCCCAACACACCCACCCACCCCACTCACTTCTTCCTATACTCGGCCGCCTGTTTCTGCGCATCAGCCAACTGCTTCTCAATATCCGACCTCTGCTTGGCGGTGGCGTCGATCAGCTTCCTGGCCTCGGCCAACTCGGACTCGTACATGGCCTTGATCGACGTGGTGTCCTTGCCCCAGCGGGAGCGGAGCGCTTCCAGATCGCCGGCCAACTTGCGGTTTTGAGCTTCCAGGAAGCGCACCTGGGCGAGGGGGATTGATGGGTGAGCGTGTTTGGCTGTTTTGGTGACTTTTTGGCGTTGAAAATAGTATACTGCCACTCCCAGACCCTGTAGAAGACCCTGTAAAGTGTAAAAGACCCTGTAAAGTGCCAAATGTCATGTAAAAGACCCTGCAACGTGTCATGTGTATCCAAATATTATGTTTTTGTATCCAAATCTTACTTTTTGACATAAAATTTGCATACAGAAACATAAGGTTTGGATACGGTAAAACAAGTTTTGGATACACATGACACTTTACAGGGTCTTTTACACGTCATTTAACATTTTACAGGGTCTTTTACACTTTCAGGGTCTTTAACAGCGTGTCGGAGTGCCCCCTGGTGTGAGGCGGATCGCGCGCGCTGTCAAGTGACACTTTTTAAAAACAGTTAAGTTCCAAACTCTAGATAAAATAAAAATTGTGAAACTTTATCTGAAAAGGCAGGACACTTGAAAAAGTGCGTGATTTGTATTTGAACGACCTTTTGAATTTGGACAACCGAATACGAATTGTGTAAATCAAATTCCCGGTAGGTGCTAGCCCAGCGGAACCAAGGAGTCAAGCTTATTTGCCCAAAATGTACCCAGTACCAAAATTTCCTTACTCACTAATCGGTAGCATGTTTTGTGGGCTAACTTCTCCCGACTCTACACAATCAACGTTCGTCATTCTTCATTTTGCGGCCAGTATTGAAAAGTGCTTATATTGTGGCTGACCAATGTACAATTGCATATTCGTGACAAAATCTGATTGATTGGCAAATTAGTGCATAACACTAGATTCGACATAAATACACACACTGGTACACATACATGAGCGGCTGATAAATGAAACGCCAATTATCATTGGAGCAAAACACAGTAGTTGACAACCACACCAAATGTCAACTGCTTCCGTTCTCACGTGTCACACTACGCATTATTGTATACACATACACTACTTTTCAGCGGCCGTGACATTGCACATGACGAAAAAATTTTTTCAACACCACCGCTTCATTTTGCAACACAATTCAAGACTTTTGCATGTCTTTCGTCAACCCGTTAGCAAGCCTCGAGTCGGGCTCGGAACCAGATGACATTCAGTCTCGGCGTCAACTAAAATGCACAAGGCCCCCTAACCCCCCCCCCACCCCACCTTCTCAATATAGCTCGCCAATCTATCGTTCAAGTCCTGCAAGTCCTTCTTCTCCTTCTCCCTCGAGTCCCTGATGGTGCTGGCGGCGTTCTGGCCGAACGCGGGCGACATGCTCGTCGCCCCGTACGACGTGGACATCTCCGTTTGCACGCGCAGGACACGGGAGCCGGATGTGGGGCCTGTTTGAGGGGGGGGGGGGTTGATTGAGGGTGATGGGGGTGTGTGGGGTGGTATGTGGTGGGATACACGCTGGTTGACACTTGTGTGTCAATTGGTTTGTGTCAACTCAGATTTCGGATTCACGTGTCGCAGAGTGATCTTCCAATGCGCTTGTCGTAATTTTTTTTTCTTCAATATTGCTGCAAGTGCATTTGGAGATGGCTGTGGGACACGTGAAGCCGAATTCTGAGTTGACACAGACCAGTTGACACAAATGTGTCAACTAGTGTGCGGACCGCCATTACGTAGCGGGAAATGGTTGTGTTTCTGTGTTTGCGTGTGCTCGGCATTGTACTTAGGTTGTTCTCACTTCGCTTGTCATTTTCAAGTTCATTTCCTATCGCTTGTTATGATCACGTATTTAAACTTCGTTGCATCTTTTTACAAACCATGTATGTAAATATGTGAGGACAATTCAGTAAAATACTGAACAGAATACTAATTCGGTACATCGTACGAGTCGCTGAAAACAGTTCATTAGCACACCAACGCATTTTTGTTCCATCTCGACGTAAATATTGCTTGTTTAATTTCCTACGTGTATTTATAAGTGAAATATTGCGGTAGTTCAAGTTTTTCTTCATTGTTCATGCTGCAATTTATCCCCCAAACTATTCAATATTCTCTTGGGTACGTAATTTTTCCTTATTAATAAAAGTTACCGAATTGTCATCTTTCCAAAAAAAGTGATCAGGAAAAATTAACTTTGACATGATTTCTTAATAGTCCGAGACTCTAAATCGATGGTCTTCGATGTGCATAAACGCGGTGATGAGGCGTGAAATGAAATTCACTGATGTGAAATCGAATAGTTTTTTAATTGCAACTCTTATCCAAGGCCACTTTATTTACAATTCACGCTCAAATTCAAATTTAGAATCACATAAAAAGTATTCACCCGCGTAAATTCCCCAGTCATTTCTCATGCACGGCTTTTTTACAGCTTCATTCTTTTTCAAGGGTCACTGAACCGCAGTTTTTTGCCCCCCTCTCATCGCAAATTCAAATGCGACGTTTTGCATTCGAGTTGGCGTATTGGCTCTGCGCACTCTAGTTTACTGCCGGAAAAATAACAATTTATTAAACTCATTTATCAGCTTTGAACGACACTTGAGTTTACCGGAATGAGCTGTTCGTCAACTACAGTTGACGGACATTAAACATAACACATTCCAGTAAACTCAGATGCGCTCAGAAGCTGATATCTGAGTTTACTTAATACATTCTTAGTTCACCGGTCCTAAACTAGTGCGTGCCGTCCCACTGGAACGGCATCCGATGACAAACTCACGTTTCACGATTTCGCCGGGCCAAATCGACCAAATGAAAGGCCCAGATATGGCGGACGTTTAAATGAAAAACGGCCGCACGTAGATGCCGCATTTCGCATGCAAATGCGCCGCGCTCGAGGGGAAATGATGGGAAAAAGGGAGAAAAATCGAAAGTGCTCGCGCATGTTAATGTCAAGCTGGAAGCTTGAACGGCCGGGCGGCGGTCGCTTAAGGAGACACAAAAAATTGTACCATCCATCATTACAGAGTTGTCAAAAGTACTGTGCTTTTTCAAAGTAAATGTACCTAAACGTAAAGTATTTTATTGTTCACTCACACCCGAGTACAGAAAACGTAAAGTAAACATTTTTATTTAGTATTTTTTTAGTCGGGGAAAACGCAAAAGCGAGTACTTTTTTCGAGTTTGTACCCATGAAAACATAAAAGTGAGTAAACGTTAAAGTGAGAGTAGACATTTTCTCTATACATCGCAACTTCGATAATTTATGCTGTCATTTTCGCAGCCGTTTCAATTCATTTTACGTTTTATCCATCCCGTAAATTTTTCGGTTTACGTTTTCTGTACTCGCGTACTTTCAAAAAGTTACGCGTAAACGTGAGTACATGTATTTTTTCTGGAGGAAACGTAAACGTATTTACTCAGTAATCAAGTATACATATTTTCCGAGTAAATGTAATTACGTTTTAACAACTATTTATCATTACTCTTTAATTCTGTTTTCCAAGGATCGAAAGAAAAATGGGTAGGACGAAAATCGGAAACCGAACACTAATCAAGTGCGATTCAAGCATGACGTATTACTGCAACTGAACAATCCTGTTCTGTGACATAAATAATGTCACAAAAATAGATGCTTTTATAACAGGTCTGAAATAACGTCAGTCAAGTACATATATATATATATACAATTTTAGGGTATACCCCAAAAAGGTGGTACACCAAAGTAGGTATACTCGGCGGACAGCACACCTAGTATGGAAACCTACCATAATTTAATGAATAAAATCTTGTGATAAATTTCGTGATTAATTATTCCATTATAAAAACGAAATAGTATGATGAACAAATTGTATAATTTTTGATTCTTTATTCAGATGGGTTATGGTAGGTTTTCATACTAAGTGTGATGTCCGCTGTGTATACACCAAAACATTGGATACCGTATTACCTCGAATTACTCCCCCCCTTGAATTACCCCCCCCCCCTCGAAATACCCCCCCCCCTAAAATTGAGTGTAAAGAGAACGTACATGACAAATACCGTAGTTTGTGATCTGTACAATGCAGAACACACGTTAAAAGTGACGGCTAAGTGACGTTAGGGAAGGGTTTATGTGTATATACAATTATATATGCCTATAAACACATATACATCTACGTAATTGTTCGATTTTTCTACATCTGCGTATGGGGAATTTCCGAAAATTTCTGGCGAAATAATAGACCCCCCCTCGAATAACCCCCCCCTCGAATTATCCCCCCCTCAAATTTTGCTGGCGAAATAATAAACCCCCTGGGGGATTTCGAGGTAATACGGTAATGTGTTTCTTTCAGTATTCTCAAAATAACGAAAAAATATTTTAAATACATAAATACATTCAACGGTCAGCTCAAAGCAGTCTGTTCATGTAAAAATACATGCCTCTGTACAATGGCTTTCTCGGGCACATGAATGTTGCCGTACGACGACACATTGGTCATTACGGGAAACACAGCGAGTATAAAGCGGCAATATATTCAAGCAAAGAAACAGTGCTTCTTTCGTGAGATGTGGCACATTCCAAGTAGCGATTGAATGGCGCCACGGTGCTTGTTTCATTGGCGCTTACATGCACTTTTCAGTTCCGGCATGTCACCGAGAAACATTTATTGTGCTTAATATTCCACCAACAAGGAAATGAAATCCCCCAACTTTCAGCTCATATCGGCCTTTACACTCATGTTCCACACTATTCATGCGTTCATCATAATCACAAAAAAAAGTTTTGTCAATGTCAACGAACGCAATCTCTGCCCGCAACTACACATTAAATAGTTGGCCCATTACATGCTTACAATTGATCCGTGTTTTTTGCTCGTCCCCAAGCTCAGCAAAAAAATATGGGCGAAAGCAAGAGCGCATGGAAATAACAGGCCCTTCGCTAGCACACATTCGCGTAGAAAAGCTGCTGTCAGCTGATTCCGGACAACTAAGCATAAGCTTCAGCGTTAGGGGGCACTTTCGGACCCTGTAAAATGTCAAGTGTCAAGTGTCATGCAAAGTGTCAAGAGTCATGGAAAATGCCCTGGAAAATGACAATGTGTTTGCCATTTCCATGGCAATTTACATGACTCTTGACACTTTGCATTGACATTTGACATTTTCCAGGGTCTGTGACTGGCACCAGGCCGGCCTTCAAGCAGAGCAGTGGTCCGATCGTGCGCTCGCATAACGTGACGTTCACGGCGCACTGTGCTGTGCATATTGTGTTGTCAGTTTGCCCACGCAAGTGCGTCAGCCCCCCCCCCCCCCATCCCGAAGTGACTGAAATAAGTGTGGGGGTACTTTTTGTGCAACTTTAACAACTTTAGTAAAGTTGGAGATAACGCAAGTGAAATGAAGTGAAGTGTCGCGATTCGATATGGCGATGGAAGTCGACAATTTTATCGATCAGTAAATACAATTGTACTCGAAAAGCACACTATCCGAAGGGATCTGTCAGCAGCGACGGGACAAAATTATCTACGATTTGAGATCACAGCTTCCCACGTGTATTGTCACTCGCGGCTCGTTCATAACAACGCCCATTTGTCACTTTTACGTTTCACAAAATGGGCGCCCTGTCCGCGAGTTAAGTCTACGGACCTTACAACGAAATCTACCATATCCCACCTGAATAAACGAACATACAGTAAAAATATTCACATCAGAAGACCACATTACTCCCACTTTAGGTGAATTTGGTGCCCACTTTTCCACGTCAACTTATTCATCAAAATATGGTAGCATTCATTGCATAGCGTTCTGTCCGTAAGCATGTATACTAGCCTGCGAGGTGGTGATATAATCTCGGCTGTGAGGAGCGCCGCTGCGCAACTATCACCGAGAAACCAGACGCGTATGCACTGCACTGCGCTGGGACGTAACGCAGTGAAAAAAGTGTTGGCTGTCTCAATCATATGTATTACATAAATATGTATTGTATATACGTGTGTATTGACGAACTATAGAGGACTATTCCAGCGACATGCAAGGTGCAATTTCCTCTCACGTCGACTGAAATCTTCCAGCAGAAAGAGCCAATATAATACCATAGCTGAACACGGTTCTTTCGAAAAGTTCCGCGCTCAAAATATGGGTGTATTTACCCCCCCCCCACGACATGCTTCAAATAAACTCCGTAAGTAAAGGATGGTCGCTGGCGCAAAATTGAAATGACGCTACCTAACATAACGTGTCATGCTGTCGTAGTGTACAGGCGTGGAATTGGGTCAAGTTGCTTATAGTTTGCGTCTGTGCGTCACCCCCATACTTGCCAACATTCATCCACCAGTTGGCATCAAGACTAACTTAGCATGTGTATAACACCATTGTCGAGTGAATTGAAGAGTGAATTGTTACTCCATGGAAATCTTGTCTTTCTTGCTGCTGGGAATCCGGCACCAGTCACAGTTGACAGCCACAAGTATCATGTGCAGCCATCACAGCACAAAAGGGTGTGTGATGCGTTGTGAAGTGTCCTGAAGTGTCTTCACGCAGACACGCAGTGTCGGCATGATGGCAATTCACTGTGTCGCCATATGCTTCACGACACTTCACGAACCACGCAAAGTATGCTGCAATGAACGAATTTGGTCCGTCGTGAGGACAGGTGAAGTGTATGGAAGACACTTCACTAACAAATCTCGTGAAGCGTGTGGAAGCGTGTGGAAGTGGCTTCACAGAACTGCGAACCTATTTTTTGCAGTGCATATTTAGTGGGATACGTGTTCAGTGGCTACAACGGCATCCCGATCCCACGTTATGTTATCTCGATGTCCAACTCTGTCCCAGTGACGATTCATTATTCATCGGCTCTATTTACAGATTTTTTTCCAAACACAAACTTTTAGTCGTGCAGCAAAAGCGACAAAGCACTTTGCGCCAACAAAACCAGCGAACGGCTTTTCGCCGCTTGGAACACGCAAAAGCACCTGGGCTGCGAACAGTGCCGAACCTGATACGCATTAGGCCTGTGCAAACACGCGCCGCCCCCCGTGAGCTAGTTTGCACGCGGCAAATGTGTTAGCTGTTTTGTTGGGTTGGATTTTGTCCCATTCGAGCAAACCGCTTTTCACTTTGTGAATTGTGCACGGCTGGCTTTTGCGCGACGTAAAAAAGGCACCGCCATTTAGTTCGGCAAACAGACCACTCTGGACTAGGTACTCTTGCGAGTGAAAACTCGAAACACACGCATCGCAAACGATCGAATTCTCTCGCAGGTGATAAAAGCTACAGACATTTTTTTAGTACATGAACCACACCTCAGAAAAAAGGCAAATATAGAACGCATTCGGGAACTGCGCGGGGCTCTGAGTTGACTAAAGTAACACGCGCGTTAGTTCATCATGATTGAATTACCCCATCAGAGGCCCGTCCCCACGGGAATGGCAACTCTAACCCGAACTTAATTACATTTCCTCATTTCTGTGACACTGGATGCGGGTAACATTTTTGAGGGTGTAATGGCAGTTTTGAGGGAAACCCATTATTTAACCACAGCGACTCGTAACCCATCGTCTCGTAAGCCAAAGTGCATCGAGATTTAACCCAAAGTACCTCGTCTCGTAAGCCGCAGCCAATCATTCGACTCGTCACCCAAAGTGTGTCATTATTTAACCCCACTGTGTCATTATTTAAGCCACGAGTACATAGTACAAATTTTGTGTCATTATTTAAGCCGTGTGTACACATGTATTTAGTTCATATTTGTGTATTTTTTGAATGCCAGCGAATACATAGCACTGATGTGCTGGTGCGGAACCAATGTAAATATGTGTTTACATGGTGACCAATGATACTTGCAATGTGGGATGAACAAGGGAAATAGATATATTTATCTAGGTAACTCACAAATTTCATTTCAAACATATCGCGCCCACTTTCAAATCAAATCAATTTTATTACCCCCCTTGAAAAATGCATAAGAAACATATGCAATGGAAGATAATGTGGATAGAAATGAACAGCTTTTTCTCTCCATTTGATACTCTCATGCATGAAACACTCTTTATGTCTGTTGTCCATTTCGCTTTATTAGGACCGAAAGTATCCATGATCCACTTACTCGAGCCCACCAGATATTGACCACAGATGTCCAAGTGCATTAGCCAAAAACGACTGATCTTACCGCCACATGTAATGTCTATACATCCATCTTATATGTATACATGTTATGTATTTACCTGTACTGCGGCTTACGAGTCGACACATTGGGTTAAATACTGAGGCACAATGGCTTAAATGATGACACACTTTTTCACGTTAATTGTGGCTTAAATGTCGCCATACTTTGGCTTACCTAGCGAGGTACTTTGGCTTTACAGTCGATGGGTTAAATCTCGGGTAGCTTAAATCTCGCTATACTCTCGCAGTTTTTGTGGCAAAAAATGTGCAGAAATGGTCGCGGCCACATTTTTTTGTGGATAAAAATGAACACATCTGCGTGACACTTGAGCGCATTCGAGTGCGATCGAATTTCACTTGAAATGACTGAAATTCGATGGTTCCCGTATTTATTTCTTCATATATGATCGAATCGGATCGGAGGTGCGCACTTTCGTCAAAATTGTTGATTTTACATTTACACGTGGAACAAAACCGGGGGACGCGGCGGCCATCGACATTACCATACGATTTATTCCCATAAATCATAATCTTTATGAAAGTGAAAAAAATGTGCAAAGTAAATAAGGGAAAACGGCGGTTGTGCGCACGTTTTCGCTCGAAATCCACCGACAAATTCGTGCAACCCAACCTTGGGAGGTGAAATATTCACGGCGGCAAAACAGCAAAAAAATCGCGCGTTTTTCAAGGTCGCGTTTGAAAACCTTGGTTTCTTGCTGGAGATTTTAGTAAAAGATGGAAGTTGACAACGTGCGGACGATTACGGATTTATCGGCAGATCGATTGTGGGCGTAATGTGTATATATATTCGTGTGGAAATATCTTTGATGTGCCTCTGATGTCCTTCTTAAATATTTATAGCGTTGAAACGAGTGCAAATACCAAACGATTGCTGAAAGAATTTGATCTATTCATGGGTTGAAAGCGACATTTTCCGACCGAACCCAAACACGAAATTTTAGCTCTTTCAATGCCTCCAACAATTAGCCACAACACAACGCAAAAACACAAAAAAAATCCTCAAAATTGTCCTCAAAAATCTCCTCAAAACCTCCCAAAAACAGCCAACAAACCAGTGTTCGTCCTGGTGTAGCCCACCCTCGGCTGAATGCTGCTTTTATAGTCATCCATTTTGAAGTCAGTACTTTTGCTGTCGCTGACTGATTTCACTGGTGCCGGACTTGGAGTAGGTGCTGGTGCTGGCGGCGCTGGGCTCGCGACTTTCGGATCTGAGTGTTGGGTTGGATTGAATGAATTTGTTTTTACAGGACTAGTTTTTTGTGTGGGCGGCAATCAATATGGACAGTATTGGCGCTGACTCATAAATCGACGTTGAACGCATTTGAGTTTACCGGAATGAGGTGTCTGTCAACTGCAGTTGATGGGGATTTAGAACAACAAATTTCAGTAAACTCAAATACGGTCAAAGCCGATTTATGAGTTAACCAGAATCTGGCAGTAAACTAGTGTGAGCATACGCATAGAGATAGAATGTCATTATTTATGTACGAGAGAAACGGGAAATAAAATGCGCGTTCTCTTTGTATTTTCAGAGGCAAATTGCAGATGTGCGCGATTCCACGGCACTAATGCATCATAGGAGATCATAAAAATTCTGCCCGTAATCCGGGACGTAAAATTAGAAAAAAAGTGGAGTGCGCGCTGTGCATTTTGCGGACACTTTATCATGAGAAATAACCATGGTCTTATTATGGCAGTAGAGAACAGGGCCCAGTTTCAGTTTGAAAACAGACACATAAATACTCACAAAAACAATTTTTTCAAACAAAATTACAAATGTCAACATATCAGTGAAAAACTGGTTTACAGATAAGTACCTAGGTATTCATAATCGGTTCTCTGTAATTAATTTTTTCTGAAAATAATTTTTACCGTGTCTTCTTCAACCTGAAACTGGACTCTATAACATATAAAACTGCACGCAGTAACTTCGCTATCTCTCTAATTGGGTGTCGCCGTCGCAAAGGCATGAACTGAGAGGAAATGAGCACACTTTTGCGGCTGCATGTGCTACTTCACAATCGAGCAAAATCTAGATTTCAGAAAACACCGTGAGACACCCCTCACTTCGTTATTGAAAAATACATGTTGGGGCTTGAAAAATACAAAATGAACATCTTGGTGAAGGGTAGATGTAAAATACTAAAAACATGAAGAAATTTAGTACCGCAAAAAGTCACGTCAAACCGAAAAACGGCGACACCAATAAATATACTTCCTGAAAAATAGTACAGTCAATCACTTCAACTTTTTACAAGTGAAAGTGAAAGTGAAAGTGCGCGCGCGAGCGCAAGTGCATAACTCTACTTGACAGACTTCAATATTATTACACTGGACACTAGAGTTGACAGTATAGTTTTAGTTTACAGTATGACTACTGCGTATTGGCATGTGGATTGGGGCGGCCGGGCGAAAATCCCACACACTGCATTAGGTCGCTCTGCGGCGACGGGCAAAAATTGTGTAAACCTACATAGTGGTCGCAGTTTTCACTGGATGGAAATGGAATGGAAACATGCAAAAGTAATAAATGAATACTTATGTACTAGTGTACGTATACAATACTATACACATCGCTTAGTTTTGCGGCGTACTATCGATGTGTAGGTTTATGTAGAAAATAATATCGGAATGGCATAAATATACTTAAAATATTTGGCGCATGTATTCAGTCGATTCTAACCCTGCATTCTTTACGGAAAAAACACGTGAAACTAAATGTAGTTGACACATTTTACTCAGGTTTATTGTTTTTTTTTGTTAGTGCATGGCATGATGGCAGCGCAGTCATCACTGTGGAATGGGTCTAACCAATGTTGGCATAATTAGTAAAACGTTATTCAGATTGATAATGTTCCAATTTTTAGAAGAAAAATTTTTTCAGAGTGTCATTTCATAATCACAAGTATCAAAATAGTATTATAGTTTTCCAATATTTAAAAAAACTTTGACGATTTACAAAACTGAAGTCTCGCCAATTGGTTTTGCCTATTGATGGGCATCTTATGAATCTATTGACTAGATAGTGACGTGTTGTGAAGTTCGTGCTATGAAAAAGCAAGTTTTTAAAGCAAAAATGTCACAAAACATAGTCTTAGTTTGTATACCTAGTTTACAATTTTATTGTGTACTATGTGTCGCATAAGGTGCTTATTTTAAAGTCCTTTTAGTTCCATGAAAATTGAAAAACATAACCTAAAAATACAACGTTGTCAAAATCAGTTTCAAAACCCAAAAACTGTTTTTTTCTGAGGGTTCACAATTTAAAAAATGCTAACTTTGATAAATACTTTTAAATTTTTCAAGTTTAGTTTGCCTGCCACCAAAACTGCGTGTGAAAGAAAAAAGTGAGTCAACAACCTTTCCGTGGCACGTCTTTGGACAAGAATTCAGTCATCAACGTACCACTTACCTTGAGACACCAAAAAAATTGAGTTACCGTATTTCCTCGAAATACCCCAGGCGCAGGGGGTTTGTTATATCGCCAGCAAATTTTAAAGGGGGTTTATTCGAGGTGTGCTTATTCGAAGGGCTCATTATTTCATCAGAAATTTTCGTGAAGGATCATAGTAAAAATAGGCTTTTACATAACCAAAACTGGATACATTTGGACATCTACATGTAAATATCTACACAAACTAGTCGGCCGGTGTAGCTGCGATGCTAATTGGCAGCAATAAATGCATAACGTACACTGCATACAAAACGATGTACATTGTTTCAAATAGGGTATTTCGAGGGGTCTGTTGTTCCTCAGCTCCCTCAGCCCGGGGGGTATTACGAAGGGGGTCAATTCAAGAGGGATGATTGAAATTGAAATTGAAATTGAAATACGGTAAATTGAAATTGGACCTAATCTTTTTGTCACATCAGTTGTGTAAACTACTAGAAAATCTAAAATACTTGCATAACTACTAAGCAGTGCACTTTAAAGCGTTTGATATTTGGTATTTGACTGGGTACTATGTTGGGTACAGCTACAGGGTTTCCTCTGCCAGACACACCTGTGTAGGTCACCAAAACCACTATTTTCCAACTACCAATATCACCAAAACCACATTACACAAACCAGGCGATTTCACACTATCCACAGCCTTAGCAGACGCTTTGCCACTGGTTTTGCTTGCCATTTTTCTGGCAAAAATTCACTGGCAACTAAATTTTAAATGGCAACTCAGTCAACACAACACAAAGTGCAGGAATATATGGAATAATATACAGCCGATATCGATGGGAAAATGTGCGGCCGGGTCTCGATTTGCCTGTCTGATACTAAAAATAAATAGAAAATAAGATAATACTGCAGTGTGTGTGCCGCGTAGGTGGATTGTGAGAATGTATTTAGGTGTAGTGTTTTTAGTCGGTTAGAGTTAGAGGTGATCGCTGATTGGCTGCGAGGCACACGGGCGACACTGCTCGGATTTTTTGACCACGCGTTAGAATGTGCTAAATAGATACTTAGGAAAGTGGTAAAATAAATGTGCCTACTACTAAAGCTGCGTTTACACTGGCACGTGTGACGACAAAATTTTTTGGGGCTTTCAACTTTCGTTATGTGACGAAAATTGAATATTTGTTGTGTCAGATATCTAGATCTCGATCACTCTTTTTGCCTAGGACAAACATAAATTTTTATATATGACGTGATCATACACAATAAAACAAACACGAAAATTTGTCGTCACAAGTTGTCGGTTCGAGTTGTTCCCGGGAGCCTCGTTAACGAGGCTCCCGGGAACAACTCGAACCGACAACCTGTGACGACAAAAATTTTGTTACGTTTTATTGTGTATGATAACGTCATATATAAAAATTTATGTTTGTCCTAGGCAGAAAGAGTGATCGAGATCTAGGTGTCTGACACAACAATTATTCAATTTTCATGACATAAAGAAAGTTGAAAGCCCAAAAAGTTTTTGTCGTCACACGTGTCAGTGTAAACGCCGCTTAAAAGTATAAGAGCGTGATGAAATATGAAGCTAATTCAGCAAAATCTAATTACACAACCGAGTAAATAAATACAAACTAAGGAAAATATCTAGGAAGATAGTAAAAATATTAAAATGCTACAACCACGCACACAGTGTCGATGCGTCAGAGTTCTTTTCCATGTCTACACAAAGAAAAAACGACATTATTCATGTCGCCTGGCCATGATTTCATGCCAATAAATCCTCTGAATTTATGTGATTTCTTTATTCTGCGCTATTCGAAAGCGCTACGACTTCGAACCCGAATCAAGTGGTTTAATAATGCACAGCGGAGTTCCACAGATGCGCAGAAAGTTCCGTGGCGCTATGGGCGCCCAGTTGCGCCAGATGCATCAGCGCCAGGCTCTACTGGTTGTTAAAGAAACGTACATAAGTGTACTCGAAAAATACGTAGTACTGAGTAAATACATTTACGTTTCCTCCGGAAAACATACTTGCACTTACCTTTACGCGTACTTTCTGAAAGTAAACGAGTACAGAAAACGTAAAACAAAAACGTAATGGGGTGTAAAAGCTACTGAAATAAATTGCAACGGCTGCAAAAGATGGCAGTGTAAATGATCAAAGGGTAGGAAAAGTGACTACCGTATTTCCTCGAAATACCCCCGGGGGGTTTATTTTTTCAGAGTGAGAATTTTGAGGGGGGGTTAAACGAGGGGGGGGGGTATTTCGAGGGGGGGTTTATTGTTTCGCCAGAAATTTTTTGAAAACCAAGTACTAAATTGTCGTCTGAAAATGCAACAAAAATCGCCATTTATAAGACTCTAAAGACTTGTATAAGTGTGTAGACTGTTCTCACATAACAGAGTCATCGTTTTTAACGTGTGTTTTGCATTACCCAGATGACAAACCGCAGCCTTTGTCATTTACGTTCTCTATACACTAAATTTGGGGGGGGGTATTTCGAGGGGGGGGTTTATAAGTTCATAGTGTCCATTTTGAGGGGGGGTATTTCGAGGGGGGGGGGGGGTATTTCGAGGGGGGGGGTATTTCGAGGAAATACGGTATTCTCACTTTTACTTTTTACACATCTGTATTGGGTACAAACTCAAAAAGACTCTCAAGCTTTTACGTTTTCCCTGCGTAAAAATATGGATATTTACGTTTAATCACCTTTACGCAGTGTAAAAGTAAAAAATTACTTAACGTATTCTGTACTCAAGGGTGAGTTAAAATAAAATACTTGACGTTTACGCTTACTTGAAAAATGTACAGTACTTTGAACAACTCTGGCTAGACAAGAGCAAATGTGGAATAAGGAATACAAATGTGAGCCTTACGGCAGTAGCAAATCAAACAGCGCCAAGCCATGGCTGGGCAGTCCCGCACCCTGTAAAATATCATGTAAAGTGTCAGATGTCACGCAAAATGCCACAAAAATTTGCCACATTTCATACAGAACGCCAGAGTTCAACAATAAAATGTTATTTTAAATTGAATTTATTATTATCGACACTGCGCATGGAATTTTACACTCAACAGGGTGTGGGACTGCCACCAAATGGGCCGTAAATAGTTCAAGAACCAAAAAGGTGTTAAAGTGCCTACGCCATGAAGCATATCTCCCATTTCTGGGAATCTCAGCATCAGCGGACACGGTTCCCAGTACCCGGTTCCTTGCCGATCACCGGTTTCACATCATATCGCACACAGCGGGGGGGGGGGGGGGGGGGGGCGACACACCCATTTCTGACATGTTTTATGGGTGTGGGGGTTGTACGAATTGAAATACAGAATTTCAATTTGAGTGGCATCAATGTCAGTGAGTGATGTGATGAAATAAATTTCTGTGAGTTCTGCACCGGATGAAGTCAGGAGTTTCGACGCTATGCGAAACTGGACAAAAGTTACGCCTAATGGTGCCAAAATGTCAATTTTTTTCAACATCTAGAACTAGGTAAGCCAGGTGCGAGCCCAGCTTATAATATTTAGCAGTGTTGCTTGGAAACGAACCGCGAAATAAAACGCATTATGATTAGCTGATTAATTAACTCATCATTTTACATTTGCAACTTTTCAAAGTGCCTGCGAAATTAACAATTAACAACAAGCGAACTGAGTATTTTAAGTAGAGGTACCTTGCCTTCGGAATGTAAGCAAACCAAGCAAAAAAAAATTACACTAGGTAATGGGTGTGTTCGCGAACGAAATTACCTAAAATAAGCATAAATACTTGACTAGACTTGTTATCTTTAGCAGTGGAGCGGAAACCCGTGAAAAAGTCGCCACACCCAAGTGAATCACCAAAAAAATGTCCTACACAGTAAAAAAATGCGCGCGGGTGGGCGTACACGCCAAAGAAAGATGACAAATTCAGTAAAAATAATCGCATAATAACGCCCAGACAAAAAAATGACAGGTAGTGCAGAAATGAAGCTGGTTCAAAACCGACAAACACACTTATCGGGTTGAAATACAAATGCGAGCCTGCAGATTGCATTACGGACTTTTTAACACAGTTAGCGGAAATGTCACTGTGGGGAAATTTATTTTGAGCGATTAAGTGGGGTTAGGTAAAAAAATTCCGGAAGAAATTTAATCCGAGATGGACACAAAATACCTGTCAAAGGAACCAGTAACATGGCCTATCAATTGAATATAGGTAAGTAAAATTTTCCAGCCATGATAAAGGTAACGGACATTCCCACCATTCGCATCTGCGGTTATGTCAAAATTGCAGCGCGGAACAGCGTTGTGAGAATGTTCTGCTACAGCACTGATTGAATTCAAACATAAATCAAGCTCTTTTCAGCCAAAACACACCTGTGAATGCTTAACTGATTTGAATTTCTGACACCTCACAGCCGTACCAGATGCATATGTATTTAAATACCGGTACGCATGATTTATGTACGGCAATCTATTTCCGATGTACCGTATTACCTCGAATTATCCCCCCTTGAATTAACAGCCCCTCGAATTAACCCCCCTCAAAATGGGCTGGGTAAATAATAACCCCCCTCGAAATACCCCCCCCCCGGAATGATGATCATCATGTATACAATGCAGCTATGATGTATTTATTACTCAATACAAATTGTATTGCAGCTACATATTAGACTAGTTTGTGTAGATATCTACGTTTTTATGTCCAAATATGTCATTTTTGGACACATATATTACCTGTTTTGGTACGAAAATGTCTACCTAATTACTATTATCTACGATCCTTACGAAAATTTCTTACGAAATAATAACCCCCCTCGAATAAGCCCCCCTCGAATTACCCCCCCCCCCTCAAATTTTGCTGGCGAAATAATAAACCCCCATGGGGGTATTTCGAGGTAACACGGTAGGTATTATTCACCTGGGTGTACGTAATGCCAAAATGTAAATATGTAAATATGACAAAGCCAAATATCCCATGCCGTGCGTTTTTTATGCGGGCGAAAGAAGGAATATGAATACCGTATTTCCTTGTATTAACCTCCCTCGAAATGCCCACAGGTCAGAGTGGGCTGAGAAAATAATAGACACCCCCCTTGAAATACCACCACTCGAGTTGAGTCTATGCTATTTTACCCAATCAATTACATTCTGAGTGTAAAGAGAATGTAAATGATTAGGTAAAACTGTAGTCTATCATTTGTGTAATGCAGGATATATGATAAAAGCAAGCTACACTGTAAGGTTTGACTGCCTATTAACGTGGTGATTTCATTTCATAAATAGGGCAAAATGGATGCTGGCGCCAGGATTTGATGTGTTATTATTTAGACAGATGTTCACAATGCAAATGGAGGTGATAAAAAGTGCGTGGAAGTGGATGCGCAGTAAAGCATTGTCACTTGCATTGCTGCTTCACAACGGAACTTTTGGTGCCACGCACCAGCGGAATGTGCCAACCAAATTTTGGCCATTGCGGTTGTGAGACAATGATTGTAATGATATTTATATTGATTTTATTAGTTCATGGACTCATTAATTGTTGGTTCTCTTTGGCGACACATAAATCTACCGATTTTCAACAGCTGAAAAACTTTTCCCAATTTTCAACCCCTTTCCATGTTCAGTATTGTTCAGGTTGTTTTCGTCGATTTGTTCGATTCAGCCGACTGAGGGAAAAACTATTCACGGAGGAAATTCAAATGATTTATAGTTGGTACTGTCCACAGATAACGTCATCCCAAAGATATTCATTGTGGAGCTGTTGTGCCCACAGCACTCAAAACTTCACTATTCAGCTTGTGCACCACAAGTGAACTGCCTAGCACATTCAGAGCCTCAACGAGAAAGTGTTGAGCTCTGCCAATGGTGCTCTTCTCAGCATGTGAAGGAAAGTGATCTTGATTCTATTCTATTTGGATGGAAGCAGCCTCAAATCAATGTTTCCACACTTCTAAATCATCACAAATTCATGTGGTAAAGATATGGAGTTGAGATCTGAATAACTGTAGAATGATAAAATAGACCTGGGGTTGAGTCAGAGAGTGACTAATTATACTTACTTACTGCAGCCTTTTATATGAACCCTGAAACCTAACTGTTGCGGGTTCAGCACCTTAGTGGAACACTACACCCCCCTCCATGACAACCGAAGGGGGTCAAACAAAAAATACCCAAAATTGAAATTGACATAATTGACTTGAAATCAGATAAAAATATATAATTTACCCGTGTAAACATAAAAAGTGAATATGATAAAATGGTTCAATAAAACAAGTATAGTACAAATGATAAAACAGTACAAATTTTGGAAATAAATGTGCCTACTCCGTGGAATCATTGATCTGTGATCATTCATTGTGGCAGTGTTTGCGCTCGCACCTGTGATGAGTGAACTTGTGTTGCTGGTGAGTCTTGTGCAGCCTTATGGGCGTGTCGGGCAGCTTGTGAACACCAGCAGGGGAAGAAATTGGCATCGTCGGTGGATTGTGACATGGCAGCAGCAATATCTGCTGTGGCAACACTGCTAATTGTAGCAGTGGGGAAATCTGCATAACCTGTTTATGATTCTGCACAGTCACTGTGATATTGTTGAAATTGGTCAGTTTTGTGGTGAGCAGTGGTACTGCTGAAGCCGCAGCCATGCATTCGGGCATAACTACACCTTGGGATGTTGGCATAGTTTGTGCTTTCTGCTTGACAGTGCAGTTTGGAGCACTCAAATGCATATGTTTCAGCTTGTCCTGTGCTGGTGCTGCATGTGCCTGCCACTGCGCTGACATAGGCGCCACACCCTTGCTGCTGCTGCAGTGTCTGTGTTTGTCTGCCTGCGGTGCCAGCACTTTGGACATTTGCACCACTTGCTGGCTTGCCCCATCCTGAATAAATCTTTGCACCTGTACTCGGACATCAGCAGTGTGAAAACTCTGGTCATCTTGGTTTCTTTCTGCAGCAATTATACTTTGGGTCTTCTCATAAACCTGTGTCAGCCTATCCAACTCTGCATGTGCATCCTGAATTATCTGCAATTTTCCCCAAATTGCTGCGCGGCCCAACAACACTGGGTCAGCTGGTGGTAAATGTGCCATCAGCTTCACTACAGCAGGGAGAATGTCACTGCGTGTGATACCATCTGGTGTTGTGTGTGTGACCTGCATATCATATATGCGCAAATTTTTTGCCTGAATAGCCTCTCCAGACGTTTGCACTGTTGGGTATGGATATGGCATAAACTTGTGCTGTTCTGCTGCTGCATCGCAGCCAGCTGCTTTCCACACCTGTTCTAATAGTGTGTCCTCAATGAAAATTCCAATATTGCACCCTGTGTCGATGTGCCCCTGGATTCCAATGCCCAAGAACTGAATTGTGGCGACTGGGTCTGGTTCTGCCACCTGTGTGCTTTTGTGTTGCCTTTCTGTGTCCTGTGTCCAAGATGCCAGTGGGCACCAATCATTGCTGTGGCCTTCTTCTGGCTCGCTAATGGGTTCGTCCCAGTCACTGGTTAGCTCTTCCAGGGTGCAGCTTGCCACTCTGGCTTCATCTTGGTATGCCACTCCCATCTCCTTGCATTTCTGTTTCATTGATGCAACTGCATCCTCTTCTGTTTTTCCCCTGCGTGCTAGTCCCTTCCTTATATTCTCCACTTTTTCTGGTTGAAATTGTGTGGAGCTTGGGTTAACATAGCATCTTGACAGGTCATGTGGCATTGGCTCTCTGTGCATATGGTGTGTGCACCATGGCCCTTTGTGTGTTTTGGGGTCAAAAGTTGCCCTGACTTTGCGCCCCCCAGCTGTCGCACTTTGCGCCCTGTAATTTGTGCCCCAATTTTGGGGTCTGTCTTCCTGTTCATCACGCTTCCTGTTTTTCTGTATTTCAATTCTGGCAGCTTCCATCTTTGACACTGCTGTGTCTAGGTCACATGATCGTTCTTGCCAGCGCTCCCTCCACATGTACCAGCACGATGCAGGAAGCAGTTTTGTGACCTCGATGAACAATTTGTCACCAATCATTCTTTCACGATCCTTATCTGACATTGTGTCACTGACATGGTGAAAGGCGGTGCTTAATTTGGTCTGCAAGTCCACTATAGAGTCACCTGGTTTGGCCTTCAACTCATACCAGTCACTGACTGAGTACAATCTGTGGTCAACTCGGTAAATGTGCATTAACCTGTCAATGACAAACAGGGGGTCATGGCGACGGTCTGCGCGTACTGCTTGGTACCTTTTCTGTGCTTCCCCAGTGAGGCAATGAACAAAAACAAGTGTCCAAAACATGTGCTGATGAGCATCTGGGACACCAATTGCCTGCTGTGTAATCCCGTGCAGCCACCATTTGAATGGTCCTGTGGTGGCATTTGATTCTCCATTGAATTGTTGCTGTTTCTTTGCCGCCCCTGCTACATGCCCTGCACCCATCTTATCGCATGCGGTAGTGAGCAAAGCCGCTTGCGAAAGGAATTGCATGTGATCTGCAGGTGTCATTACAAACAACTCGATATATTGGATCACTTGATTCAGCAGGGTGTCTCGGCGTAACACTGCTAGGCGGTCATCTGTGCTCCATTTCCAGTAATCTGTAATCGCATTGGTCTGAATTGCTGGCTTGATATCTGGTGGTGGGTTCTGAATGCCCACTGATGATCCCTGTACCTGCATCAGCTGCGCAATATCTGCCTGTTGCTGCTGCAACATGGTTTGTTGCTGCTTCATGGTGGTTTGCACTAGCTGAATCAGTTCATCAACCCTATTTGCTGTGTCTCCATCATCATCTTCTGGTTCTGTGGGGTCACCTGAGCCTCCCACATCATCCGTGTCAGGGTCATCAATAACTAGCATATCGCTTGCTGCAAAATATGCCATGGCCATGCCCTGTAAAGCTTTTGCCAAATTTTTTGTTGTCAAATCTGCGGGATTCTTCATCTTCGGCCATGTAGATTGCCGTTTTTCACGCAGCTGGAATGCAATGAATATGAGTGCTGAACGTTTTCTGCTTGCCAGCAATTCTGTGATTTTTGCAGTGAACTCATCACTCGTGAGTTGCATTTTCCCCGCCATTCTGTGTGACTTTATGCTTTCTAGCCTGAAAAATATATCGTCATCAAACTACAACTCTGCACTCCACAAGCGCACTTCTGCAACACTTGCTCAGATCCTGAGCTCACGCAGAAATACCTTTAACGGATGCTTGGTTGGGTGCACCACCCTGTGTAAACTGCGTGGAGATCTTCGTTGATTGGATTTAAGCCCACGACTCAGTGATTGTGCTCCACAAGCACCACTTTTTATACTCAGGCACCCTGAGTATGCAGCAGTACGTTTAGCCAACACTTGGCTGAGTGCACCACTGTATGCTGTGTTGAGCCCACGGCTCAATGAATGCACTTCACAAGCGCTGTTTTTATACTCAGGCACCCTGAGTGTGTGCTGCAGTATCTTTAACTGACGCTCGGCCGAGTGCACCACTCAGCATAAACTGCGTAACTCTGCGTTGAGCCCACGGCTCAGTGAATGTGCTCCACGAGCGCCACTCTACTCATCTAAAAACTTTGCTCCACGAGTGTCAATCTGCATCACTTGCCCAAGCACCCTGAGCACTCACAGTGATACCTTTAGCGACGCTCAGCTGGGTGCGCCACCCCTCATATGCTGCAGGAGCAGTGGATTCGTCTGAAAATTGATCTATTTCCAGATAGGTACGATCACCATGTTGTGCCCACAGCACTCAAAACTTCACTATTCAGCTTGTGCACCACAAGTGAACTGCCTAGCACATTCAGAGCCTCAACGAGAAAGTGTTGAGCTCTGCCAATGGTGCTCTTCTCAGCATGTGAAGGAAAGTGATCTTGATTCTATTCTATTTGGATGGAAGCAGCCTCAAATCAATGTTTCCACACTTCTAAATCATCACAAATTCATGTGGTAAAGATATGGAGTTGAGATCTGAATAACTGTAGAATGATAAAATAGACCTGGGGTTGAGTCAGAGAGTGACTAATTATACTTACTTACTGCAGCCTTTTATATGAACCCTGAAACCTAACTGTTGCGGGTTCAGCACCTTAGTGGAACACTACAGAGCTCTTTACAGGGAATCAATATTAGAATATATCTGGTCCAAAAAGAACCAATATGCGAAAACAAACCATTGTATTTACATAGGTATGTATTTACAATAATTTACAAATTATTTACATGTATAAATACGCATGTACATTTTTTTACATTCACATATCTGTGCAAACTTTTACGCATGAGCAAATGAGAGATTCAGAATAAGTCAATCAAGAAATCACGCGGAGCACTCCGCACCAGCTTTCAGTGTTCCTTGAACTTTGGATACGAATCCAGCTACATTTGCTTCGATTTCATCAAAGTCTGTCTCGATAAGTAGACCTGTGGAGGAGGGTTAAAATGCAGGTATTAAAAGCCCACGGGCAAGCTTTTGCTGGTAGGTAATGGAACAGTGAAGAATCCAAGTAGGAGTACTTTTCAAGTGGGGTAATTATTCAAGCAGGGGAGTTAATAAAACACATATTAAGTCCCCGGGGAGTTATTTTTCACCAGAGTTTTTGACAGGGGGAGTTATTCGAGGGAGACTTATTCAAGGATTTACGGTACCAGAATAAATAAACCAACCATCACCAGGACAATTCGATGCAGATCCTGTGCCTGAGCCTGAGGCAACCAAGCCAGCTGGACCTCCCGATGCTGCAGGCTGGGGCCTTCCCATTGGACCGCCAGGCGGCAGATAGCAACCCTGGATTTGTGTCAGTTGCTGTTTGTCCACATTGGGTCCGATCGCTATCACGATTATGCACACTCCCCGCGATTTTAGATCGCGTGCTACTTGTACTGGATCTCCGGCTGTGTTGTGTCTGTGGGGGAGGGGGGGGGGGTGTTGAGGGAGTATTTTTTGCGGCTTTAAGCTATGCTTGGCATTGTTTTTTTACTTTCCTTTGCACATGAAAAGTGACTTTTTTACTTTCCTTTGCACATGAAAAGTGTCTTATATCACACAGAAATTGTTTCTCATAAATTCTTGAAAGTAGCCTCAGGTAAACTGTCTTCACACACCTGCCATCAGTCCACAACACGACTAGCTTTTGTCCTCTGCTGTACCCCATCATGTCGCCTGCCAAGGATAGGCCGCTGAAAAGAGAAATGGATGTAGAGATGTGAAATGTCCCAGCTCTGTTTATCAAATGTATATATGTCAAATGTATACAATGTCCCACTTGGTTTTGTGCCAGTCCCTGAAAATGAAATTCTCAGCTCCAGTCCCAGCCTTGTTTGAACATTAAAAGAAGGTAAATATACCTTTACAAAAGCACCATTGTCGAATGTCCAAAAAGACTTCCCTATACCGTGGCATCATACCATTTTGTGGGATTTTCAAGCCACAAACAGTTCACAACTGCTTGAACTTACTGAACTGTGCACATTCACCATTGACCATTCAGTGAACAGCAGTTTCCAAATACTGATTGATCAATGGTATTTTACCAACCAATAAATAGTGCAACTTGAACAGATCACCAATGATTTGCACAAATCACAGGCTGAATCATCAAACATAAATAGAATTATATGAAGGAACTTTATTGATAGTACACACACTAGTTCACAACCAAAAATTCAAAACTGATTTATCTGTTTTGAACGCAATTGAGTTTACCAGAATGGAGGATTTGTGATCTTAATTGGCACATTACTCATTCTGGTAAAGTCAAGTGTGTTTGTAACAGATTTAAAAGCAGTAGGAAGTTTGGCTTTCAATTGATGTGTTGGCTGTTAGAATACAAATCGTATTTCAAAATTATTTTTGAATGGAATTATTTTTGGTTGAAAAATATCAGAAAATCTTTAAAATATTCTTTTTTATATTTAGGTATATTTTCCCACGGTTTTCAGAGAGATTTTATTATGTTTTCGTTTATAATTCAAAATATCAGACAATCTCTCAAAAATAAAACATTTACATATTAATTCATTTTTTTGTGTTTTTAATGAAAGCCTTGATTACATTTTATTTTTGTGAGATTTTCTGATATTTATAGTAATTTCCAAAAATTGCCCGTTTTTGGAATTCTAGATACAATATCCCATTTCCATAACTTACTCTGCAATATTTGTGCTCGGCGCACTGCCGTATGTCATACGGTCGACACCTCCCAGCGCCTGGTGGGCATTCGTGGTCAACCCCATCACTGATGTGGCGTAAGTGCCAAACTTTTCGATGCCGATTTCCAAATTGAGATGACCGTGTGCACTCATTTCGCTGTGTATTACATCTCTCGCGAATCTTTTGCTCTGGAATTTGAGGGGTTTTCTTGTTTATAAATTTGCTCCAATATGAATTAGCTGGAAGTCTCAACTTTTCGCACTCTCATAATATCTCAATATTCTCAACTTTTATTGTCGATTAAGGTTTTTGAGATTTACCATTATGTTTTGGTTTTGATTGAGAATGCAACTGCAATATCCTGACATTTTTCACGACTTGATCCCCTTTTGAACATGGATCCATCCTGGCGCCAACCAAAAACAGCGCCAAGCACCAAAGCACCACAGCTATTTTTGGCGCCAAGGCGCCACGCGCCAACGTCACATTTATTTACCTAATCACCAGCCCTCTCAGATTGCATTTCACAGAGACACCTTCTCGAAACATTCAAACCGACAACAAACCGTATCAAAGTGCTTCTGAGTGACGCTGCCGCTTTCATCAAAAACCATCACCATCGAATCCAAATAATGTTGTTGCGCCATCGACGCGACTCTTGACAATGCCGGATTTAGGTGACTAGTTTGTTGGGCGAATTTATTCGAGCGCATATTTTTCAATGCTGCGCTGAAAGTGGCATCTTGACCCAGCGTTTCAGTTTGGATCAGGCTTGCAAGGGCGAGAAATGCAAACAGTTTGACCATGTTTTGAATTTTGGGGTGGATAATAGTAGATTTGGGTTTGGTTGACTTGATGGAATATTTTGTAGATTTAACTGAATGAACAAACTCGGGCTGAATTTATACTCACATTTCGTGGGGTGTATACTGTTTATTGTTTACTAATTAATGTTTTCCTCTAAGTATAAAATTACCACGTATTTTTGTCTATAATTAGAAATACCTCTAAACACGAAAAATTGCTCATCTTTCATGCTGATCAAATTACATGTTATGCAGTTTTCCACCAACACATTTGCATTGGCATCAGACCAAGGGAATGCCAGTTGTAATGGGCATGTGCATGTGTAAATCTGGCTAATTAATATGACATATCCACATCAAACTAAAAAAAATAAAAAATGACTGAGCAATGTAAAGGTTGACAATGTAAAGGTTGCTCCTTAGCAAGTTGACAATTATAGCAATCAAATTGAAGACCTGTACTGTTGGGAAACATTCCTTAGGTCACAAAAGTCTCATTTATATTAACAAATTTCAATTATTGCCCTTTTTCAGCATAAAAGGTAGGGGAGAAGTGTAGCTGTGGTCAGTTCAAAACTTTATTTAGACAAACAAAAAGGCATTCAGCATCCAGCAACAATCAATGAAGTGGCCAGTGAATGTTTTTTGGCATGAAAAATGATGAGCTTGGTAAATGATGCATTCAAAAAAAACCAACATATAAACAAATAAATGTATAAACAGTAAACAATAAACAAGATATTTTTGTATTCTCAATTGTTCAAATGAACGCAGTGAAAAATTCGTGAAAATTTTGTTGTAAAGTGACGAAATGGAAACATGACACTACTAGTGAATAGTGATAGTCCAGTGTAACATTCGCTTTCACATGTAAAAAGTAGGCGCTTTTACATTTTCCATGAGAAAGGACCCACTTTTACATATTCTTTGAAGAAAAGTACTCACTTTTACATTTTCCGGGGAAAAAGTATTACTTTTACATTTTGTGGGGTAAAGTACTCGCTTTTACATTTTCCAGAGAAAAACATATTTTACTCCCATGTACATGAATACTGGTAAAAATAATATTTTTTATTTCTGTACACAGGTGAAGGGGTGAGTAAAAAAAGTATTTTAGATAGACATTTACTTTGAAAAACTGCCGAAATACATCGTCTGATGTCTGCCAAGGACGAGCAACGTGAATGTACATGTACGACAAGTAGTGATGGAATGGCGCACATTTCCCGTGGCGCCTGGCGCCCATATTTGGAATGGCGCCATGGCGCCATTGGCGCCTGGCGCCTTTTTTTCTGGCGCTTTTCCATTACTAACAACAAGCAATGTTCGACATGAACTGGTGATAGCGTTCACTTTTGCGCAATTTTGCAATTAACGATTTGAGCGATGAAGGATGGTCGTCGAACGGAGACCCTGAAGAAAAACGAGTATGGAATGACCGATGTTTATTTGAAATATATGGCTGAAATGACTTATCATTATATTTTTTTGACTGTGTTACATAAATTATCACAAGCACAAAAACAACCATACAAAAGCAAAACCAGTTACAGTCACAAAATTGTTCATCGTGACAATATTTCGTGACATTTGAGCGCCATTTCCAATACCCAAATCATTGGCTAAGAAAAATTGAGTGTGCAATCCAAATCCAGACATCACAGGTGCAGTTGCCACTCCCATTTTGTCTGATTTCATTGTTTCAGCGTCGATAAAATATAGTTGACCCTTCTTGGATGTAGAGTTAAATGCTGGTATAATGAGAATACCTGAGTAGTGATTAGCTGTCGTTTCAAAAAGATAAGGATCCTGGGAAGAGGTAGTGATTGGTGATGGAATGGCGCTATGGCGTTGGCGCCATTCGATGGCACTGCGCCGTGGTGTCATTGGCAGTTGGCACTTCGCGTCAATTTTTCTGTGGCGCTCTGTTTACGAATGGCGCCTTGGCGCCAGTAGCGCTTGGCGCCTTTTTTCCTGGCGCATTCCTTGCCATTTAAGGCAGATAAACGGTTTTATGACCTCGAAAAACAGGCCACGCCACACCGTCTTGTGCCCGGTGCCATCTCTATCTAATTTTCCACCACTTTCAGAAACTTTTAAGGACTTATATTTACAACACATTTAAGAATTAGGGACCTTTATCCTCATCCTTTGGATCTGTATTCTTGTTTCTGGACACAAACACTGGTGCGCTCACATAAATATCACTTCCTGGCGGTGTCCATGAGGTTGTCTGAAATTAGCACAAATTTGAGTCCCAAATTTAGTGCACAAAAACATTTTCAGAGTTAAAAAACCGTTTTTGCGTCCAAATTGAGCTTGACAATCAGACAATGGTCGGAAAATGGACGCTGCACAAAGTAAGCATATTTATATTGTTTCGTCATAAAATTTGCATTGATGGTGGGGAATTCAATTGACATTGCTTGTTCCCGTGGGGTGAGCGTGTCGACTGTCCAGCGACCTGTGGAATGTAGAGAATAACTCGGGAACGCTCACCAATATATACAGTACCGATGAAAGTGCAAACCAGATTTGTTAAAATTATAAAACTAAACACCAATTATTTTTGCGAAATTTTGCTCCAATTTTCACTCAAAATCACTAATTTTCACACCTTTTTGCCCATTTAACCTTCAAATTCAGTGGTTAATCTGCTTTTTTGCCAAGTTCTGCTATTCTCGACAATACTTGTGCTTATATACCAAAAGGTGATTCTTTTCTCTATTTGTAGCTTTTTTCTTTTTTTCCATCTATGTCGCAAAAAAACTGATATAAATGCCTTAAATATCTTAAATACGTTTTCTGTACTGCAGTACCCAAAAAGTACGCACATAAAGGTGACTACTTTCTTTCAGAAGAAACGTAAACATATTTCGGCAGTACTCAACTATACGTATTTTTCGAGTAAACGTTTTAACGTTTTAACACCTATGGTTCAAACATCTCACGTATCAACCCACCGTTCTTGATATCCAGTCCCAACCTGGCAACCTTTTGCTCAGCTGGCCAACTGTTACCCAAATCCATCAAAAATTGCACTGTGAGATACTTCTGCAGAACTGCAGGGCCCGTTGTATAGATTACGGCATCATAATAAACCATATTTTTGGCGGCGTCTTCAAAGGCATTGATTGCATGCAGGAAAAACATTGAAAACTCGGTGGTGAAAGAGTGCACGATGCTGCCGTCGGATTTCGATAACACGTAAACAGATGTGGGGGTCTGTAGAGTGATTTGGGTAGAAAGGTATCTTTGACGGACCGCATGCTATGGATGTTTCTAAAAGAAACATTCCATCATGACGTCATAATTTATAAAATAATGTTGTTCCAGCAAAAAGGAAAAAACGTTTCAGGAAAAGGATTCATTATTGTACGTGGCTCCGCCTTATTATAAAAAATATATTCTGTTTTTGAGAAAGCGCATACATAAGTATCCTGCCCACACGTTATCAACCAAGACATAAGTAATTTTGGGTGCATACTTTGCGGTCCACCAAATAAATGTGTTGAGAAATTGCCAAAGCGCTATTATTTATTAATTCAAACCTACAAAGTTTAAACCGAAATTTAGCAACTCACCGGTTGGCTGTCATCAGGTGCAAACCATGTTTTGACCTGTGGAACTGGGGTTCCTTTAGATTGTGGCTCCAGGAAGCAAGGATTGAAGAATAAGCTTGTTGATGGGACCAGAATGTACTTGTCCGTGACAGACAGTGTCGTCACGTAGCCCACCTGAATTTGTAAGGTACGTATTTACAGCGTGACAAGGCGATATACCGTATTTTTTCTTATAGAAAGGGGCCGTTCACTTTTTTCTTCAAATTTTTACATGTCGTTCAATTTTTGCACCAAACTTTCTGACCACTTTTTCATTTGAAAGTAGTTATTATAAAACATACCTACGCAACATGAGTAATGAAATTGAAATATCAATATAAACACCTTCCTGGACAAGTTCACCACCCATTTTTTTATTTCACTTCGAACACAATATCTCCGTCCATGGGGGTGTTATAAGGCTGAAACTTTGTATATATAAAGTTGTAAGACCCCCTTACTCCCCAACAATGGGGGGAGGTGCGGCGACTCACTACAGGGTGGGTCGCCCTATATGCAAAAAATTTGTGGCGTTTTTGGTGTCCCAAGCAAGTTCACCACCCACTTGATTAGCTACACTTTGAAGGCTATATCTCCAGCTGTGAGGGCGGTAGAAAGCTGAAGTTTGGGGGATGTCTTGCCAACAACCCCCCTCACAATACACCAGTGGGGCGGCTGCTGACGACCCACTAAAGCATGGGTCACTGCATATAAATTTGATAATTTTTTTAAGAACAGCCCAAGTGTCAGAAACAAGTTTGCCACCCAACTGCATTACAAAAAATTTTTGTGAGAACATACCTGATATAAACTGGAATCAGATTTGAACCCTAGTTCTGCTCATAAAATTTTGTTCAGTAGGGCTCCCACCCTGTCCCATAAACAGCAGACTGAAAATTTCACTTTAAACCAATTTTTTGTATCACACTTTAAAAGTTGGTTTACAAAGTTCACTAGGGGAGGGTCTAAGGTTCAAAGTTATGTAAACAGCATAACCTCTAAAATGCTTCCATAAGGAAATTTATTTGGGGTGAATGAAAAAGTGCAAATTGTGTCAAATTTTGTTCCTGAAATGACATCATTTTGACATCATAGAATTCACCCCAAGTAAATTTGCTTATGGAGGCATTTTAGAGGTTATGTTGTTTACATAACTTTGAACCTTAGACAATTCTCTAGTGAACTTTGTAAACCAACTTTGTAAGTGTGAAACAAAAAGATGGTTTAAAGTGAAATTTTCATTCTACCGTTTATGGGACAGGGACGGTGCCCTACGGAAAAACAATTTTTTGGCGGAAATAATGTTCCAACCCGATTCAGTTTTATATTAGGTATGTTGTTGCAACATTTTTTTCAATGCAGCTGGGTGATAAACTTATTTTGGGACACTTGGGCTGTTTTTAGAAAATGGTCAACTTTATATGCAGTGGGTCGTTGGCAGCCGCCCCACTGGTGTATTGTGAGGGGGTTGTTGGCAAGACATCCCCCAAATTTCAGCTTTATACCGCCATCACAGCTGGAGATCTGGCTCTCGTAGTGTAGCCAATCAAGTGGGTGGTGAACTTGCTTGGGACAACAAAAACGCCACAAAAAATTGTTGCATATAGGGCGACCCACCCTGTAGTGAGTCGCCGCACCTCCCCCGTTGTTGGGGAGTAGAGGGGTCTTACAACTTTATATATACAAAGTTTCAGCTTTATAACACCCCCATGGACGGAGATATTGCATTCGAAGTGAAATAAAAAAATGGGTGGTGAACTTGTCTGGGAAGGTGTTTATGAATGCTTTGAACATCTTCTCTTTGCATTATCGATTAAATTTAAAGGTTTTGACATTCTAATAATTTCTTTTTACTTGCCATTCTATTGGAGACTGTTCGTTCATTTTTTCGTGTGTGATGAAAAACGTGCCAACGCCTGCCGTTCTATTGCAAGTCCCCTTCTATTGGACGTAAGCCGTTCTATTTGAAGAAATATCCTATTATTTCTAGGTACCGTATTTCCTCGAAATACCCCTCGGGGGTTTATTTTTTCAGAGTGGAAATTTTGAGGGGGGTATTTCGAGGGGGGGGGGCTTATTCGAGGGGGGTTTATTATTTCGTCAGAAATTTTCACAATATTCGTAGTAATGAGTACGCTTTTATATACCCAAAAAAGGTAATCAACGTGTCCAAGTAGGGTATATCTGGACATATCAACGTCCATCGCTACACAAACTAGTACATGTGTAGCTACGATGCAAACTGCGACCAACATATACGTCATGTACATTGCATACATCATGTACATAATTCCAGACGGGGGTATTTCGAGGGGGGGTATTTTTTCCCCAGCTCAACAACACCTGGGGGTATTTCAAGCGGGGGTTAATTCAAGGGGGGGGGGGGTAAATCGAGGAAATTCGGTAATTTCAATAACCATAACTCACCTTAAAATATCTGTCATTGTACACCCACAATCTGGCTGCACTATGATACGCGCAGTAGTCCAGATTAATCACATTTGAACTGGCTTTAAACGAAGCTAATGTGCTTCTATTCCCGCTTTTATAGTCGATTTTGTAGATTATCCTCTTTGCAGTGTAAATTTTGTTTGATTGTCCAGTGAGCTTGGATGGTTCCAGTGCCAGAATGGACGAGTAAATTGTACCTGACAAGTGAGAAAAATGAATAACAGTCTTTAGTTGGCTTGAGCAAGACTAGGTAATATCGTGGCAGTAAGAAGTGATTACACTAACGCTGTGCTATTCAACAAGGCAAACAATCAGATTTCACAGAGATAGAATCAGAATTTATGTGAAAAATTCCAAATTAAATTTGTTTTTATATTCGGAAATTGAGTTGATGAACGCGGCTAGGTAATAACCTCGCAAACTTTGGTTGCCAGCGGAGTATCTGCAGTTTTAGAGAAACTGAGTTCATTTACGGACTTCTCCCGACACTGAAAGTGTCCGTTTCCCCACAGATCGGTTAACACAAGATGCAGAAAACCTGGCGCTTTGCCAGCATCGCAAAAACCGCATCCTTTACCGACCATCTTTATCGACGGCAGCGTGCGGCACGTTGTTGACGAACTGGGTGCCGCTTGGAAACTGCTGCAAATCCCAGACCCTGTCAAATGCCCTGTAAGATGTTAAATGTCATGCAAAGTGTCAAAAGTCATGTAAAATGACCTGCAAAATGGCAACCGTTGCCATTTTGCAGACCATTTTACATGACTTTTGACACTTTGCATGACATTTAACATCTTACAGGGCATTTGACAGGGTCTGGGACTGCCCCCTGGCTGAGCCACTGATCGTCGCCGAAATCGTGCACTGTTTTCGATTCCAAAGTATCCGCGTCGACTTTTAGTGCCTCCCTGCCGAATTGCGGCACGGCAAGCAAATCAGCTCCGCCTTTTGTCAACCAAAACATGGCATTGGCGTTGAAATCTGGGGCGTCCGTGTATTTCGTTTGGTACACCCTGGTAGAGGTTTGACGTTAACAATATTGTCAAGCAGAGTGATGGAATTGACAAAAAAAAACAGTATTCTGACTGTAATCACACAGGTATGGTTAGGTAAAGTCGGCGGACATTTCACCCTACAAAATCGGAGAGTTAGAATTCGCTCGTGAATAGAGCGAACAACGAAACTTGTGTCCCACGCGGACGCTAGGAATTGAAAAAGAAAATCATATTAAAAGAAAAATGGACGTTTCGCTGCGTCTGTGCGTGCCACGCCCTAGTTATCTACATTTTCAACGTTGCTCGTAAATAATTTGACCGTTTAAACTACCGTTTTTGTTTTTATTTTATTTTTCATTCGTTGGCTCTGTTCCAACAAAAGAGAACTTGGCAGCCGGCCAAAATTTCGAAATCTGCTATTAATATGAATAAAATAGGCTCACAATAGCTATATAACCATGTATATAAACAAAAATAGCGATTATGAAGGTGGAAATTGGCAAAGTGAGACAAATTTTAACGATTTTTAGCTAACTTTCAGTTTTCACTCTCATTTGTATAATACGCTACTGGTAACTGGGATAAGGGCCAAGTTTTCATACGTGACCCGATCTATTCCAATGGTTAAAATATTGCGTCACAATACCTAATGCCGTCATGCACTCTCCACTGGAGAGATTGACGCAAATGTTTGTAGGGCGATACGTCTGCCGACTTTACATACATACCTGAGGTAAAAAACAAAAAGCTACCTCCCTTGAATAACTCCCCGTCAAAAAAATCTGACGAAAAATAACTCCACTAGGGTCTAATTATCGTATACGGTAGTTTGTCTCGCCAAATAAAAGCCAACCTGTATGCTTCATTGCTTATATCAGAGTAAGCGGTCTGCCACGCGATTCGAGATACTGACATGTCGAATTGATTTTCTGCTAATATTCTCTTTGGTCGACCATCGAGGAATCGCGAGGCGTACTCGACCTTTCCAGAATGAACCCTGTAAATAAGTTTTTGTTTTCTGTTAAATGATCGCGCTGACAATGATTTTTTAATGATCTTAGCTGCTGCTTTGCAGCGGCTCTAGAGGCTGACATGTAGCTAAATTGTCGAAAAAATTTGATGAATAGTAATTGTTTTCTAGGCGCCAATTCAACATGTTTGAAAACGTCATGCAAAAGTGCCAAAAGTCATGTAAAGTCATGTAAAGTGGGAAATAAGACATTTTACATGATTTTGATACTTTGCATGACATTTGCCATTTTGCATGACTTTTGACACTTTGCATGACATCAGCCATTTTCCAAGGTGTGTGAGTGGCACCTGTAAGCGGCGGCCATGGCCACGCAGTCGAGCATGTGCTGCACGTGCGAGCCGCTCGGCGCGAACGGCGAACCCAGCGCGCCGCACTGCTGCCGGATAACCAGCCCTGCGAGTTTGCCAACGATTGTATACTCGGCGGTAGTGATGGAAAAGCGCCAGCAAAAAGGGCGCCAAGCGCCAATGGCGCCAAAGCGCTATTCGTAAACAGGGCGCCAGGCGCCAAGGTCGCCACAGAAAAAGGGCGCCAAGCGCCAGGGGCGCCACGGAAAGAGGGTGCCAAAGGCGCAGTCCAGAGAATGCGGCGCCAGAGGCGCCACAGAAGAATATGTTAATTCATTTACCCCACCCCCTTCGAACAACAGTGAACATATTCAACTGTTCATTCATCCCCTTCACATTCATGCTGTGTTCAAAACAACAATATAAACAGAAAAAAAAACATGAAAGAAGCACAGTCATATACTGATGTGGCTGAACCCTTCACCGTTCAGCCACATCAGTATAGGACTCTGCTTCTTTCACCATCGAATGTTACCGTATGTTAACGTTTTTTATGAATGCCATACATCTAATTAGAATGGAAAAGGTATATTTCCAATAGAAGGGCATTTCTAACAGAATGACAGGTAAAATGGTGAACATAAACACTACAAATATACAACACTACAAATGATCACAATGACAATTTCTCGAATTAAGTAAAAAGTCTATTTTCGATGCATTCAATATTGTGATTTTTTCAATATTGTCAAAACTCACCCTTAAATCATGTTGGCGCCATTGTGGCGCCTTTTTATGGACGCGCGCCAGGCGCCAAGGGCGCCACGGAAGAACGGCGCCAAGCGCCAATGGCGCCATGGCGCCTTTTGGAAATGGAGCGCCAGGCGCCAATGGCGCCACAGGAAAAGGGCGCCAAGCGCCAATGGCGCCATTCCATCACTACTCGGCGGACAGCACACCTAGTCGACAGCGAACGGCGAGTTTTTTTACGTCAACATCTTAGATCAAACATTCAAAGAATATTCACCTACCATCTATCCACGAAGGCACAGTACCGGTGACGTTGCACTTTGTGAATTTGGTCACTTCATCAGCGCGCACTGGGAAGCCGGCCCTCTTGTCGCCAGCTGTACACAGCGATAGAAGCGTGCAAAACGGCAGTAATAATAAACCGCCATGGTGTGAGAGAAGTGGATGCATTGCGTGAGTTCAATTTGAGCAGTGAGCAGAAAACACTGGATTCTAAACGATTATGCTTGGTGCGCTTTTGAGGTAACCAAATTGATGCGTAGAACTGCGCTAATCCCTCCCACCGCTGCGCATACGCAAACGTCGCTGACAGCGCATCGGGTAAACTTAAATTCCCAATATGAGTCATGCATTGCATTGCATGACGATTGCCCATTTGTATTCGACACAGCCCTTAGTTTTTGACCTGAATGTGAACATTCATAAAGATTTTGAGTGATGTTAGCGCACGGGCTACAGCTCCATTTGTATTTACTTACCGTATTACCTTGAAATACCCCCCAGGCCCCAGGGGGTTTATCATTTCGCCAGCAAATTTCGAATATTTTCAGTATCTCGAGGGGGGTTAATTCAAGGGGGAAACATTCGCGGCCATACGGTAGCAACTAAAGTTTTCAGACTGCACCCTTCGCACTGAAATAGACCAGGTGAATAATGAATGATCCAATGTTTTTTAAAGGCATTGTTTTCATTGTCGGAAATTTCAACACCGACTTTATTCAATGGGATATGGTAAATCTGCATGTGAGCCAGCGAACACAGTATTTTACGTACATACCATATTTGCTTGAATAATTCCCCTGGGCTGGGGTATTATTTTTCCGTCAGAGTTTTTGAATGGAGAGGGGGGATTATGCGAAGGGGAATTATTATTCAAGGATGCTTTTATCAACTCATTTCATGAAATATGCTTTATTAACGATACAAAATGCCATTTTTTTCAAATTCTATAGTACACAACTTATTTATTATCTGCCTATAGGGGGAATTATGTGAGGGGTGAATTATTTTGTCCTCACTTGTCTTACAGGGGGGTCTTATTCAAGAGGGGGCAAATACGGTATTCATCTGCTCTATGAATACATGAATGGGCTGCGCAGTGACAGTGCGTTTGAGCATCACCTGCATATCTGAGCCAATGCAAACACAACAAGCTGACTAATGTAGGTAAAGCAAACTAAAACCCGTCAAGTATTATATTTAGGTAAGTTTATTGCGACTCCGCGTGGGTGGACACTCAATTCTCATTGAAACAAGTGAAACAATTACTGATGCCTAAATAACAACGGGCCAGCTGAAGTGTAACTCCTCCTATCGATAATCACAAAAACATGTCGCCGTTACAAATTGAATTGGTATTATACTACATTCACTGGAAATAAGCCAATATCTGAAGCAATGGCACTTCGGGAGTGCAGTCGACAAAAACCCGATGAAGTTTTAATATACACCTACCGTATTTTCTCGAATTATCGCCCCTCGAAATACCCCCAGCCCTGAGCGACCTGAGGAAAAAATACCCTCCCCCCTCCGTCGAAATATACCTATTCTATTTGGTCTCATTTATATTACCATGTTGCGGAGTAAGATTTACTACGATATTTCACGAAATTTTCAGACGAAATAAAAAAAAACCTTGAATAAGCCCCCCTCGAATTAGCCCCCTCAAAATTTGCTGGCAAAAAAATACTTCCTGCGAGTATTTCGAGGAAATAAGGCATTTGTATTAGTACCTAACTACAAAATCCAAGAAGGTACGATATTAAGTGCACAGGCTGCCTCTGGTCACTGCTTTGTAAAAGCAAAATTAAATTTTAAATTAAATTGAATAAGTTTACAAAATAAACTTTGATCTGTAATCGCACCTTTAGATAAACAGAACAATAAATAGGTAAAATGTAGATGCAGCGTGCGTACTGCTTATTATATTAATTTGCAACCCCATTCTATAGTACCCATTAGTTGATTGAACTAGTACACATTTTGAAGTAAGTTCAATGAACTATATACTACAGTATGGACAGTTCAAATGCACAGTTGAGAAAAACTTCAACATTCAACATTCAGCCAGAAACTTTACATAAAGCACGACAGCAGAACGGGGGAACACTTGATTAGTCTAGTAGACACATAAATACACACACCGTCCCTATTTAAAAAATCTTATTCGCATGTCATTTGCAAGTGCTTTGCCGTGGAGTTGTAAAAATGTATTTACATTTACTCAAAACATACATATACTGGGTAAAGTCAGCGGACATTTCACCCTACAAAATCGGAGAGTTAAAATTCGCTCGTGAATAGAGCGAACAACGAAACTTGTGTCGCACGCGGACGCTAGAAATTGAAAAAGAAAATCATATCAAAAGAAAAATGGACGTTTCGCTGCGTCCGTGCGTGCCACGCCCTAGTTATCTACATTTTCAACGTTGCTCGTAAATAATTTGACCATTCAAACTACCGTTTTACCGTTCAAACTACCGTTTTTGTTTTTATTTTATTTTTCATTTGTTGGCTCTGTTCCAACAGAAGAGAACTTGGCAGCCGGCCAAAATTTCGAAATCCGCTATTAATATGAATAAAATAGGCTCACAATAGCTATATAACCAGGTATATAAACAAAAATAGTGATTATGAATGTGGAAATTGGCAAAGCGAAGCAAATTTTAACGATTTTTAGCTAACTTTCAGTTTTCACTCTCATTTGTATAATACGCAACTGGTAACTGGGATAAGGGCCAAGTTTTCATACGTGACCCGATCTATTCCAATCGTTAAAATATTGCGTCACAATACCTAATGCCGTCATGCACTCTCCGCTGGAGAGACTGACGCAAATGTTTGTAGGGCGATACGTCTGCCGACTTTAAATACATTTACATATACTTTTTAAGTACAACAAATTGCCTGTACTCATCTGGATTTTTGAAAAGTACAAGTGTACAGAAAATGTACTTCAGAAACTTCAAATCACAATTTTTGTCGCTCTCACATGTTAAGAGTAGTAACTTTTACAGATTCCATGAAGAAAGTACCCACTTACCGGTATACACATACTATGAAGAAAAGTACTAGCTTTTACATTTTCCTGGGAGAAGTACTCATTTTAGATTTTCCCGGAAAAAAAGTATTTTACTCAGGTAAGTACAAGAAACCATAAGTACAATAAAAAAGTATTCTACATTTTCTGTACTCAGGGGTGAGTAAAAAAGTGTTTTTCATATACATATACTTTGAAAAAGTTCGGTAATTTGAACAACTGTGATGTTGTCGTTTGAAAAAATTTCAAATAAAGATTATTCCCATATCGGGTGTCCCGTTTAGCACAGCGGCGTATATTACAAACCCTGTCAAGTGACAAGTAAACTTCCAGATACCCCACAATTATTTGACCGGTAGTTTGAAAGTGCTTTAGGTATGCTATCAGTTGAAGAGTGATATTTACACCGCGATTTCGCACTGTTTCATATTGCAACTACAGCTGTAGCACTCACGTCAATAGTGCCATTATTCGTGATAAAAACATCATATAAAATGGGGCACACAGTAAAAAGAACACAACAACTGGAACATTGCAGGCAGTCCTACATATCTGCTGTACAATGGTATCTCATTTTATAAAAGAATCTCCCTAATAAGCCACACGAGGAAAGAAATTTCCATTGAAGAAAGTAAAAAATCATAAAGAGGTATATACCGTATTAGCTCGAAATACCCCCATGGGGGTTTATAATTTCGCCAGAAAATTTGAGGGGGTTAAATCGAGGGGAGGGCTTATTCAAGGGGGGTTATTATTTCCCCAGCCCATTTGGAGAGGGGTTAATTCGAGGGGGGTTATTCAAGGGGAGATAATTCGAGGGGGTTATTCAAGGGGGGATAATTCGAGGGGGGTTATTCAAGGGGGGATAATTCGAGATAATATGGTAATCAAGGGTGCACACCAACTGCAAGCGTTTGCATTGCAGAATGAGATTCTTATCAAATCTTTATATTTACATCTGAATTAAACACGATGTGTGGTGATGGAAAAGTACCAAACGTTAAATAAAGTGAATACATACTCTATGGCATTAAACGATATTTTGCTGTATGTGCCAGCCATTCCCACCACACCAGGTGCCACTCCCAGAGCCTGTAAAAGACCCTGTAAAGTGTCAAAGACTCTGTAAAATGTCATGTGTCATGTGAAAGACCCTGTAAAATGTCATGTGTCATGTAAAAGACCCTGTAAAGTGCCAAATGTAATGTAAAAAGCCCTGTAAAGTGTCATGCGTATCCAAATCTTATTTTATCGTATCAAAATCTTATGTTTTTCTATCCAAATCTTATTTTTTACATAAGATTTGGATACACATGACACTTTACGGGGTCTTTTACATGACATTTGACACTTTACAGGGTCTTTTACATGACATGACATTTTATAGGGTCTTTTACATGACACATGACATTTTACAGGGTCTTTGACACTTGACAGAGTCTTTTACCAGGTCTGGGAGTGCATAGGACAAACATGATCACGATCAGACTATAGACGCTCCCGAGGTGCCAGCAGGGTGGTTATGGCCGTGGCCTTTATGAATTTGTGGCACTTTTTCCACCACTTTAATTTTCCAAGCAACTCAGCCGCCCCATGTGCATGCATTATATACCGTAAGTCCCCTAATAACTCTTCAACAACTTCTTTTCAATAAATACTTGTTTACCAGTTCATTTTCAGTAACTGTGATTCCATTGTGTGATTTTATGGATTCCCATTTGCTTGATATTGTGGATTACATAAAACCCCATTCATATTTACAACAAATTGATGATTAATTTTGCTGAATACACTGAAAAAATGAATCCTCGTCATGAATAAGCTCCCATTCGAAAAATATCTGATGAGAGAATAACCCCCAGGGGACCTATTTCAGGACTTACGGTAATTATTTAACCTACGTACAAAAGCATGTGCAAAATCGAAGTTAGATCGGTCAAGCGCATCCACATTCCGCAACGATCAGATTGGGCATGTGCAGGATTTTCACGTTGCCTGCGAAGAAATAGAAGAATATTAATTACGTGTGGATGATGATCATGGACCTATTTTTACTTTTTTCACTAAATTAATTTCGCGGTGATATTTTACATTTGAATTTTGACCCAGGTGCCAATCCCGAGCCCTGTAAAGTGTAAAGTAAAGTGTCAAATGTAAAGTAAAGTGTCAAATGTAAAGTAAAATGTCAAATGTAAAGTAAAGTGTCATATGTAAATTAAAGTATCAAATGTAAAGTTGAATGCTAAATCAAATGTCAATTGTCATGCAAAGTGTCAAATGTAACGAAAAGTGTCAATAGTGTATCCAAATCTAACGTTTTGTATCAAAATCTTATGTTTTTGTGTCCAAATCTTATGTCGAAAAATGATATTTGGATACACACTTGACACTTTACTTCACATTTAAAACTTGCATGACAATTGACACTTGACTTTACATTTGACACTTTACTTTACAATTGACACTTGACTTTGCATTTGACTTAACACTTGACACCTTACTTCACACTTTACAGGGCTTGGGACAACCACCACACCTACAACCCACAACCACCCAACACCCCCCAACCAGCGGGGGTCCTGTACACGATGTTGTGTCCGTGCAACCGGGTGGGCGCGCAGCAGAGGGCGACGGGCGGCGCGCGGATGCCCTGGGCGGCGCGCATGTGCAGCTCCTGGCCCGTCAGGTGCGTGTGCACCGTGCGCGACAGGTAGCCTGTGGATGAAGGGCGCTAGGTGGGGCATGTATGGCGGCCCGCACACTAGTTGACACATGTGTGTCAACTGGTCTGTGTCAACTCAGATTTCGGCTCCACGTGTTGCAGAGCCATGTACGTGCCGTAATATTTATTTTTCAACATTGCCGCATGTGCATTTGGAGATCGATCTGCGAGACTGCGACACGTGAAGCCGAAAGCTAAATTGACACAGATAAGTTGACACTCATGTGTCAACTAGTGCGCGTGTCGCTTTCTACGTCAACGAAATTTTTTTTTAACCGTAAATTTTATATCTAGCGAATATACCTATCTAAAACGTCAAAGAAAAATTTTCTACCCGATTCCGAGGGTACGTTAATATTCACAATAAAAGTACCGTATAGCATCGAAATATCCCCCGAGGGTTTATTTTTTTCAGAGTGAGAATTTTGAGAGGGGGGGGGGGGTAAACGAGAGGGGGAGGGGATTTCGAGGGGGTATTATTTCGCCAAAAGTTTTTAACGTGTGTTGTTTTTAATTTATTGTTTCTAACGTGTGTTCTACCTTGCTTGGACCACAAACCGCAGCTTTTGTCATTTACACTTAATTTTAAGGGGGGGGGTTATAAATTCATAGTGGCCATTTTGAGGGGGGCATTTCGCGGGGGGGGGGTATTCCGAAGGAATACGGATGTTTTATTTTTGTTGAAAAACGTGAACAAAAACAATTGTTCACTTCAAGATTTACTCTGAAAATGCACCTGGATCGCAGCGCCCGGCGCAGTAGTACAGTTCGATTTGCTTCGGCGACATGATGTAGCTCATATTGCTCGCGTCGAAGTCAATCTGCAAACGTTTCCATTTTACCATTAACCACGGCAGAAAAAAAATACTTAAAAAACCCACAACGAACCATGTATTTGTGCCTGCAACAGGCATCGGACCCCGTTTGACAGGTGCTGTTCACTGGAGTTATGGCTTCGGGTACGAACGATGAGTATTTACCCCTGGCTCGTGCGTTAGCCAACTCCAGTTCGAGATGCATGTTCTAGAAAGGGAAGAGGGGGTGGATTTGTGGTAAATATTGTGGCCGCAGAGTAGTAGTTGACGTCGAAATTCGTGTCAACTAAATTCAACTAAATATAGGTTGATTATGTCATTTCAACTTTCCTCTTTGATAGAGCATAATTAGTTAATTTTATATCGTGACACTTAATTTTCATTGTTTCTGTACCTAGGTGTGATGCTTTCATAATTTTTTGTGTTGTTCAGTTGACATTCAATTGACACGAATTTGTGACATCAACTAGTGTGTGTGTGGCGTGGGCCCATAGTCGCAATAATACACAACTAGCTTTGTACAAATCGAAATTTTCAGATTTTGGACGTGTCGACTTTAAGCAATAGACGCCTCAAATGTATTTACCGTATTTCCTCGATTTACCCCCCGGGGGGTTTATTTTTTCGGAGTGGAAATTTAGAGGGGGGGTCAAACGAGGGGGGTATTTCGAGGGGTTTATAAATTCATAGTGTCCATGTTGAGGGGGGTATTTCGAGGAAATACGGTATTTATATTTGAGCTTGGCAACAAGTACATCCAAATACCTGTGTTAAAAAATCACTCACCCCATCGACCCCATTTTGGTTATTAGCCTCTCTCACAACAAGATCGATATTCCCCTCGCCGCTGCCGCCATCAGATTTCAATTTAATCGGCTTCGCTCGCAGCATCAGACCAAAATTTTTTTGTGCATCCAACAGCCACAGATTGACCAAGTCCGTAATCTTTACTTCCTCCCAGGGCATGGGATCGGATCCAATTGTGATACTCTGCACCGCGATAAATACTGAGGATTATCAATTTTGGATGCAAAATGACCTTTGTTTCTTTCTGTTTGATTGAAAGGGGTGGCGTCCTAGCTTAGGTACCCCTAATCGACATGAAATAGAAACGCCACAAGGATTAGAAAACGCTGGGGCATCTCCATAACACTTGCAATGAATTTGCATTTACGTAAACTCGACAGACAACACAGTATTTATCCACACACACACTTATGTCTTATGCGCCGACGCACCAACGCGATACTTATGAGGCCACTTTCACAAAAAGAAAAATATTTTTAAAAGAAAAAGGCGGAGTCTCGTTTCGTACCTGACATAGTTCTTCTTTTTTGGAACAATTTTTTATCATATGAATGATGACGTCACGATGTAGTGTTTCATACAGGAAAATTCTTGGCATGCGGTCTACGATTATTTTTAGCTTGCGCTACTCGTCTGTTTATTTATAGGTATTTAACTACGTATGTGCACATACATATACGCGGCCAGAACCCGGTGATCGGGGGGGGGGGGGGCGGTGGGCAGGGAGATATCCAGGATTCACATCCAGGGCAGGGCACCGGGTTTACATGCGCACCGGCACAGACCCGGCCAGAACCCGGTGATCGGGGGGGGGCGGTGGGCAGGGACATATCCAGGATTCACATCCAGGGCAGGGCACCGGGTTTACATGCGCACCGGCACAGACCCGGCCAGAACCCGGTGATCGGGGGGGGGCGGTGGGCAGGGACATATCCAGGATTCACATCCAGGGCAGGGCACCGGGTTTACATGCGCACCGGCACAGACCCGGCCAGAACCCGGTGATCGGGGGGGGGCGGTGGGCAGGGACATATCCAGGATTCACATCCAGGGCAGGGCACCGGGTTTACATGCGCACCGGCACAGACCCGGCCAGAACCCGGTGATCGGGGGGGGGGCGGTGGGCAGGGAGATATCCAGGATTCACATCCAGGGCAGGGCACCGGGTTTACATGCGCACCGGCACAGACCCGGCCAGAACCCGGTGATCGGGGGGGGGGGGGCGGTGGGCAGGGACATATCCAGGATTCACATCCAGGGCAGGGCACCGGGTTTACATGCGCACCGGCACAGACCCGGCCAGAACCCGGTGATCGGGGGGGGGGCGGTGGGCAGGGACATATCCAGGATTCACATCCAGGGCAGGGCACCGGGTTTACATGCGCACCGGCACAGACCCGGCCAGAACCCGGTGATCGGGGGGGGGCGGTGGGCAGGGACATATCCAGGATTCACATCCAGGGCAGGGCACCGGGTTTACATGCGCACCGGCACAGACCCGGCCAGAACCCGGTGATCGGGGGGGGGCGGTGGGCAGGGACATATCCAGGATTCACATCCAGGGCAGGGCACCGGGTTTACATGCGCACCGGCACAGACCCCATATGCGGCATACGCCACCAGGTAACCGATTACGTGTATTTGTAAATATAGTGATTTGTGACGTCAGAGACGCACCTGTCAGTGAACCTCTCACAGGAGTTTCAGCCCCCCCCCCCCAAAAAAAAATAAAGAAAATCCAGCATCCCGGACGCACCCTGTAAGATTTAATCTGCGGGTCCAGATCAATCTGCTGATAGTTTATGAATCGGTATACAGCTAGCTCATATTTGAAGCTGTTGCCATTTCTGAACACGGGCGGGGGGTGGCCGATTCGAAAGTGCAGCGTGCCGTTCAACACGCTCGATTCCCGAATTCCGGTTAGGTCGAAGAATATCCTACCGGAGCCGGGGTTGTCGTTGTTGTCTGAAGATTGAATGAATGGTTTATTATTCTCGTTCTATTTTATATTTATAATCGTTGAATCGATAATCGATGAAAAATGTCAATGAAAAGCTTAAGGCAGTTTTTTCGTAATTTTTCACGGCAAACATTTTATTAAACGAGATATTTATCGTGCTTAAAGATGAGCGAAATCGGTGCAGTGGTTCGGAGGGTATCAATTCTACAGCTAAAATTCCCTAATTTGTAATGTTTTACATAGGTAGTTTGATAGCAAGTGTACCACAAAAATTATAACTGGTGTTGTTATCGCCAGAGGCAAAGTTTAATGGCAAATCATAAAAAAAGCAAAGTATTGAGTTAAGGGTAAAGTGAAAAGCTGCAGGACATGGGCAAATGACAAGAAAAAAGTAAAGACGAATACGAATACAGAAATTTTACCTTATTTTCAATTTTTCTATTCACTCTTTAAAACTGGTCACAACTTGCTATTTGACAAATTGCTTTGCATTTACCATTTGTCATTTAATTTACCGTATTACCTCGAAATACCCCCAGGGGGTTTATTATTTCGCCAGCAAAATTTTAGGGGGGATAATTCGAGGGGGGGGGGGGGTTATTCGAGGGGGGGGGGGGTCTATTATTTCGCCAGAAAATTTCTGAAATCCCCCATACTCACACGTAGAAAAAACAAGCAATTACATGGATGTATACGTGTTTATAAGCATTTAAAACTGTATACCTATACACAGTAACCCTACCCTAACGTCACTTTATCATCAGTTTTTAGGTGTGTTCTGCCTTGTACAGATCACAAACTGCGGTATTTGTCATGTACGTTCACAATACACTCAATTTTAGGGGGGGTATTTCGAGGGGGGGGTTTATTATTTCCTCAGCCGAAATTTAGGGGGGGTATTTCGAGGGGGGGGGTTAATTCAAGGGGGGGGGGATAATTCGAGGTAATACGGTACTTTGCCAGCAGAATAGGCACCAAACCGGTAGATACCGTAATTCATCGACATACCTCTGGGCGTGATTGTTTCAGAGTAGACATTTTGAGAGGTATTCCGAGGGGGTATTCCGAGGGGTTGCTTATTTATTCATAGTGGCCATTTTTTGGAGGGCTATTTCGAGGAAATACGATGAATTCTTCAATATCGCCCCCCCCCAAACCAACTCGTAGAGATGTGCTGAGCGGCGAGTATAGCCCTCTCCCGGTCAGCGGTCCGTCCGGCGCTGTGCGGCATGTCGGCCTGGCCGAAGCTGAACTGGTGGCCGGCCTCGCGCATCTCCGCCGCCCGCAGCACCTCCCTGCGCAAACGGAGTAGTGGGTGGATGGGGACTTGGGGGCAGTCAGAGACCTGTAAAAGACCCTCTAAAATGTCACGTGTCATGTAAAAGACCATGAAAAGTGTCATATGTCATGTAAAAAAACATGTCAAGTATCATGAGATTTCCTAATCTTATTGTATCGTATCCAAATATTACGTTTCTGTATTTATCTTGTATTTTTTTATCAAAAACATAAGGTTTGGATACGGTACATAAAGATTTGGATACACATTACACTTTACAGGGTTTTTACATGACATTTAACACTTTACAGGGTTTTTTACATGACACCTGTATTTGACGGGATCTTTTACATGACACATGACGTTCTACAGGGTTTTTTACATTTTACAGAGTCGTTTAGTGTCTGGGACTGGCACCAGGGCGCCACGGATATGGCGCCATCGCGTTGGCGCTATAGTTGTTAAAACGTATTTACGTTTACTCTAAAAATACGCTTACGTTTTCTCCGAGTAAAAACCATCGCTTTACGCTTGCTTGCTCGATCATTATATACAGGCTAAACCGACCGCGGCACACCCTCCGGCCCAATTCCCAAAGATTCGCGTATTTTGTCCACGGTTTGGTTCCAATTCAACTGCTTCAGGTAGGTATGGAAATTCTGCAGCGACAGGCGATCTGAAATGGACACTTCCTCGCGAATATGATATTTATTTCGTGACTTTTGCACTTTTCAAATAACCTGCACGCGTTTGAGCCGCCGGCGAGATGTTGGCCCCGTGCGAACAGTGGATAGTAAAGAATACAGTAGAAATTAGCCATTGTGGATTCATTGTCACAACTGGAATTGAACCGAGCTGATGGCAGAGTCGCACCCTGTAAAGTGTATAGAAAAGTGTAAAATGTCAGGTGAAGTGTTATACAAAATGTGTGGGTGTCACGCAAAAAATTTTTAAATGTCATATTTTTTTGTATTTTTGGTTGGCCGCAAAACATAGGATGTATTCAAAATCAAGAAGAAAATTCGAAAATGCACTAATTTGATGGAAAAATTCCAAAAAAGTATTGCCAAAAGATTCGAAATTTCAAAAATTATTGTTGGTAAAAGCTCTATCTCAGAAACCCTTGACGGACAGGATATTCAGTCTTCCCAAATGGAGCTAATTTTCGATAAACCAATTCTACGACTCAACGTGTATACTCGTATGACATTACGCCGTACATTTTCCCGGAGGAAACACTCCATCCTGACGTGAATGTGATCCCTTTCGTCGCCATCATCATCTCTCGCCATCACGTCAGCTTGATGGTCATCACTTCGACACCATCACACCTTCCATAAGTTCTCGGCTGGCTGTCTGCCAGCCGAAGACATAACTCCTATCTGTTTGTAGAGTATCGTGTCTGTCGAGTATAAGAGTTTTACGCGGTAGGGTGCAAACTGGCGGTTCATTGCACTGATAAATATTTCACGGCCCCTGCCACATTCCATCGATGAGCCAAACAACAGTGGACTTTTCAAATGGTACAGATGGTAAATACCAGGCGCGTTCAAGTTCAGAATAGCTAAATACATGTGCATTTCTTCAAAGTTAAGGTATTTAAAAATTCTTTATACACAGTCACAGGACCAATGTCAACGATGGGAAAGCTTTCTTTAAAAAAACACTTTGTGTTTTGAGTTTTTCAAAATTGAAAAATTGTATTTAGTTTTTTTTGAAAAAAACTTGAGTAACTCTGTTTTTTAAATGTGTTTTTCATGAAAACTCAAGTTTTTTTTATAAATTGCAAGTGATTACCCAAAGACTGCATGTCAATCAAAAATACTGGTTTTCTTATTACAAATTTGTTCAGGGGGCACTCCAATACCCTGTAAGATGTGCTGAGAAAAATGTGTCTTGTAAAATGTAAAATTTAATTTTCTTGCTAGGCATGTGCCATTTTCAATGACATTTTATGGTTTACACTTTATATGAAAGTTTACAGGGACTATGATTGCCACCATAAAACCATCAATGCGCCTACCTGTCTATCATTCAATCATAGGAAAAAGAACCACAAACATCAACAACATATCCACAGGTTCAGCATCAACTAAATACATGTAAATACTAAATAAATTAAGTGCAGGTGTCTTCAATGGGGGGGGGGGGGGGGGGGGGTTCGGGGGTTTCAGTTCAGCTTTTTATTTTTATATCACAGTTTATTCATATTCCATTTATTGAGGCACTATGGGGGAAACATCCTGGAGCCTAATCCTTGATTGAATGTGCAATAAGATAAATTAGGGTAAACAAATCCTTCAATGGATTCATTGTGTACACATGAACATACCTTGTTTTGTTCAGTTAAACACAGCATAATATTTTCTGATCTTAATGAGAAAAAATTTATTTAAAAAACATTTATGTGACTTCTGTGTTTCCATGTTCTCCAATAAAACACTTATTTGAGGTTTCTGTCTCCGTGTTCTCCAATGAAAAACTCATTTGAGTCTTTCAAAGTTTTGAGTTTCCATGTCAAAAAACACAGAAACTCAATGAGTGTCTGTGTTTAATATGTGTGTTTTTGCCATCGCTGACCATGGTGCAAAAATTGGGTATTTTATTTTATTTGCAAGCTCAAGGAATCGACTCAGGGGATCGAATTTATACCCACCGAATGTAAGAAAGAAAACTGCAAGTTTGGGAAGTTTTTTACGATTTCTATTTTTTGACGCAGAAAACACCTACCGTATTTCCTCGAAATACCCACCCCCCTCGCACAACCCCCCCCTCGCACAACCCCCCCTCTCGGGACAACTATGAAACAATCACCCCCCTCAAAATACCCCCCCCCCAAATTGAGTGTAAAGGGAAAGTACATGACAATAACTGTACTTTGTGTTCTGTGTAATGCAGAACACACGTTAAAACAATGTTGGTGTCACGTTAAAACAGTGTTTATACCGTCTACATACTAATATTAGTGTACATAACCTTATAAATGGCGGTTTTTGTTGTATTTTTTGACGTCTGCGTACGTTTCAGACGACAATTTCGTACTGGGATTTGAAAAAATTTCTTGTGAAATGATCACCCCCCTCGTTCTACCCCCCCCCCCCCTCTCGAGACCACTATGAAACAATCACCCCCCAGGGGGTATTTTAAGTAAATACGGTATTTACAAATAACCTTTAAACGAACATACCATCGGGGAAAAATGCGTGAACTGAAGGTCATGTTTATCACGTAAATGGCTGTCTGCATTGAGCGAATATCGAGAGGAGAGACTTTTTTGAATTCTCAGGACACGTGTGAAACAGTGAACTCCGACAGTGAACGCTGTTCATAGAAATCAGAGTTGTTAAAAGTACTGAACTTTTTCAAAGTAAACGTAAACGTATTTTATTTTTACCCACCCCTGCGTACAGAAAACGTAAAGTGAATTTTTTACTTATACGCTGCGTAAAAGGTGAGTAAACGTAAATACCGTATTACCTCGAAATACCCCCAGGGGGTTTATTATTTCGCCAGCAAAATTTGAGGGGGATTATTCGAGGGGGGGGGGGTTATTCGAGGGGGGGCTCTATTATTTCGCCAGAAATTTTCGGAAATTCCCCATACTCATACGTTAGAAAAAAATCAAACAATTACATAGATGTAAACAGGGTGCACGCCAGGTCCGCCACCCAAATTCTGAGTCGGTGCCGGACGCCATATCTCCAGTTGTAGTGGGGGGATTTATTCGAAATTTTGAGGGCATATACTCGAATCCCACCCACTACTATATACGAGCTGGGGAAGGTCGGCGACCCACCTGAGTGTGAGTCGCCGTATAAATGAATAGTTTTTTTGAAAAAATCGCTGTCCACGCGAGGTCCGCCACCCGTTGTTTTTTTGATATAATGGGCTGCCAAACTAAAACTGTTGGGGGGAATTGATCATTTTGAGGGGGTGTATTTCGAGGGGGGGTAGGTTAATTCAAGGGGGGGTTAATTCGAGGTAATACGGTACCAGTATTTTTACTTTCAAAAACTACGTACCTAAGTGAGTACCGGTATTTTTTCAGGAGGTAACGTATTTATGCAGTACTCGAGTATACGTATTTATTGAGTAAACGTAAATACGTTTTAACAACTATGATAGAAATGACGATGGAAAAGTTTCAACGTTAGACCGCGTTCACACGGCTTTTTTGGCACGACAAAAATTTCGAAATTTCAACCATGTTTCTGCAATGAAAATAAAAAAGTTTGAGTTGTGTCACACTTCGATTGATCATGAGTTGATCAGCCCGATCACAATGACAATTCACAACAAACATCAATATTCATGGATGACCTTATCGTGTGGACACAAACAAAATCACATTTTTCTTGTTGTCGGAATCGTGATATTTGACCACGTTAGCACCATGACACAAGTAATTCACAGAAATTAATCTATG